>JAMXBD010001347.1:0-394596 GCA_024138025.1 Combretum micranthum
CTCTCTTGGTAGATGAACTGCCAAATGAATCATGATTGTTAAAAAAGGTTGATGGAAATATTTTCTCCATCTTACATAATGTTATGACTATACTACACCCATAGTGTTTAGTATATCAACTCATAGCTCTTTTGCACACAATTCCCTAAAAAAGTGAGACAACTCACAAATGTATCATAAAATGCATCACGAAGAAACCCACATAAAAGATTAGAAGAAGTTATTAAAGTAATACATGACAATCATGCTCTTTAGACTTTAAATTGTTGCTTCTAATAGTAACAAACATGATGATATATTGGAAGCGTACCCATCAGGAAGTTTTACATGTTTAATTAGTGACAAAGCCGCTTTGCTGATAGATCGCAATGTATATTAGGTAGACTATTCATAGTATGCCTGAAGAGTTGTAAGATGGTAGTTTCTAGTTGAATCCCTATCTCCTTTAATGTTATTCTAGCCTTATCGGTGTCTTTGGACTTACCCTTGATATTAAACAATGTTCCACCATAGCTATTACATATATATATTTTTATATGCATCACATTAAGGGTATATCTAGCCTCTAACTCTTACCAATATGGCAATTGCCAAATAATGCTTTCTTTCCAGTTGGTACCATTGTCATTTCTCCTCCTCCGTATGTTAGTAGATGACTTCCCAAGATCTATGTCTTCATCATTAGACAATTGCATCAAAATTTCATTGGTTGATAATACTTGAGGTGTCACTCTCCTCAACCTCCCCATTAAACTCGTTAGCATCACACGCATGGCTTGTGTCATTAGTGAGAACCGCTATGTCTCATGAAATGAAATTTACTCTAACTATGTCCACTAGTCACGTCAACATTACAAATAGGAGATGCATCGACAATCATAGTAAGAAGATGGTAGGTTCTCACCTTCAAGTAATGTGTTTTTTTATAAATGACAACCAACCATTGAAATTCTTCACTGATTGTCGGCCATCTACTTTTAGATTCATCATCTAAATAATTATCGAGAGAAGTGAAAGCTTTGAGCACCCAAGGTACACTTCACACTATTACCATACAAATTAGTCTGGTTAATCAAATCACTGTCCTCTTCCCCTTCATTACTTAAATCATCATCTTTGCTATCTATATTATCATGAGACATGTCTTTGAGCATGTCATTATTTGCTTCATCCTTAAACACTCAACCATCATTGTCATGATCTTCCTTTAAAATGTTGACTTCAAGTCGATTTAACTCAAATAGATAAGTTGGCTCTTCACCATAATAAAATCCATGTATTGTAACTCCAGCCATACCCTTATAATACATACGCTTAATGAGCTAGAGGGGTGCCACTCGTGTTTAAGCAACCTTGACAAGGACACCTAACACGACCATCATTCTAAACAAATTAAGATGCCACTTTGAGAAAGACATTAACTCCTTCAATGTATTCTATAATAGAACGATCATTGGTGTGATGCCATGTTCGTCTCGACATCCTACTAAATGTTTAATATTTTATACTTTGATATTATTTAATTATGATATTACAACAAGTGAATGATAACAATTTGTAAATTGGCAAATTTAATTACAATTGTATTTTAGTTTGCACTTACGCGTTATTATTGTTGTTCAATAGGTAAACATGAAAGTTATGAGACAAAAAGTTAGAAGCCTTATATCATATTAAGGCTAAAGAATCTATATTTAATAATTAGTGATATTGATGCTCTGAAGTTGATGCTATACTTCTAATTATATCACACATATATTCTCTCACACCAATATACAAAAATATTATAAAATAGAAGTTAACATTACCTATAAAGTAATAAAAAAACTTACCTCTTAGAAGAAAATTTGAAAATGATAACCTGCAAAAAGAGATAAACACACCAAAAGAAAAATATGTATATATTATTATTTATTCTATTTCACCACTAGTTAATAGAAAAATAAATTGAAACATAACTAAAGAATAAAACGTCATAAAATAATTTGAGAATGATTAAAAGAGCTTTAGAATTATGCACATACTAGTGGATAATATACCCACAAATATTTAAAAACATCACATGCATGAATTATCAATTAAAAAATAATTATACAATTAATTACATGTAAAAGAAAATACAATAAACATAGAAATGAAATTTAAGTAAAAAAAAAGACAATAGAGATGTACATAAGTGTTTATCATATTAAAACAAGATAGGATGTTAGTGCTAATAATAATAATAATATATCCACTTTATTGTAGAACTTGTTATATACATGTAAATATAATAAGTAATTTATTGATTAACTAAATTGCTATATATAATTAACAAAATTATATTAATGTTATAATTGAAAATTTTAAATTCATGATAACTACAAATACTATGTTGCCTTCTATTGCATTTCCTTGTAGAATCAAAGTTAAGTTCTTCTTTTGATTTCTTTTTTTTTTTTTAACTATATCATTACATTTTAAGATGTTATCATCAATGTTTTCTTTAAAAAAAAAATAACAACAAATACACTTACAAAATTTTAAAATTCAAATCTTTAAAGCTAAGTAATAAAATCAATTGGCTAAATTAGTAAAAATCTTCATTAACAATGTAGGTAATTTATATTTTTCTTTGTGGTCATTTATTACTTCTTATGTTTTAAATATTTAATAACACACATGTAAGAATAAAAAAGTCGATTCTAAGCAACGAAATAACCAAACTTTTACAATTAGTGAAGCGAGTGAAATTTCTTTTGTACTCAATATAATAGATAGATAATATTGCTTATCAAGTTATGGGTTTGATCCATAATGCTTGTAGTTAGCATAGAGCAAAAAGAAAACTGAATTGCTATTTTCGATAAAAAAGGATTTTGAGGGTGGGAGGATGGGAATTGAAGCATGTTTTTAACAACCTATATAAGAAGTAAAAATTACCTTTAGGAACTTGTTTACTTTGAAGAACTTTCTGCAAAAAACTTAAGAAAGGTAAGCTTTAAAATGATGTTTATATAGCATGGTTTTTATTCTTTTCCATATTTAACATAATGAGATATGGATATCACAGATATGCATAATCAAATAAGCTACGCATAACAAAAAAAGGACAAAAATTGGATAAACTAAGGTGGAATGGAAGAAAGAGAGATGTATAACAAAATTATGTGTAAACTAAATAAGATACATATAATAGAAATATGGATAAACTAAGATGATGACATGGAGAGAGAGAGAGAGAGGAAAAATGAGATATGGACAACACAGATATGGCAAACTACTAAAATGAGATATGTATAACAGAAAGAGATATGGATAAACTAAAATTGATATAAAGAGATATATGGATAACATAATTACATGTAAACTAAATGAGATGCATACAATAGAAATGTGGATAAACTAACATGACAATGGAATTTTTTTTTGGAGGGTGGGGGGGGGGGGAAGAGAGAGGTTGTGAGGGGAGAGAGAGAGAGGGTTAGTAACATTATTACTTTATATCTTGAAGTCATTAGGAAAAAAAACTATATATTAATACCAAATCTTGTATTGATGACATTTAAAACATAACAATAGTTAATCAATTCAATTTTACAATGATTTGAAACATAAAAATTAATACACATACACAATGAAGCATATTGATACTATCGCCACTTATGCTTATCTAAGATTAAATTTATCAAAATGAAGAAGCACAAAAAAACAAAGAAATGAAAAATCAAAACTAGGACATATTATAGATAGCTAAAAGAAAATCTATAGTACATTACACCATAAGTATTATATTGAAAATGAACAGTAAACTAGTATAATTGTAGGTTTTTTTTCCTTTGTAATATAAAGTAAAATAAATTATAATGAAGGGCAAGGACGTCATATGTTGTTAAATAAGAGGGCACATGGGTCTTTCTCAATAAAATAATTTCAGTTTATCTCTCACCTAAAAGAAATGCGTATTTCTTTTATAGCATTTTCACAAGAGTCTAACCCTGAAACTCCCTCAAGATAATATCTACTTCAAGGAAGAACAGAAGTCAAAGAACTAGGTAAGTTTTCTTCCCTTTGGTTCTTTTGACGATCAAGAAAGATTATCCTTCTAAGTTTCATCATTGGTGTTAAAGGGATTCAATATATTGAAGGAGGATTAATAAACCCTAAGTTCCCCTTTTGGTGATTTCCCTATTTTTGTAATCAAAGGAAAGGAAGGACATATGGATCCAGATAATGTGATCTATAAAAGTGTTTCAATGTTTTTCAATTCATTTTTGGAGTTTTGTATGGTTTAAGATCAAGAAACTAGATGTTTAGGAGATTTTCTTGTGTTTTGGAGCGAACAAAAGTAGGAACAAGAGTTATGGCCATGACACGGGTCGTTATCTCCTTAGGAAAGGCAAAATCTAGCTAATCACGATCATCACAGAGGCTATGATGGCAATCACCACCCTATTATGGCCGTAATAGAGACTGTGATGGTGATCACACCCCTTGAAACGGGCGTGTCAAAGGAGTTTCGCATGTTTTTCTTTCTTAGGGCCTATCACGCCCTACTCCATGAACATAATCAATAAAGGGATTGTGTGAACTTCTTTTAACCCTTGTTTAACCTTCCTAAGTATCTAAACTCTTAGATTATTATCTAGTATACCTAAATTCAAGTAGTAAGAAAATCTAGATCTAGAGTAATTGTAGTTCTTAATAGCTTAGGAGGTTAGATGATCTTAGAAGTAATATTTTCTTTTGAAAACAACTTTTGAGTTAGTTTTTGCTATATGTGATCAGGTGATCTTGGTTTTTTGAATTAGCTTCTTTAAGCATCATATTAGGTATGTCTTTACCTTGGTTGTTGCTTGTAAATGTAGGCTTAGACACTGCAAAGTAGACTTAACACTATCCGGCTTTAAGTTGGTTGTTGCTTATGCATGTTTGGGTCTGGTGAATCGGGAGTACTTATATACTAGGATGGCACCTTGATGTTCCGTGTGTGGCATTATCCTAAGTGAAATTGTACATAGAGATGATTATAGTAGTTCAAGAGTATATATATGGTACCTAGGGTGTGTGGGGTACCCAATACCAAAAGTATATGTAAGTATATATTATAATGTATCTATTCTTCATGGAGCTATAAGGTACTCTGAGTTTAGGGTTAGTTGCAAATAGTTCTAAACTATGATGGTAGTTTGGCTAACTAAAGATAATAAATTATGGTTGTTGTATATGTTACCATGTGGTATGTGAATCTGTATGATGCTTGCTCATGTGCATGTTATTGTGGTTTGGTGTACCTGGCCTTGCTCATTCTTTTTATTTTTTAAGAATAGATGATGATCTAATGGTTTTTTGTTGACTGTTTATGATGTATTCGTGTATTTTGAGGACGACGATAGTAGAGCCAATTTTCCAACTAACTATTAGATGTTTAGGGTTAGAGTAGCTAGACTTGAAGACTTTATGAAGTTCAAATAGTTATTATGATTCTTGAAGTAATGTTTAAAGACTTGTCTAGGATGTTTTAAGTTGATGTAAGTTGGTGCTTGGTTTATGCCAATCGAGTTGTTCATAGGTTTTTATTAATGACATCAATGTTTTAAAATTTCTCCTTCAATATGAGACATTGGAGTTATAACATGTTATAAATTATGGTTTACTAGAATTCGAGCCTTGGCGTATCTATCTCTAGTGAAAACATGTGGCAGGCTAATAATGCTCTCAATTTAGGGCCTTATAGCTTAAGTGGTATAAGAACTTAAGTTATAAATCTTACTATATCTAAGTTGTAAACTCTTAGGATAGCAAGCAATGATGAGTGGGGCTGCAAATAGTTAGGTTTGCTTATCTAGCTAGTATTGTTGTTATCTAGTAGTTTTTTATAGTGTTTTATCCTTTTAGTTGCTTTATCTCTTTTCTCATGTTCTATGTGTTTACTTCTATAAAATATCACCTAGAAGAAGAGCCCCTGATGCTGGTTCCTCCAAAACTAGTGAGGAAAAAGTTAATGAGGGACAATCACTGTCACGCCCTAGAGGATACCCTAAACATGGCAGTCCGCCGCATATAATATTAAAGCTAATGAAGACAACCTTAGTCACGCAAGAGCTTCGATATCACATGCAAGGCGTGCTTCCAAGATAGTAGGAGACTCATAGGGTATTACGTTTAAATAGATAGCAAAAGCAAGCATGGACTTAAATAGATAAACATAAGATCTTCTTTCAACATCAAGTTCGATACATCTTAGGGCATTCCCCCGTCTTAAAGTCTTTGTTCAACTATACTAATAACAAAATAAACATAACTACCACATAAGCCTACTATAGAGATTTTTCCTAGAAGTCTATGTTCAGAACTAAAATACATAAACTTCTTCCCAAAAACTCCTAGTAGCTTAAACTCGTACCTGACACACGGGCTCCTTGGGGCCAACCATAGATAATCATACTATAATAGAAAACTATAAGGGTATAAACAAATCTAGCTTAGTGAGATAATTCCTAACTATATAACATTTCCATATAACAACCAAGTTATTTAATTCAAGCATATGTAATGCATTAATCACATGAGTAAACAAATACACAAGATTAATCGGAAATCAAGTACAGCATAGATTTAACCTTCCATGACAAGGGTTGGGAGGTTACAGGCCCATACGACCATCAATATTTGCATATTTGCTGGCTCCTGCTCGCCCTGTAGACTTCCTGGCTCCTACTGGCCCATGTAGACTTTCGGCTCCTACCAGCCACCCACCACTACTTCCTCGTTTCCCCACACGAAGAATAGTAGTGAAATAAATGTGACTCATAAGTATGATATGCATAAATAAATTTCAATTATACATTTAACCATATAAGTTGAATTCATGTTAAAGGTGATCAACCATAATTTCATCATATCAATACAAGAATCACACTTTTATTTAACATATCGTCCTTCATATACTTAATTTTCATTCAACAAATATTTCATAACAATTGCTCATTTATCTTTTCCTAAATTTCTAGTGCCACTAATTACAAGCACAAACAAGGAAATGTAACTTAGGAAAAGAATTAACTCACTCCTATCTAGATCTAATCGAAATAGTCCTCCGGAAAGACAATCTCGGATCCTTCGTTACCTAAACAAGATGAAATACCCAAAAATGAGTCTTTCACGAAACTTCTATTCTTGAAGATTCTAAACTTTTGTTAAAATCGCGGTAAAATCGTATAAGAGGAAATTCTAACTTAAAATGGCCATAACTTGCTCATTCTAACTTGGAATTTCGCGTATAATATATCGTTTTCTACCTACTAGAAAAGATCTACACATTTCTAAACTTATTTTCATAAAACTAAGTCATTTGGGTCCTGAAAAAGCAGCGACCAGATTTTCCACGAATTTGTAAAAACTTGAGTTCCTCTTTTTAAATAAAACTCACTTGAAAAGATGAATGTTCCAAGTACTTTTATAAACTTTTTGGAAGATATATACATATATGTATTACTCATAATAAATGGAAGTAAATGAAGTTGTCTCAACTTATGAAAAAGTAAAGTTTAAAAGATTTTGAACTTGAGATTTGTTGGAATATTCATTTTACTTTTGAAAAGATCTTGAGTTATTTGAGATGAATATTCTAAATTTAATCTCTTGTAATTACTTTAAATTCCTAAAGAGTGGTTTTATTTTCTAAACTTGGATTCCAACAACTTTCCAAAGTAATAACAATTTCATAAAATGATATTTTGTTTCTTGTAATGACTAAAAGAATTTCTAATACTTGAAATATAAGTTTTTATAAAACCTTTTGTTTTAAGAAAAACCATAAGCATGTTTATGAGTTTTTTAAGAAATCTATTTTCTACATTTATTTCTTTAGAAAGAATCTTTAGTTTAAGAAAACACTTCCTCATTTATTTTTTGAGACAAAACATTATGTTCATGCATGAATATGAATAATAAGTTATGAAAATATAAAAAGATCATAATAACTTAAAAAATAAGCATATAAAGTAATAAATCAAGTATTGGGACCTCAGTTCATCAAGGTACCCCGGGATTAAGAAAAGACTAGTCCCAAAAGAAAAGAAAAAGTTTTGACTTGATGAGGATAAGTCTAAGACTAGAAAGACTAGTCTTAAGAACAACTTGAAATTAAATAAATTGCAATGAAGCACATAAATTGCATGGAAGGTAAATAAATTGCAAGACAATGAGCTTATATGCTCTAAATAATATATATATATATAGCTATATAGATATCTAGATACTTATGAACATAAAGGAACATAAAGGAATTGATATTATGAACAAAAACAAAGTATGAACCTATTATTGCTTTCTTAACCTTCATGGTTTTGGAAAACACACATTAAGTTCATACTAAGTAGATGAACATAGGAATTTCTTGAAGAATGTTTACCTAAAAGAAGAAACTAGAGAGAGCTTTCTTGTAAGAACATCTTGGAGAGAATTCTTAAGAGATTTTGAGAGAGTAACTTTAGTAAAGAAGTGGTGTGAAAGAAGTGAAGGTATGAGGGGTATTTATAGAAAAATGGGGAGATAATTTGTGTTAATTAAATAAAGTGAAAAATAAAACAAATTGAGTGAGGGATGGGGTGGCCGGTGCTACACATGGGTTAAAGGGGGGAGAAATTTATTTTTTTGTTATTTTGTTAATTAAAAGTAAGAAATGAGAGATGTGAAGTTGTATTGGAAATGAAAATGTGTAAGAAATAATTGTATAGGTAGTAAGAATAGCTTGTAAGGAAAAGTAGAGATAGGTGAATAGTGTAGAATAGTAGTAAATAGTGTAATGTAAAAGTAGACATGACAATTAAATGTTGGTGGTAAAAAAATACCCGTATAAATGCGATATCTGATATTTTTAGCTACCGAAAAATTACGAAATGATATTTTTGGAAATCTTATATTTTTACGAGTCTAACGGTATATTCGGAATATTTTTCCTATTCCGAGCTTCGAGACATGTTTTTCGAGAGCTGTGTCCGATCGGGTTCAAAGGACACTCGAATTTTCAAAACTGATATTTTTATATAACCTATGGCTATTACGAACTATTATAGCTAATTATTCCAACTTCATTTTCTAGGGCTGAAGAAAATGGCAATGCCGGAGTTAAGCGGATACGGTAAACTAGGGTTTTGTTGACTTTGAAAATCCGGTTGACTTTTGATTAGGGTTTAAGCATTTAATTTGATCGAACAAATTCGGGGGTTACAATCACCTTTAAACTAGCCACTCTTAAACTAGTTACCTCATGACCTACCACCCACCACCATTACTATTGACCCTACATGGGCTTAGTAGGATTTCCCTGAATCATCATATCACGTGTGCACCCACAATGAGTCACTTGCAAGTCAGAGTTTACAAGATTCTAATTAATTATCCCCTCATTGTATTATACATATAAAATTTATTATGAAAATAATTTATTGGATATCGAAACTTCCACAGATCACAAAGACCGCAGAGAATCAGATATCCTACCAAATGACAAGATAAAGCAAACCTAGGTTTAACACAAAATATCAACTACGTTTAAGTTAAGAAAAAGACTACATTTTCATGTTTATTCTCTCAACTAGGTTTAACCTATCAAATTCTCAATCTTCTATCAGTCTTGTACAACTTGATCTTTGTCACGCTCTACACTCAAATCCTATCCCATCCATGTATTCAACTTACCTGCAAAAGCAAACTGTCGGGGAGTCAGCTACAACTAGCTGAGTGAAGTATACCCGCTCCATACCGTTCAAGCAAAAGCAAACAAGTTATTAAACAAGCATATGCAACGCAGACAAGCAAATGAACAAATATATATGGACAACCGGTAACCATATATATATTCGGATTTACGCCCTCCGAATCCAGGGTTGGGGTACATCCACACATCAGCACCCGGACCGCTAATACTTGGGAATCAAATTTATTCAAGGAGTTTTTTCATATATAGAAAATAATATACATATAACATATCCCATTGAAGCAAGATATCCTTAACAATGACCTGGCGCGATCCTAGGAGGTCGGCCATCTCCCTGGACGACTTAGTTCCCATTCCCCTAGAATAAGGCCTATGGTACACATAGGCATATACTACTTCGGTCCTCCATGTTCACCGTCCTCACGGGACAGTGTGGCCCATCCGAGTCAAAGTGTAGTGGTGATGGCTTTCTACATGCAATCGCAATGCGTGATCAATATTATAATTATCACGCCAGTAGTCATTAAGTCCATTTATTTGGCGATCAGACAATTATCAGACACTCGTAAAGATCAAAATGATTAAACACTCAATACTTAACGTTCAAATAATGTATAGTATTTTCAACACAGATAACAAACACGAGCAACCACAAGTGTAAATTTCCCAACCCCATACTTGAATCGTTTAATTAATATTAACAAAATATCATACTCCAAACCTACAAGCACAAGCAGATATGAAGGTCATCGGAATATACTCACCTGTTTATCCTTGCTTAATGGTCATAGAAGTCTATGAGAAAACTTGAAGACGGATCTGTATCTCCTGAGAATCGAGATAACAGATACCCATTACTATACTCTTATTCATATAAAGAAACATATTTGTGTCTTTGTGTCTTAAACTCGAGTTTTAACATTCTTAATGTAATCTTAACACATAATTAATCATTTTGAAGTTTGTAAAGGCTATGCTTCGTAAGTTAAACTATAAAATTCGTATAATCTTAGTTTTCTTAAGAAAAGTATTTTAGTTGTTTTCAAATATCGAGTTTAATCACGAAATCTTAAATTGGGCATATTATATTTGTTTTAACTTAGATTTTAGCATGAGTAGTCATTGGAAAACTTATCGAGTGTAGTTTTTAATAATCAAGTTAAAACTAATCATTTTGTATATTTTTCCCTATGTTACTCAAGGGGTCTGAAAGATATCACAATTATGTATATCTTTCTTGTTTTATATTCTTAAGTATTATTTCAAGTTCGATTCCTTGTTTTATGTTTATTTCATCAAGTATTAGTGATTAAACTTAATTTAAGTTCATTACTCTATATTTTAGTTAAAGTGTATACATTTATTTTTATTTTCATTTTCCTTGTCTTGATCTTATTTTAACTATGTAACTTTAGTTAATTCGATTATATATTAGCTAATATTTATGATTTCCATTAATCTATACTTTATATCCTTATAGTCTTGCAGGTGTTGAATTTTATACTTAGAGTTACAAGATTCTTGATCAAGTTTAATTTTTCAATTACAATCTATATTACCTTAATTTTTCTAATTTGCAATTGAATTACTTAAGTTTTATTTTAGGAACCTTATTCTTTTATGTGTTAAAATCTCCATATGTCTATATAGGCTTGTTATTGAGTTTATATACCAATTAAAAGCTAAATTATCTTTTATCTATATAATACTTAAATCATATCAAATTTATGTATCAAAATCCTATTTTACGTATGATATGAAACTCAAATTTGTATATAAGGTAATATATTAAAGTTTAATTATATATATTCAGTCTTTTTATTGATCAAATGATCAAATATGTTACATTCATCAAATTCAAGTAAAATTTTCTTATAGGTCTGAAACTTTTATAATAGGGTTCTACAGTTTTCTAAGCTTTTATTTTCCTCCTTAATTCCATTTCTACTCATGACTATATGTTGTGTGTACTTTATATTTTTAAACTTGTCATAGAACATCTATATTCTTTTTAAATGTCAAACTACGCTATAGGTTTACTTTACTTAATTCTAATTGTTTCTTTAGTTAAGTTTTACTTCATAGAACATAACGAGTGTTTATATAAGTTAAGAATATTTTTGTTTTAGTGTTTTCGATATTAAAATCTTAGTTTGAATCTTATTTATGTAAATTATACCTAATATCTAGTTTGAACAGTTATATCTCAATCCTAGCGATTTATCTTTAAATCATCATTTGCTAACTGATATACTTTAAGGATCTAATAATTCAATTCCAAACCATTAGTTATTGTCTTTGAAATTATATTTATCGAGGTATCACGTTTTCGAAAATTACTATTCATTTCCCAGTAGGTCACTCTTCCTATGTCATGAGCACGCTTAACTTTTAGTATTTCGAGAATTTTTCAGTATTACACTATGGATATCTCTATAGTTAATGTTCCATATTTTTCTTACATTGTTTTCAAGTTGAAAACTAAATTCTAAAATTTACGGAATCGGATAGATTTAGGTTTATTACCTACGCGATTAGAGTTTCTAGACCTAAGGGTAAACTCGGGTTTTAGTTTATATATAGTTAAAATATTATAACTTTCATGTTTATGAAATCAGAATTTTAATTTGAGTTTTACATTAGAAGATTTTCTTCAATTGTTGATCCTATCGGGTATATTTCAACCCTAGTGATTTGCCTCTAAATTCTATTTACTAATAAATGGAATCTAGAAATTAATTATCTGATATATACAATTTTTCTATCAGTTAGCTTTTTTTATTTATCAGTTTATTATCATTTATAAGATAAATATAATATCAACTAGTCTAAATACACATACTAGCATGACATAATTTTATACTATTATTATTATATACACAAGTAAATATATATATTATAGCAAAAACTAATATAAAAACTCCTAATATTATAAAATTTCTACATTCTAGATCATAATAGCAAAATTTTAAAGTGATCGAAACCTAATCTTGTGTGGTCTTAAATTGAAGAGCGCATTGCCACGATCACAACGCCACTTTCGAAATTGGAATCGGTTGTCGTATGTGAAAGATACGAGCTTTTGAAGATCGGAGAAGCTTCTAGATTCCTTTTCTAATATTTTATTATTTCTTTTTCTTTTTCTTTTTTTTTCTTCTTCTCCCAGAGAAGATTTCTTCTTCTTCTTTCCGTTTTTTTTTTTTTAAAATATTAAGTCTTCATTTGAACACTTTCACCCAGAGAAAGAAAGAGATGTGAGAGAGAGAGAGAAAGAGAGAGAAAACGAGAAGACAGAGAGAGAGGAGAAGAATATGAAAAAAACGAAAGGGGCAAACTTAATTTATAGCTGCGGTACAGCGTGGGCAGCAAGAAATTGCTGGGAGATTTTAATTTTTTGTGTTTTAATTGACAGGTACAATAAATATTCACTCGGTAATATTTTTAGATGAAAATTTACGTACCTATAATCTTAAATATTCTGAACACTATGGTATACTTAAAATTTTTAATTTAAAACTTTTACTTTTCAGCTTTAATATCTATTATCGTAAATTATAATTTATCATTTAAGGATTTAAATTATTGGTGTTTTAGTATTTTATGACTTGTTAATAATTAAATTATCTTTAATTTGACTTTATTTATATTCTACTATTATAAATTTATAGTGTTTATCTTTTGTTTGTATATTTTGAATTATTTTTGGGATCTAATTTATTATTTTACTTATCTTTATTGGTTTTTAGTTTATATATTAATCATATTATTGTTTTTATATCTTACGGAAAATTTTTCTTTGATATAGGTATAGTTTATGCTTATATTTTTATTTTAATTAAGTCTTTTATTGTCCATATTGGTAATTACCAATATTTAAATTCATGGAAAGCGGGAATGGTTTTTCAAACATTTTCTAAAATTTCTGCCAAACATTACTATCTATTTAACAATTACCAAAAATTAAATAGACGTATAATTCCGGGTGTTACAACACTCCACCCCTTAAGAAAAGTTTCGTCCTTGAAACTTGTTCGGATTTACTCGTTTTATCCTTTCCGTAATACTTCTAGCTTCCTTTATTGTCAACCATCTCATACTTAAAATCTCCTCATTTTATAAATCTCCATGACTATCAATCATGTTTTGAAATTATATCAAACATTTTCTATCTCAAATACTTCATACCTCTTAATATCTCAATGAGTAATATTTGTCACTTCCAAAGGATGTGATAAGATTCAATATTTGCCTACTCTACCTAATAGTATTCTTATTACTTCACTTTGACATCAAATATCCAATTTCCTTTCAAACTTGCTCCTAAAGTCTAAATATACTCATGAAAATAAACGAAAAGAGATTTCTATTGATATCTTCCAAACTTTACAAGTGATATCACTTCATTATTCTAAGCATTATTATATCACCGAAGCAATTATTTCTATTACTTTTAATACCATCATAATCATAAAAGCATCCTCTTATTCATCATGAATGTCTTAGCTCATTAAGAGTAATTGGGAAGCATAAAAATTGAAACCTTATAGTATCCTCATTACCTTAATTTTAATAATCAATTACTTAAAATTCCACAAGTGCTTATGCGATTATCACCCATTAGGATATCTACTACAACACGTCTATGATCCACATTTTATTTGTGTACAAATTTTGTGAACTCTAGTGATGGTGTCCATTACTTGACAGAAGCTCAAGTGAACTTACTTCCTTTTGTAAAGAGGTCACCGATCTCCTTACAAAACAATTAAAAACCATCTATCTTGGGAGCATACTTCTTTGGCAATTCATTAGGGTTTAAATACTAGTCATAAAATCCATCCTAAATCTAGTCTTCCCCATTAACTTTATATGAATTTATATTCCTCAATTTCTACTTGTCCTATATAACATGAAAGTCATAATTTACTTCCGAATTTCTCAGCAAACCTTAGCAATAATATAGATCAGAGCTCTTTCTATTTTATTATAATTGCTATCCTAATCTCCATTTCATCCAACAATAATTTATATTCTATCAAAACCTCTTCTTATTAACCATCTTGGTTTCTCTTATTTTACAAGTCATAATCACTTCAATACTTCAAGTAGTGTCTCATGCTTTATTTTTGTATCAAGTCAGCAATTTCTAATATTCTTAACACAATCGTACAAAGTTCCATCCTACTATTCTAAGGTAAATTTCATTCTTACATTTCAAAATTTCAACCTATTAACCTCTGGAGAGTTTACCATAATATGTAAGTTGCTTACCACTTGATTTAGGCCTATTTCTCCAATGATCATCAAAGATGTTTGCCTTTCTCCATTAAATGAAATTTCACTTTCTTACATATTAAGCTTCTTGGCTTATTCATAAGTCCATCACGAGACTCATTCCTACGTCTTCTAAAGTTTATATTTCTGCTACTAATGTTTGTCCATCTTCCTTATTGCATGGGTCAATCTATTATATTGACATCGTCGGGGTTCTTGTCAGTGTAGTACAAACTGATGTTTTCACTAGTATGACAAGTTGTACTACTTACAGTTGCTAAGTTTCTTTATCGGTTCTAATCCAACTGGCAGAAGAGGGGGTACGTTATGTACTTCTACTAACTTAGATTCCACTAGCACAAAAGCTTGTGATTAGGCTTCTGACATGGGAATACTTTAATATTGCACATACGGAAAAGAGTAAGAGTTCTCAATTGCACATAAATGGGCAACATATATCCATATCTTATTTGTAATATATAAATATATGATATAATCTAAAAGTCTATATCTTTTAACTTATAACTTAATTTGTCTACCCAGGTTCTACCCCATCTAACCATTTGGTAGGTCCGTCCTATCTCTGACAACTTAATACTCTGATACCACTTTGTCACGACTCTACATGGGGTCTAGTAGGATTTCCTGAATAATCATATCACGTGTGCACCCACAACATGATGATCGCCTTGCAAGTCAGAGTTTACAAGACTCTAATTAATTATCCCCTCATTGTATTATACATATAAAGATTTATTATGAAAATAATTTATTGGATATCGAAACTTCCACAGATCACAAAGACCGCAGAGAATCAGATATCCTACCAAATGATAAGATAAAGTAAACCTAGGTTTAACACAAAATATCAACTATGTTTAAGTTAAGAAAAAGACTACATTTTCATGTTTATTCTCTCAACTAGGTTTAACCTATCAAATTCTCAATTTTCTATCAGTCTTGTACAACTTGATCTTTGTCACGCTCTGCACTCAAATCCTATCCCATCCATGTATTCAACTTACCTGCAAAAGCAAACTATTGGGGAGTCAGCTACAACTAGCTGAGTGAAGTATACCTCGCTCCATACCGTTCAAGCAAAAGCAAACAAGTTATTAAACAAGCATATGCAATGCAGACAAGAAAATGAACAAATATATATATAAATAACAGGTAACCATATATATATATATTCGGATTACGCCTCGAATCCGGGTTAGGTACATCCACACATCAGCACCCAGACCGCTAATACTTCGGGAATCAAATTTATTCAAGGAGTTTTTTCATATATAGAAATAATATACATATAATGTCACGCCCCAGAGGGTATCCTAACTCTAAACATCTATATAGTAGTTTATAGGAGTTTTTTCATATATAGAAAATAATATACATATAGTACCACTAAATAGTAGATGTTTAGAGTTAGAGATAGCTAAGTTGAAGACTTTATGAAGTTTCAAATAGTTATTAGGATTCTCAAGTAATGATTTCAAGTAATGATTTATGAATTTTCTTAGGATGTTTTAAGTTTGATGTAAGTTGGCACTTAGTTATGCCAGCTTAGTTGTTTATAGGATTTCATTAATGAAATCAATGTTTTAGAAGTTCTCCTTTAATGTGAGACATTAGAGTTATATCGTGTTATAAATTGTGGTTTAGTAGAAGCCGGGCCTTAGCATATCTATCTCTACTAGGACATGTGGTGGCAGATAATGCTTCTTAGTTTAGGGCATTACATCCTTTATGATTGTTTTGCTTTAATTTGAAAAAACATATGATTGTTTTTTCATAGATGAATTATTTGTCTTCTTGATAGATGATAATCTTATTTAACATTAAATAGAAAGTAATTTCTAATTTAACAATGTTTAGAAAGAATTACACCAACACTAATTAGACAAAAAATTACATCAATACAATTGAAATATCACTTTTAATACGTGCAATAGTATATTTTCAATATAAATCTTGTGTATTAAATGTAGATAGATGAGACACACATTAACATAGCTTCAAAAATTGTTAAGTATTAATAGATTTTCCATATTAAGATATTAATTAGATAAGTAACATTTACTATTGAAAAAACTAGAGGTACATATAAAATACTAAATATATATTATATAATTAAATTAATAGCAATAGTGTACCCACTATATGTGTACCAATTATAATATGATAGTGGGATTTTTGAGATGGAAATTAGTATATACTTTTTTTAAAAGAATAAGTTGGAGAATATATGCATAAACTAAAATAAGATATAGATAAATGAGAGAGAGAGATTGGTTTTATAAAAACTTACGAAGGTTAAACAATATAAATAGTTTTAACAAAAAAGCTATATATTATGTTGAATTTGTTGATAAAAAGATCAAATTATACGTGATTAATCAATCAAATTATATAGAAGATAATATTTGAGACAAAAATAAAATATACATGCACAATGAAACTTATTGTAACTGTCACTCGTAATCTCATCTATACAATAAATTTCTATCAAAATAAGGAAGCATAATTAAAAGAAATGGAAAATCAACACTAAGTTATATTATGAGTAGTTGAAAATATAATTAATAATCGGCCAAAAGAAAGTACAATCAATAGTAAATTAGAACATAAATACTTTACAAAAAATAAATATTAAATTATTATAATAGCATTTTTCCCTTTATAATATGTTTTGCCTCAATTGAAAAGAGATATGATATTTTTAAATTATTATAATATCATTTGTCTTCTTAATAAACCATAATCATATTCAATATTAAATTGGTTATGATTTTATTTACAAAATTAGTCAAAATAATTATATCACTAAATTAGGTCATTGTTTTTCATTATTAAATATCAATGATGCCATTTATTACATTTTTCATATTAAAATATAAATTAAAAATAACATTTTTGATAGATTGTAATTATTTAATTTCTAATGAGTTAATTACTTAATAGGTAAAGTAGTTTCTTTTTTTTTTTTTCCTTTCAAAGTACTAGGTGAATAAAACACATAAAAATGAAAAACAAACTAACGATAAGTGGGGATAGAGAGAAAAAAAATTAAAATTTAGTTTTAAGTTACTGAATATTGTGATTATAGGTTTTTTTGTTTTAATTTTTTTAAGAAAAAATAATTATGCTTAGATTATAGAAATTGTTATGTTATTGAGATATTAATGAAATAAATAATGTTTCTTGTTAGATTATAATCTTATTCATCTGATATAATAACTTAGTCACTAAAATAATTTTTTTTATTCCTTTAACATAAATGAAAATTTCATTAAGATCTTAATGAAATATTGGCAAGAAAAAATATTACTAAAATAAATAACATTTTTTTAATTACATAGAAGCTAGAATATCTTATTTTTCTAGGGAGATTTGTTTCTGTATATAGTTCTTTGTTGAGATTTGATTTTTTATTAAGATATTATTTAGTTATTTATTAAGATTAGATCCATCATCAATTTGGTGTTATTTAAAATAATTTAGTTATTATAAAATCTATAGATAGTTGTCAAATTGATTGATATTTTAAGTGAAAAACTGATAGGATAATTATGAGGAGAGAGAAAAAAAAAGAGATAAAAGCAATAATGGAAAGTGGAAGATAAACAAAGAAGAAAAGAAATAAAAAAACAATTGAAATTAAAATTTAGTTTAAAGTTACTAAATTGTGGTTAAAGATTGTAGACGGTCATTTATGTAATTGGGCTTTTAGCCCAATTTAATACCATAGGCCGGTTTTCTAGTCTAGTGATAGAATTTAGAAGACCGAGTTCAATAGGAGATATCATAGGGAGATTTGACTTGATAGTGTCATGCCTCGAGGGTACCCTAGTAGTAGTATACAAGCCACACTTGTATACTATTACTAATTAGCCTTCAGAGAATGACATATTTTTAAACAATAGAATCTTTTAGTTACATCAATAAGAAATGATAAATACATATAAGTTTCAAATTAGTAAATATCTGTCATCACAAGTAGTGAATATCATAATAGCATTATAGACCATAATTCTATTCTATAAGTGTCCAATTACATAAACTAATAGTACAAGTGCTATCTAACTTATATGTAGAAATAAAGATAAATATCATAACCTGAAGAACCTATATTCTTCTAGCTTCTAAGTTCTTATTACAGCCATGCTCCTGGAAGATATAAGCCATGGTCGTAGAGTTAACCTGAAAGGTCTTTAGGAGTGTGAGCAAAACCACAGGCTCAGTAAATAATCAAACATATTACACATCAAGCAATTTTATCAACAAATCAAATGTAATGCATTAATCAAGCATATGTATAGATACAAGCTTGGATGATTTATAATCCAAATAGGAAAAAGATTTGCATCCTCTTTTTAGGGTTCAAGAACTATTACTTAATGACCTATCTGCCTAGGAGAGACTAAGTACATAAGAAAATCAATGATTTCTTGTTTTAAGGTTATCACTTTAATTTTAGAATATTTTAATTGACCATTTCTTGCATGATACTTTAGAAACTTCCTAAGTATTAATCATTTCAAAGCGATACTATGGGTAGTGTTTTTCATTGCTACTTAGTTCTGTAGAACTGATAGAACAAAGAAAATCTTAGAAGAACTAATACTTAGAAAAAGCAAGCATTAACAAAAAACCGAAATATTAATATGTAGCATGCTGTCACCTTTTTTGATTATGCAATAATGCAGTTCATCTGATGCATGACTTTTTTTAATTATAAAGCCAGTAATTTATAGCCAGACTTATAGTGACCATACAATACACACATAACATATATCATGTTTTTCTCAAGTCATCAAGCAATCTATATTATCACTTTTATTATCATGACTTGTCAACCAGACAAATTCCTTACATAACATACTTAATATTTTCCACAATAACTATATTATTATCTTGCATTACATATGCCACTACTTACAAACATAAGCAATATAATAGATCTGAGTTACTCACTTGCTCATGATGGCTAGTCGTAATAGTCTACTAGGAAATCCTCAATAGTATCAAGGTTACCTTGTTTGAGCTGATATGACGGTGTTAAACTCTACCCCAAAGCTTAATACAAACTTTCTTTGTTGATCTCTTAAGCTTGTGGTTGTGTCTTGAAGCTTATGTGATGGTTATTTGTGTGTGTTGTTGCTGTTGGTTTTTAGTGAAAGAAGAAGGAGAATTTTCGTTGCTTAAAGTGTTTTATTATTTTGTTCTTTTGCTCATTAAGTGTATTATTTATAGGTGAGTGAAGACAATGGTGCAGCTTTTCTTCTTCTTCTTTCAGATTTCCTCTTGGCTGAGAAACAACTTGCTTCTTGTTAGCATTTATTATTTGTTTGCTTTGGAATGTTTTCATTAGATTTTACAAGATTTTCATTGACTTTATTGTCCAAAATTGACCCATTTGTTATAAGAATTCGGCTGTGCAAATTTGAGAAGATCTTAGCTGCATTTTCTTCTCGAATTTGTACCAAAATTAAGCAAATCTTAATAAATATTATTTAGTTAGTTAATTATCTTAATGTTAGGGTAGTTTGTTAAATTAAATGGGTCCAAATATGTTAGTCATTTGAGAGCTCTATTTCCAAAATTTATATAAGGCTTCCACAATTTTTTTAGATTATTATTGAGTTCAATCTTAAGTTTAAAGTCTACGCGATTAATTATTTTTAGGGTTTTATCTTACGCGATTAAGGTTTTCTAAGCTTAATAAGCCAATTTTCGTTTCAATCTCTCATAGCTTTAGAATTTACTAACTAGATCAATGGTGTGATCTAAATATTTACTTGGAGTCTAGATTAAGAGTAATGGATCTGTTTTTATTCTTATTATGTATTTATAACCTTAACGGTTCATCCTTGAATCACCGTTTTTAATTATAAGCTGTATTGATTATTTACTTTCTAATACACTTGAAATCTCGTTTAAAATTCTTTGTATACTTTGAGTTTTCGATACCAGCTATGAAATCTTCTCTTTGGTATATGTTACTATCTATAGAATTTTGTTTTAAGGTTTAAAGATTTATATAGGTTCATTATTACTTATGATTTTAATCTAAGGTTTTTGTTGAGTCCTACATTAACCTTTTATTTCTATATTTGTATTTCTATTCATTTCTACATGTATGAAAATTCTCGGGGTTTATAGGTAGGCTTGGAATAGAGATCATTGAATTGGTTTATTTCGCTCTCGACCTAATTTTGTTTTCTCGTAAGCAAAAAGTAGACTAAAAAAAAAAAATCTTCTTGGGTTAATTTCGGTTTTATTTAACAAAAATAAATCTTAAGCCCTTTTATATTGAAAATAGGCTATTTTAAATCAATAATGGTTTTTTTTTTTTTTGTGTATTGTAAAAGCCCTTAGACTCTTTTCAAGCCCATTACTAAAGAAAAGAAGACTTCAATCTCAATCGTCAGATCTTTGGAAACAATCTCAAAGGCTAGCATCAACTTCCAACATCTATAACTAAGAGGCTGTTGTTCTCATTCAAGTAATAATTCTACGTATTCCTAAGATTGAGAGTAAGATAGAAACTTTGCTAAAATATCTCTAGACAAAGATCAAAGCAAACACTTCATGAAGAACAAGTAAAAAACGATCGGATCTATCTGGTTTGATCTTCTGTCACACTCACGTACTCGAGAAACTGGGTTTATCTATTCCTCCTCTATGCCTCTTTCTGCAACATGTATACATGTGTCATCAGTTTAGAACTTCTTTCAAGTCGACCAACATGCTTATCATACGTGATTGGCTAGTTGCAGTAATCCCACTGTACAAAGGTTTTGCGTTTTTAATTTATTTTTGTTTAAATACAATAGAGAGATAATATTTTCTTACCAATAAATAAATATGGTTTTCTTATGAAAAGCCAAAAGTAATAATATTACCATAAAACTATAAAATTTTAATTGCATAAGCAATTGTGTACCTTAATATAGATAAAATTTATTTACAATTAATTATTTATTAATATAACCACCTATAAAAATATATATTTAATGACCACTTTTTGCTGCATGTTTATAACTTAGTTAGCTTATTGCTGTTCCTTTCAAATGAGACTATGTGATGATTTCTATTTTATGTTTGTAAGTAATGCTAGAAGTCATCTATTTCAACTTTTTTGAATTTTTGAAAAAATTTGAGGCTTTTCATGCAATTTGTTAATGTTAGAATAGTTTACATATAATGTTTATTTCATTTTCTGTTTATTTATTTTTTTTAATAGTAGCCTATTACAAATACCATGTCACTTCACCACATGATGAAGCAATATGGACCTTGTAATAAGTAATTATTTGTAAAAAATAAATAAAAAGAAAAATAACAACCTACCCTAATATTTTGAATAATAAGATATTTTATATAAGAAATGTTATAGTGCTATTGTAGGTACAAAGTCCCTACGAAAAAGAAATTAACAATAAATAAAATTAAACTTGCTAATAAAAGTTTTGCCATACGATAACCTAGCTATGGAAAATCAAATTCTTAGTATTGATACGGTTGTTTGTCAAATCTAGCTTTTTGCCACCTTCGTTTTGTTTTACTACTTCAACTATTTTTCCTCTTTAAGTAATGGACACGTGTCATATAACGATTACTGCACTAGTCAACGTAGGTTAACATATTTAATGGTGTTAAGAGGGGTTGTGTTTAGGAGCACAAAAAGTTCATTTGAGGTATGAAATCAAACTTTTTAAAAGTTAGGTCCCTAATTAACTTTTTCATCAAAGTTCAAGTACAAAATGAGGCTTTTTCCCTAAAACAATTTAAGGGTAACCACTTGATCTATATATTACATTATTCTTTGTTTGTTTTAGCTTTTTACATGCTTACTCTTTTTCCAAAAGTAATTATCATTTTATTACAATAAGGCATAAAAATATTGTTGATTTTTAGTTTGGAAGTAATCTCTCTATTGAACCATCATTAAATCTACTCTATTTTGTGAGAAATTTACTTTTATGGATGAACATCTTTCTTGCATTTTTCAATTTTCTTTTTCATTTTCTCATCGTACAATTAACAATTAATATGATACTTATATATTTCTTAGATGGCTGTTTCATTTATTTATATGTTTCGTTTTTCACATCCTAGGGTATAGTTTTTATAGTTCCCCATATTTAAATTTAATGCACTTTTTGTTATTTTTAAGTGGAGTGTCTTCTCCTATATAAACTATGTTGTTTTAATTCCTTATGCACACAACAATTATATTACCTTTACATCGATTTCATGGAATTTTAAGAGTTCTTTTTTAATGTCAATGAGTAAGAATTTCTTTTTGTGTTATTGATATAATATTTTATTCATATAACTTTCCACTCTATTCAGATTTAACATTATAAATTTTCATTTAAAAAATTTAGGCATTATATATGATATTCCATGTGATTTATTTTGGTATTTGATTTTTGGCCAATAATTTTAGTATTTGATTAAACACATTTGTTTGTATGTATTTTTTTTATTTTTATTAATGTATAATTTTAGCATTATTGAAAATTTTATTTGTTCCATTAAGAGATAATTCTATAATATTGGTTAAAGAATTGGAATCATATCTTAATTTTGTAAATCGTTACTTTAATATTATGCATAAGTATAAACAAAACAAATTTATTGCATCAAATTCATTTTAACTAAATTTATTTTATAATTGCAAGTCTACACACTAGCTGCAACCATTACATGTTTAACATTAATATATATATATATATATATATATAAGTGATATACAAATTGGATGAAAGTAATTACCAAAATCCTATTGCAAAATTGCATTTGTGAAATAAAATATTGAAGCTTATATACAAATCTTGTGTAATATCATGATACAAAATTTGAGTATCATCGCTTTATTGTGTGATTGGAACACGATATAAGTATACACACATAAATTGCAACTTTGAATAACAATATGCTCAGCCTTTTCTCTCTTTTTTGTCTCCTCTCTCACTCAATCTCTCTCCCTTCTGTCTTGTCTTCTCATTCTCTCTCTTTTCAGTCTCTCTCTGACCTTCTTCTCTCTCTTTATCTCTCTTTCTATTTTCTCAAATATTACATCCCTCTCTCTATCACTCTTTTTTTTTTATATTATTTTCAGTCCTCTCTCTTGCTCGTCCATTTGTATATATATCGCATCTTCACATTGTGATACTATATTGCAATTATAAGACATTTTTTTTCAGTCCTCTCTCTTACTCGTCCATTTGCACATATATCACATCTTCACATTGTGATACCGTATTGCAATTATAAGACACCATACCTGAGTTCATGATATATATTTTATGTCCTGTTTATATGTCATAATTTTAATAATGTATGTTGATAATTAATTTTTAAGTTGATTTTATTTAAGTAATTATTATCAATAAAGATCTTAAAAAAAAATTATTTCCTATCCATACATTGCTCTAGTTCTTAACTAGCTGTGTATATATATATATACACACACACACACATATAGGAGAAAAGATTTTGTAGAAGATTCTAGTGGAGAGTATCCTGCTTACCCAATTTGTGCAAAATTCAACTAAACTATTAAGCTAGATTAGTAAGCAAAGGTCATGGAGCTAACAACAACTGGTTGGTATGAAATATATCCCTCTTTTAAGTTATATATATTGTAATGCCCTAACCTGTTGGTAATTACAACCCACTCTCTTAAATAGGACACGCAAAGGCTATAACATTATAACACCACAATTTAAAACATATAAAATATAATCTCCATAACTCTCTCAGAGGATATAACAGAAAATTTAAATCCTGTAAAATTTGTAAATAACAATCTTTTCAAACATCCTATGATCCAAATAATGTTGGCAAAACCAAAGCCAACAAATCCAAAACACATAAAATTTCAAAAACCCTTTTTAACATATAAATTCTTAATATAGTTCCAAATATTGTAAATGATTTCAAAATTCTCCATACATAAATCTATATCTGAATCTATTTCTCAATAAGGTAATATGAATCGCTATCGTCATCCCCATGATCTATGTACATATCATAACTAGATAAATCAAATACTACGTCCTCATCACCTATACCTGAAAAATGAAAGGAATGAGCGAAAACACCCCGTATGCTAATCCACAAAACAAATGCATATGCACACGCAACATATATATCTAATTGTAACTTAATCTAATACAAACAATCAGATTATTATCTTTATTAAGCCACAAATCAACACAGTTCAGAACTACTGTACATTAGCCTAAAACCTGGAGTAACTCATACCCATGAGAAAATCAACCAACTCTTTAAAAATAGGTAATTATATTCATATATTGGTGAATGGGTACTCCGCAAACACCTACAACCATACTGCCAAATCACCTAAATCTATCGGAATCATCTCCAAGTGCAACTCCACTAGGGACAATGAGACACAAGGATCATCAGGTACCTCACCAGTATCACTGTCTGCCAGGTCTTTACTAGTCAAAGCCAAAGATATCTAGAAAAACAAATTAAGCCAATAGAATTAAGTTCATTTATATATCTGTTTCTACAGGCAACAATCGAAAACTGAACTTGTAAGCAAATACAATAAATAAGGAAAGTCGTACCTTTTCAATTTCAAAAAATTCTCCGAATCCAAAATCCCTTATGAACAATAACAAAAAATCTCCAAATCTCCTTTTTATGGAAACTACAACAATAACTTCTTCTTCTTTTATCAAAATCCTCACAATCCCAAAAGAACAGATTTTTCTGCAAAAATCTAATATGGAAATCAACAAGAATAGACAAATTTCTCCATAAAATCGAACTTTTATAGAATCTTTTATTCATAGGATAATAACTTACCTTTAATTCATTATGAAACTCAAACCCTAAGTTTTCTTCAATTATCATTAGAGAAAAACTCAAAAAAAAAAAAAAAAAACTCCATCAAAAACCGTAGATTTGAGAAATTAATAAGAACAGACATGATTCGTCAAAAATAATCTTTTCATTTCAATCTATGATAAAGAAGATGTAACTTACTTGATTCAAATCTGACTCTTTGATGGATTCCCCAAAGAATAGATCCTAATTGACAGCTAGGGTTTCTCCAAAACTCCTTTAAAAACACAAAAATCTATGAGAAAGATGTTGTTACCATATAAATCTACACAAATCTTGATCAGATCGACTTACCCGGATCAAAGATCTTGTTTTCCTTCAGATTTCCCTCTCAAGCGCTCTCAAAACCCTAATAGACACTCTCTGGTCGAAAAGAAAGAAGGAACTTATAAGAAATACAAACCCTAAAAATTCTATTTATAATGAACATTTCGGGCAGGAAAGCTGGCACCTACGCCAGCGGTTTTCCTTTAACACCGATGGCCTTTGTACTTACGCTGGTAGCCTTTATGCCGGTTTTCACCAATCTTCACAAAAAATCCTAGAGTTTTACACCGGCAATTTTCACATATAGGCCAGCGGCCTAGAAACCAATTTTCCTTTGTCAAAAGCTATTCTTCAAACCTTTTAGATAATAGACAAAACTATAACTTAATACTAAGGTGGATCATAAAATCCTCTTATTTTTCAATATATTACAACTTTTTCCCTTTATCATTATTTATTGAAGATTTACTATCTTTAAGGATTTGTTGACCATCATCAATGTAAGGGATGATTATTATATATCTTATTTATTAGGAATGACAAAAATTTCCTCTCCTTAATTAACAAATGACATTCTTTGCCCTTTTTTATAAAATATTTTTTTCTATATATTACAAATATTATACAACTTGCTAATGGCCTTGTAATCTCTTTTTTCCTTTTTTTTTCTCAGCACAACAAAGAGAAATCAAAGCTGGTAATGATTGAATACACATATATATATATAATACACACATTACAAGTTAATTTGAATTCAATTTTTGTTGTAATCATTGGAAGAAATAAATAAATACATACAATACTTTCCCAATATTTTTAAAGAATTTATTTATCTTGAGCTGACAATAGGCGACTCTATTCATTTTTGTCACCGAATAACTTGAATAATAAGTGAATTAACATAAAATTAGTAGAAGTAAACTATTTACTTCTAACAAACAAGAGAGATCATTAATTTGGGACAATAGAAATTGGAAAAAAAAGGTTTGGAAGATAATACATACTATGCCTGCATTTACGAAGTGAATCGTTATTTTTACGTATCATGTAAATAGTGAAAAGTTTTTAAAAATAACTATCATCTACGTTTTATATATATATGATTGTGTGTTAAAATATAATTGATATTTACATACTACACCACATATATTACATATTACGTCTATTACTCTGCTGAAGCTTTTCAGAAATTTAATAATTTTTATCCATAATTATTCCGACTTCTTGGCTCAATTATCACATTCTCAATAAATGAGGTTGATGATAGGTAGAACGTGAAACAAAACTGGGGTCGTTAGAGAACATATTATAATGTAAACTCACATTTGTCAACTGACATAAAATACACAACACGTATTGACTATGGAAACGCGTCATCAGTTTCCCTTCATTGGTCTTCTCCTCAAAATTAGTACTATTGCACTTTAAATAACAAAACAAGGATTTTTAATTAATAAAGCTTCCACGCTATAATTGTTATTTTTTCTTTTGGTCATATTATAATAGTGCTATCTAAACATATGGCTAATTTTTATAATGCTTTTACATTTGTCTATCTAAGTTACTATTACGTTATTCACTTGAGAAAATGATAATTCATAATTAATTATTATTTGCTTAAATGATGAATAGTAATTCACGTCCTTATTCTCAAAATTACAATTCAATGATTTATTTTTTAACTTTAGCATAAATATCCCTATTTTGAAAAAATTACCTATATAATTATCTCTTGATAATAAAAATAAGTATTATAAATATTTTACTATTTTCTCAATAATTACTTATTTTATTTTTTATACCAAATTAATATTGTAATAATTATTACAACCTTATTACATTCATGTTGAATTGGAATTCATTGAGACATTAGTTTTAGCTATTAGAATTTTTTTTATACCGAGGTACTATGCATTTTAATATAATATATATGTTTTGTACTAACTTCTTTTTAAAATATCACCTATCCCAAAAATATATATAATCTTGAACTTTCGATAATCTCCAAATCTTGAATGAAAAAAAAAAATAATAAGTAAACAAACAAACAAACAAACAAATTATTGCATAAATGGTTAGGTTTAGCTTATACCATTAGAAAAACTATCATAATTACAGCTACCACTTTATTCTTCATAACTTCATCAATGACGCCACGCAACAAACTTTTTATCCTCGTAAACACATTTTGTTCACTTTCCTTTCACTAGCAAATTAAAAATTCCTTGTTTGGTAATATTATATTATTAATTCAATCGTATCATCTTTTTTGCAACATGATCAATTTTATGTCAACCTTATGACATGTTAATAAATATTTCTTTATACATCCGTATCACATGTGTATCGACTACTCTTGCTATATAAAGGAGCCTCGGAAATACCAAAACCTAAAGCTAGTTAGACGAGTTGGTTCGAAAGCTATTAAATGCTCAGTCTCACTCTCGCAAAGATAAAGAAAACGAACGGATGACAAATGAAATTTCCAGTTATGAGGAAACAGAATTAGACAGTGCCGAGTGTGGATGTTGTGGTATAAGGGAGGAGTGCACATTGGGATATATAAAGCAAGTGAGGGAAAACTATGGTGGTGTCTGGGTGTGTGGCCTTTGTGAAGTAGCCATAAAGGACCAACAAGCCCGTCTTGGCGGTGGAGCCACCGTCGAAGCCGCCATCAGAAGTCATGCCACTTTCATACATGATTCTTGTGTAGATCCATCTATCCATGATATTAATATTGCACGTTCACTTATCCAACTTGTCAAGAAGAAGATGATGGTTTTTCCTTCTACTTATGCTTCCAATTCTTCATCACCATCTTATTCATCGTCGCGTCATGGAACTTCTTCCTCTTAATATAAGATGTATGATTTTGCCAATTTGATTATCATTCGTAGCCGGGACTAAGATGTTTTGAGTTATGTTTAGATGTCGTTAACGTTAAATCGTAAAGGACAAAGAAAATGACCATAGATCCATGATGTGGCTTAAAAAGGCTCTAACTTTATCATATTTTTTGGGTTAAATAAAATGATGGGGTTGAGATAGTTTATCCATTATTAGTAAGAATATTACTAGTTGTAAATACTAGTTAATTTATTTAGACTTGTCCCATATGTGCTTTATCTTTGTACACGTGTAGTAGTTTTACAACTACCTATAAATAGTTGATTGTAACAGTATTCAAATTAATTCAATTACACACTATCTTACAAAATCATTTCCCTGTTTACTCGCTTGTTTCTGTTCATGGATGATTTGAGAATTAAGGCAAGTACAAAGCTTTGAGTCTCATATGGTATTAGAGCAAATCATGTGTCATCTGAACTTTTGTTTCTTTGTTTGAGAAATTCTTACTGTATCTAGGGTTTCTTCGCTCTTTTTTGTTCTTCGATTATTACGATAGTTCTAAGATGAATCAAACTAATCAAGTGATCAATGATCCTCTCTATTTGTCTGGATTTGATAATCCTGGCATGATTATAGGTAATCAAGTGTTTAATGGCAAGAATTTCCTTCCATGGAGTCGATCTATTAGGATGGCTTTACGAGCAAAGTTAAAATTAGGGTTTATAGATGGCACTATTCCTAGGCTTGAAGATAATTCATCAGATCTTGTTAAATGGTCTAGCTGTGACTATATGGTTATGTGTTAGATCTTGAATTCTATGACACCATAATTGGCTCAAGGTTTTCTACATGCTTCTTCACGAGAGCTTTGGAATCAAATAGTTGAACAGTATGGAGTAGTTAGTGGTCCTTTAATTTTTCATCTTGAACATGAAATTTCTAATAAAAAACAAGAAAATTCGTCTGTTGGGGTTTACTATAACAAATTGAAAAGATGTTGGGATGAATTAGGTGCACTCCGAGTTTTTTTGAATTGTACATGTGGAAGGATGGGCTTATGTAATTGTGATCTATAAGAAAAATTACAAGAATATGAATCAAGAAGCAAGCTTATACAGTTCCTTATGGGGCTGAATGATGCATACGAAGGGGTTAGAAACCACATTTTGTCAATGTAGCCTTTACCTAATTTAAATGCACAAGGTGACAAGGTTGCTTAGTACTGGTGTTGAAATGTTTGCATATTAAGTCTAGTGTAAACTCTACGCTATTCGGGATTTTAATGATGATGAAACTCAAGAACATCATTCATAAACATTATAAGAGAGAAGTTCATTCAATTGAGCAATGTTTTCAACTAATTGGATACCTCGATTGGTTTAAAGGGAAAAGGCTTATGAAAGGAAGGCCTTTAGCTAATGTAAATGTTGTTGATAGCACTGGGTTTGAAAATAATTTCCATACTCCTTTTGATTGTACCTTTGTAGGGGATAATCTCGCTTTGCAATCCTCTTTAGCAGCAGTGGATAAAGCCATCTCAGGTTATCACATTTTCCGTAGGAGTTCTTTGATATCTTGGAAAGTTAAGAAGTAAAATACTATATCTACTTGTAGTACTGAGGCTAAATATAGAAGTTTGGCTTTTGCCACAAAAAAAAAACTCTTTTGGTTTTCCTTTTTGCTTCATGACTTATATGTTCCTTGTTCTTTTCCAGTAGAGTTATATTGTGATAACAAATCTGCTCTATTGATTGCTTCTAATGCATGTTTGCAGGGGAGAACTAAACACATCGATATTGATGTTCACTTTATTCATGATCATATTCATAGTGGTTTCCTTCTTGTTTCTTTTGTTCTCTCCAAAGACCAAGTTGTTGATCTCCTCACCAAGCCTTTGCCAGAGCATCAACTTCTTTATCTTTGTGGCAAGTTGTCTCTCCATACAGATCCAACTTAAGGGGGATGAGAGAATTTTACTAGTTGTAAATACTAGTTAATTTATTTAGACTTGTCCTACATGTGCTTTATCTTTCTACATGTGTAGTAGTTTGACGATTACCTATAAATGTGTGTTGTAATAGTATTCAAATTAATTCATTTACATATTTTTACAAATCAATTCTTTGTTTACTCGCTTGTTTCTATTCATGGATGATCTAAGAATGGGGCAAGTACAAAGCTCCGAATCTCACATTATTTTTAGTCTCATTAGGAAAAATTTGTGCTAACTTTTTCTAAATGACTTGATTAAAAAAAAAAAGAAGAGGGATGATATAATATTTCACAACTACCATATAAATTTAGGTGTTGTTGTTTCTGTAAATTCCACAAAGGTACTTTAACATTGTAAAATCTCATATTTAGTTAGATTTTCACATTTTAGATGCACTACTCATTATGTTTTCACTCCACTCATCATGTGTATACATATATTGACCAATATTGGAGCCCTAAACAAACTGTAAGCTTTTGTATAAGACATCTACTAAGAAAAGTATGTCCATTCATTTTGATGGGCAAATTAAGATAGAACACTCCTTAAGTTCAATCCAATCTGAACCGATGCAAGTGTAACACTCCATTGATTGAACCAATAAAATTAAAAATTTGATGAAAGCAGAGTAGAATAAACCTATACAATTTAATCTTTTAAGTACATCAATTATTAAATGAAAATAATCATGAAATCACTTTTCTAACATTTTCTTAGAATTTAGGAATTATAGAAAAATTTATCCAAATAACTTGAAATATTAATATGCGACAACATAAGTAGGAAGAAACACCGAAGAGAAATCTGATTTTTAAAAAGAGTGAAATTGTAAGTAATATCAGCCATAAACTAAAATTTATGGGGTTAAACTTTAAGTATCCTAAAAGTATAGAATTGAGATTTAATGTATAATATAATAATATATTAATTTTAAAATATATTATGAAATTATACATATTATAAATCCAGATAAAACGTTATATTCAAAAGTCACGTAGAAATGTACTATGTTGGAAATTTTGTTTCAGGCCAATATATTTACGTGACAATAAAAGAGCCAACACCTTTTGGAGGACGGATTCTCAATGTGCTACTCAATTGTTAATACAAAGTGCCACAATCAAAGCTAAATTAACAATAGTAATTGTAGTTTGTTGATGAATTGCGGGCAATGCTGGCGGAACTTTGAACGAGTAAATCTTCAGTTCTGCTCTAGAGAATCCAATTGGGTAATTGATAACCTTGCAAGTCTGATGCATGATGAAGAGATAGGGGAATGGTTAGGTTTTGTTCCTCCTATGTTAATTTTGCTGCTGCTGGAGAAGGATGAAGCACATCAAGAATATACAAGGACACATATGATTTGATTTTTGCAAATGTTAATGTTATTATATTTCAAATATGGTAAACTCTTGTGTGAAGTGCTTTGGACTCTAAGTCCTTCTTCCTGTTTTATCAAAAAAAAAAAAAAAAAAGGAAAAAAAAAACCTCCTCTTGAAGGAATCTTTAATTGAAAATTTAAATTCTTCCTACCAAGGTATCACAATGACTGTCAGCAGTATTATTCATAAGTAAGGAACCATTTGACTCCGATTATTGGGCAAATTAAACACATAAACTAACGTGTCTATCATTTCCGCCAATAAACTGCCTACGTCGAAAGCATGTCACGTTAGTCCATTTTAGACAAACATATTTATAGCACAATTTTTTTTAGTAACCTTCAATTTCATAAATTTCATTCCATAAATTTGGGCTTTCTGTATACTTGTGGGTGGTGGAAAATAATTGGAGGTTTCCGACGCATGGGTTCGTAGAATAAATAATATCTCTATTTGTAAGTAAAAAAATTCTATCGTCTCATCATTAATTTTGACGGAACCAATTTGTCACTATCCAATAGCTCACATCATATCAAATCGGTCCTGTTACTAAAATAATTAATATTCTAATTATTATATTTATTTTAATGATTAGATAGTTGATTGAATAGTTGTAGAAACTCTAGGCGCTAAACATTATTTTTATTATGGTGTTATAGTTTTTGTTTTGTAAAATTAATATAAAAAATTTTATAAGATTATGTCAATTTTTACAAGCAACAAAGTGAAATCCGTTGGACATATTAAATACAGATATGTTCAACTTCTAAACCTTAAAGTAATTCATTTCATGTTCCTATTTTATATTAATGACACAAAAATTTGGAGATATAATTTTAAAAATTCTAGTAATACAAGACAACTTATAAAAGGATCTTTAATTTGTCAAACCTACTCAATTTAAAGATCGATGACTTATTGTTTATATAAGGTAATTCATCCACTCAATTTTACGTTGTAAAGATAGAAGGATTTGTTGAAATAATTGATTTTTGGAAACTAATTACTTTATTTTTTTCTAAAATATGGACAGCTCGATTTCGGATACACAATTCCACCACACTTAGATTTATTGGAATTTTCCCACTTCAAATTTTTTATTCTATCAATTTTGTAGTATTTTTATCTGATATGTATATTTTCGAAGAAAAAACTTTTGGTTCCATTATCCAACTGCATGCTCCGACATGCATATTTATGCCGCCCCAAAAAAAGTATAAATTTTCTTTTTCTGAAGTTTCTGTTAAGTAATTTAATTATGAAAATGATAAGGAAGGGCTCAAAAGTCAATAAGGAAATACAAAAGAATGTCACTCAACCCATTTGCTTTTGCTAAAAGCATTAAACATTATAAATTATTTACACACGTTGGCCGTCTATGAAAGATTTTTTTTTTTTTTATTTTATGTATACGTGGAATTTTAAAACAAATATTTAGTAGATTAAAAAACACACTCTAAAATATTAGATGAACTATTATAATTCAGAGTGAGCAGGTACATGATGGGTTAGGTATGAAAAACTACTCATACCCTATCCTATAAATTACAGAATATTAAATTTCATACTCGGAAGCTATCTTATCGCATCTTCTATTCACCATATATCATATACCTTATAGAACCTAGAGTACAAGATATTGTGTGAAACTTGTAGATTTTTTTTATATGAAATCTCTATACTTTTGTTTTCTTTATTTCTTTCACATCAAGTTTCTAGTCTTTGATACGTTTCATATAATATGTAACACTATCTTATTTTTCATATATTCAATAAAAAAAAATATGTGGAAAGAAATTTTAAAAATTTGAGCAAAAAAAAGAAATTTAAAAAATAATTTGTTAATATCACAAGTTTTACAACATATAAAATCTATTTATGCATAAAAGTTGAAACCTACAACAAATATCTATAAAACTTATTTATTTGATATTAAACAAAATTATAGAATTTGCAGTGAATTCCAAAATTAAAAATTTTGAAGCTACTTCAGTATTATTTGATCTTAGAATATAACAACATCTCTATATAATTTGGGTGTTCAAATGTGTACATACAACTGTAATTCTTGTAATTTAAAAATAACAAGCAATTCCAAAATAGAACAGTATAAATCTTTCTATAATTGAAATTTCCAAAAGATAGATCATAAATAATAATCTTGAATAAAAGTGGTCAGAAAATAAGAAATGGAGTAATTTTATTTAATTCTTATATTTACTATTATTTTATAATATTTAACGGGGTAAAGAATTGATATGCTACAAGTTATATTTTCTACATTAGAGTAAAAGTATTAGAATGGGTATAAGTTATGAAGACCTTATATCCATATCCTACCTTGTGAGTACATGTTTCAAAAAATATATCTGTAATCTTATGACTCTTAGTACCTATCTGGATCTTACCCAATCGAGTAGGGTATGTGTGGATATCCTGTATGATGGAGTTACCCATTCATCCCGAATTATAATCTCAAATAAAAAAAAATTTGAGTTATAGGTTATTTTATGATATTTTGGACTAAAATACAAATATTAAAAATATGGCTTACGTTGACATGATTAACATAACCTCCATATTTGAAATCTATGTTATATAAAGGAATATAGAAAATTATATTATAAGAATTATAGTTAGTATAACTAGTTTTCTAAGAAAATGGGTAATTTAAGAACAAATTCATAACTCTTGAAAATATAAACCAAAAAGTTAAAATCATGATAATTCTAATATGGATTCCAAGACACCCTACATTTGTATTTTAATATCGATAATAAAAGATGTGAGAAATATATATATATATATATATGTGAATATATATATATAAAAGATCAAGGTAATTTGACTTAATTATTTGAAAAACACTTGTAACGCCCTAAACTAAGGCATTACAACCCGCCACGTATCCTCTCTTGATTAGGACACGCTAAGGCTCTAATATCCACAAATTTTCAAATATCACCTGTATAACTCACAAGGTATAGAAGAAATCATATGGTCCTCATAAATAAACATTCTGATAAATATAAAATCTTCATAATAAGAAAAACTAGACATTGTTGACATAACTGCAAGTCAACAAGTCAAACCATACCCTAAAACTGTCACCACATGAAATTTCCAAATAAAATATAAAATTTCAATAAACAAAATATAAATCAATCATTAAAGTCTTCTCAGATCCATCCTATATCATCTATGACTAAACAACTAGTCATCAACAGGGTAGTCAGGACCGCTAACGCCATCCCCATCCTCATAGATGATATCAAAACCCGAAAGATCATAAATCACATTATCATCACCTGCACCTGAAATGTAATGGAATGAGCGGCGAAGCCCAGTACGATAATATCCAATCCAGTTCAAGCAAGGTTATGCACAAACAACATATATATAAATACATGCAACTAAACTAAATGCATACAACAGTTTATTATCTATTTTAGTCCAGCAAAACAACACAGTTCAGAATCTAGTATACATAAATCCTGAACCCAGAGTAACTCAGACTTTGCTATAAAAACATCTAACTGATTTGAAAATAGTTAATCATATATACATATATGGATGAGTGGGTACTCCCCAAACATCCCAATTCCTGAACACCTAAATTCTACTGGAATCATTTCTTAGCACGAGTCCACTCGGGACAACCTTACACTAAGATCATCAGGATGCCTCACCAGTATCACTGTCTGCCAGGTCTTTGCTGGTCAAAGCTAAACACAACCAAGCAGTCAATTATTAAGCCGAATATTTATTAAGTTCATTATGCAATTTTGTTCCTACATCCATTCACAAAAATTCTAATCTACAAGCACATACAACAAACAAAGGATTGGTCGTACCTTTCTAAATTTCAGGAATCCAAATCAAATCCTCAGAATTTGATACCAACAACACAAAATCAACCCAATCTCCTCCAACTCCTATATTCACATCAGCAACAATTCCAAATGTCCATGTTACAATATATATATATATATATATATATCTACAGACATGATCGCAAAATCTTAACATAAAACAACCTATCTAAACTAACCTGATATAGAATTTTTCAAACTCGATCTATACTGATCAATAATCCCAAGCACTTCCAAAGATATCAAATAACGGATATTTGAAATCCTTAAATCAGAATCTTCACGAAAACCCTATAAAACATATCATATGATCAACATTGTAATATCAAGGCTGTCCAATCTTGTTTAAAAGGATTCAAAACTTATACTTACTATTATGGAACGTATAATACTTGTTTCTCCTCTTCCTATTTTGATCAAAACATGAGCTAGGGTTTATTCTTCAAAATCCTTCATGAAACATTTCATCCAAATCATAAGATACTTATACAAATTTGTATATAATCCAAATGAGAAGGTTAAGATCACTTACTTTTAATTTGTAACACCCTCCTATTGATTCTCCAGGCCTAGATCACCAAGAACGCTTCAGAACTCTCTCATACGAAGGGGAAACGATATAAGGAAAAGTCTGCCGAAAATGATTTTCGCGTCTCGTATTTATAGAAATTTGGTCATACGCCAGCTCTACGCCGGCGGCGTACCTTACCGGCTTACACCATACGCTGGCCAGATCTACATGAAGGCCGGCAGCGTTCATCGGGGCCTTGATTCCCAGAATCCAAACCATCCCTTCATACGCCGGCAAATCTTGGACCTACGCCGGTGGCTTTCATGCCGGTGTAGAAAAGAAACCCTATGAACGTCGGCAGCTTTCCTCCCAGTGTTAAGAAAAACGCTACTGTTCCCATCCTACGCCGTCTGTACGCCGGCGGCGTATATTCTCCAGGAAGCCGCGTACAATGTATTACAGAGTACGCTGGCAAAATTTAAATCTAGGCCAGCGGCATTCTTCATCAAAGATGCCAGCCTTAATTACAGGAATTAAGAAAATTAATCCAATTGTTGTCAATCTTATTCTAACACGAAATTGATCAAACTTAACCTATTTTTATCATCAACATATAGGCATATTAGAATCTAGTAGCTTGTGAACATTTACCACTTAAAATAATTTAGTATATTACAACACTGTAGGATGAGCATTAACAAGGGATATCACATGGTTAAGTGAACTACTTGAGGGATTTATGCATTTTAAAGAATAGAAATATAATATCATTAGACTCCAAGTCTTAAGATTTTTTATGTTTTGTTAGCAATAGACTTATGTCTACTGATGTTACAAGTTGAATTGTTTATATATTGAAAGTGTTTTACTTATGATTGATGATAACTTGTTGATGACTTAGTAGCTTTTAAATAAATGATCGATGTAATAGGGTTTCACTTAAGTGTAATCCTATATACAACATTATGTGGAAATGGTGAAATTCTAATCTACAAATGACTATTATAATTTGAGCAATCATAGCATGGCACAAAGATGACTCATGGGTCATAAGTTTCAGAACTATGATTATGCTAGACTAAGTTTGTTAGAGGTGTCAATTCACCAGTAAAGTTGTGTGCGAGAGTACCATGGACCTCTAAGCACAAAGTCACGGTTAGTGGTACATTAGGATTATTCATTGAGTAGCTATGGGTTTTGAGAGGAAAGAGTCATTATAGCATCAAATAACAACTGTGGATCATTCTCTTACCATGATGTTGGTGTGTGGGCTTATTCATAGATAATGTAACAAGATAAGGGGACCATAGAATATTTTCATTACATGTGGCGGATCCCCAAATCCATTACTGACATAAAACCTAGGTAAGTAATGGCGTTAAGCACGGAGGTCAACTGAATTGATCTTTGTTCCCTTGAGGAAATTAAAGCATAGAACATGTTGCTATGGACCTTTAATCATGGAGTTATGACCATCAAGACTACATCACCATAAACCTCCAAGTGTGGAGTTGCAACTAAGGGCAAGTGAGATCTCGGTCCTTGTGGGGACTGAGGTCCTTGTAGAGTACAACCACTAAGTTGAGGTCCTTGTGTAAATTGGGCCTTTGCAGGAGAGGCTGAGGTCGAGGTCTATCATGGACTAAAGACCTTCGAGGCCGAAGTACCAGAGAGATTTCGTATGTGTCTACGAGCTTAGTGGGTTGGCATTAAGCCTAATAGGCTATGGTCAAATGCTCTCTTTTAGCAAGGTTTTTAACATATACAATCACATTGATGAATCAATTTATGGCTTCTATTGTAGTTAGCTAGCTAGGCTGGATTATTAGGATACCTACTTCATGAATGCTCATTATAGCTTTAGGTTCATGGACATTTTATCTAAATGCATCAGGTGTTAGCTAACCAAATGCTAGGCTGGGCTAGGATACCGATACAATTGCATGTGACATGCATGGCATGCATTTACTGCATATGTTTTTATTTGTATTGTATGTATTTCTACTATGTCGTTGATTGTTTTATCCACTCAGCAAAACAATGAGCTGGGGGGATACCTTTTTATCCTCATGTATGACCGAAGATTAGGGGGCACCATCACGATAGGGGGAATTTTGAGAGCAGAGCCTGTAATAAAAAATATTAAGTATTTTGTAATTATATCTTTATGTAATAATAATAAAAAAGTCATGTATATATAAATATATGCTTAAGTAGTTATGATTCGTGTAGAAATATAATTAATCATCTTTTTACTTATGAATGATATCCATTTGTATCTCTCTACTTTTGGGTCAGGGCCTATCACTAAGGTTGGCCTTGATAGCAAGGGAGCTCAATCACTCCTTTGTTGACCCTAATAATACATTTAGTTGTCCATAATATGCTTGGCCTTACTTAAATATTACCAATTGGACTAACCATGTTCTTCATATGCTTGGACTACAGTGATCAGTTTACCCCATGATCTAAGAACCTAGGTTAGTGGCCCATCAACCATTAACAAAAAACTTCTATGACCTATACTTTCTCTAAAAACCGATAATTTCCATAGGAAATTGGCAATCTCCAATGCCCTCTATATACTCCTTCGAGACATCCTACAACATAAGTTTGAAAAAATATAGCTCTCACTTTGTCATTCTATTTACTCTCTATACTTAACATCTATCAACTTGATTGTTAGAGTAGTCGTATTAGAAAACCTCTTAATGCCTACTAACCAAGTGTTGTTTTTAGGTCCATTGATTAAAAGGCCATATCTGAATCACTCAATTGATAAAACTAAAGCGCCAACATTTTGGCATTGTTTGTTAAAAATACATAAAAGATAATTTCTCTAAAACACTTATGTTGCAGGTGTTGATTTTGCTTGTAGAGATTTGGATCTATAAACACAAAAAGCTAGTCAATGGTACATTGAGAGTTATCTGACACCACCACTTGGACGCTTAAGTTAGTCGTAAGTCATCACTCTTAAGAATTCAAAGGGTAGTTGAGAGTGTTAAAAATGTTCAAACTTACCTTACCTAATTGGAGTGAAAGGCTATTTATAGATGAGGTCATACTAGAATAAGGCCTATAGAATCTTTTTTATTAGGGTAGATGCCTCAAGTTGGTGGCTAATCTAGTCCTAAGGAGAAGGAACCAAATTCAACCCATCCTTAATCTAAGCTAAAGGAGATGGCGAAGGATGGAGTATGGTCAGATTGGAGATGTCCCCCTAGCCACATTATAGGATAGTAAAAGTATTGAAGACAGTGTAGCAAATCATGAGAGTAGCTCGTTGGAGAGCTCATAAAGTTGTGTCATCATAGGCTTCTATCTAGAAGTCATGCCCTGGTTAGAGGAGGATCTTGGTCTCTTTTGTGGTGAGGCCTCTTAGAGAACTAAGGTTAAGATGAAGGTCTCCACTAAGCTAAATTCCTTGAGAGGTTAGCAGTCGATGCACTAGTTGGGGTGGATCCCCTATGGAGCAATTGAACTCATGGGCTTTTGGGTTCTCTATGGGCCCTTTGGCCAAAGTAAGACTTATAATGGGTCGATTGGGCTACGGTATGTTATTTACCATCAACAACTTCCTTTATTGTCCTTTAGTTTTACTTGTAGCAATGAAAAGAAATTTCAAATGTATTAATAGTGGAATCCCATTGCATCCCATGGGGCGAATAACCTATAAACTTCAATCCTATGGATAGGCAATAGAATGAGGAACTAGAAAAAATGTGTTATGATTAGAACAATAAAGTTCAAAGAATTTAAGCGTGCATTGATGAGCTTGAGTGCCAACATCATCCTACTGAAGAGGAGATGAGTTCTACGCTAATGGTTATGATAACTATGAGGCGGATCAGCAAATCTAACTTGTGGTCGCCCATGGAAGAATCCTTACTGGGCCTCAACAAATAGAGGCCTCTTAAGAGAAGGTGGTCAAACCTATTAAGAACCATCTATCATGACTATTAAACAATGACTAGTTAGAAGGTATTGTAAATAGGATTATTGAAAAAAAAAGAGTGCAAGAAAGATTCTATAGACCATTATTTCTTGGGAAGATTTACCCTTTGTTCAAGTGATATGAAATGAAGCAATTCTCGTAGGAATGAAGGTTCCTTTAGTGAAAGAGCTTGATGTGATAGGGGATCTAAAGATCGTATAACAAAGTTCTGTACATCAATGCCCTTACATGGGTTTAATGACAGCATCACTTCCAAAACTTTCCATAACAACTTGTCAAGAGTAGCATATAAGTAGTATGAGTGACTTCTCCCCAAGCTCAATCACGCACTTTTGTGATCTCACAAGCATATTTTTGAAGAATTTATTAATTTGGAAACCTACAAGGAAGGACATGTTGTCTTTGTATCTCATAAGAAAATAGCCAAGAGAAACCCAAAGGGACTACATGAAAAGATTTTCAAAGGTCGCCCTTCAAGTTCCTAATAAGGACATTAGAATCAGACTACTCATAGCCATATAAGGGGTTGATCCAAAAGGGCGATTTTTTGAATCCCTATGCAAACATAAGCCTACACCATCAGACCAACTTCAAGAGAGATTCACTAAATATATTCTCCTGGAAGATAACAAACTAATATGGCTAGAGATCATTAAGCTTGTGCTGGGTATTGAAACAAGAAGGATAAAAGGGTCGGCTAATGATAAGCTTGGCTAACAAAAGGTTTGAAGCTTTACTCCTTCCTCAAAGAATGTGAAGAACAATAGTAAAAAAAAAAAAGCTATCACGCCTATACCCAATTCACCCCTCTCGTTAAACCCTTAAGTGACTTAGTTTTAGAAATTAGGAATAAGAAAATCCTCCCTACACTCAACAAAATGAGCAACAATCTCACTGACAATGTTAAATAAGAAGATTTAAGCACATTTTGATGCGGAAATAAATTGCCAAAAATCCTAAAAAATGAAAAGATATGAAAAATAAAAAAATAAAAAATAAAAAAAAGATATAACAAAAAAAATAAAATTATTAAAATATAAAAATTAGTTAAGTTAAAAATTAACAAAAAGAATATAAAAATCAGGAAAAATTAAAAATTAAAAAAAGAAATCGTTATTTTAGATAAATAGGTTTAGATGTGAGTTATAAACAAATACAGGGAAAATATAGAAAAAAATATATAATAAAACGCAGCAATAATGAAAATAAAAAAAAAGAGAAAAGAAAAAGAAAAAAAAAACTTTTAGTAGACTTGATAATGTATTTACAAATTTGTAAATTAACTATGAGTTTATGATTTTAAATTGGTACTCGACCTATTCTTTTTACGGCTCAGTTGTGCACATTCATATTGGGCTTAGATTATTAAATAAAATTGATTGAGCGCAATGATAGAAAACTTAAGCAGTATAGCTGGTCCAAAGGTGCATATACATTAGTGAGGTTTAGGGTTTGATCCCCACGAGCACAAGAAGGTTAATATTTTTTTCTCAGTGATGCTTCTGGGACTTGTTCCCCAATATCCCCATCCACCATTAACGGAGCTCCGAAGCTCCAAAACTTCACAAATCTCCTACCTTTACTATTGGATTTCTTGTAAAGGAAGATCAAAAGTTATATTTTTAAAATGATTTTATTTCTAGAATTGAATTTATAACATGAGAATTAAATTTATTAAAGCTTGTCGGTGACAGTTTTAAAGGAGATAAATTTCTTTTAGACTTTTTACATTTTAAAACGCTTGGAAAAACCGAAAGAAAGATTAGCAACACAAAGACTCTCCCACTAAAAAATTGAACAGAGCTCCATCTTGATTTTTGGGGGTTTCTAAGCTTATTTTTGAAAATTAGTATGAAAATAGACCTAACTATAAAATAATTCCAAATGTAGGCTAGTGAAGGTCGTTTATGATAGTGCTGTCAAATTTACTTAGACAAGACCTTTGTGTAAATGGTAAACTGTACTAAATGTGATGTCATGGATAGTGCCTTCACTGCAACCCAACATATGCTAAAACAAAAATGTAAAAATGACCCAAGTTCAATTGTAGATCATCCTGCCAAAAGAGAGAAAAAAAAAAAAAAAAACCACCAACCCACACCTTTCCTATACAAACTCCACAAACCATACCACATTCATAAGGAAGATATATCATTTCATAAAGTAAGGCAAAGTTCATTAGAGTGGTTGATTTACAAAAGTGCAAATTTTTTCAAGTTCAAGTAATGAAAAAAAGAAAAAAGGAAAGCTATAACCATATCGCCTCCTAGTAGCCCTACAGAGGCTCTGGTGATCCATAACACTACGGATCACCAACTGTACCATGTCGGTGTTTGTGATGGTTTTAGCTCTTCTTCTTGTTCTGATGATGGATTGAAATCAAGTGGATTTATAAGGCTAGCCTAAGTGGGTTTCTTAAGCTAAGATAGATATATTACTCCTTCACCCATGTCCTAGCTGTGATCATCTGCTATACTCCTCTTCTGTGATGCTAGTGGAGGAGGACAGATGATGGTCCACACTTACTGTATGGAGTATAGTATGATGGCACAGATGAGGTGCTATGTCATCTACCTATAATTGTAGATGGGGTAACGGATGTGGATGGAGTAAGCTGGACAGTCATTTACTATTGTTGCTCATGATCAACCTCAGTCTTATCATATCCAGCTTCACCTTCTTCATGCATGGTACATCGAAACTCAGGATATAGATAGCCAATGGCCTTATGCTCATCCACTATCTCGATAGCATCATCTGCAATCGAGTAAGCCCCTGCAATATCAGATGTTAGCTGTTTGAGTTTGAAGTGATCGGCCTGCAAAGGTGAAACACTAGAGGTTAAGATACCACGTTTCCATTACCAATTGAAAAGCAAAACAGAAATTTCACAACTTACCAATGCACCAAACCTAGCCCTATTATGGCTAAAGTATCACCTAATCATACGTTTGAACCACTAAACATACTCTAGGTCAACATGAAGGGAGGCACAATAGGGACAAATCGATCTCGCTTCTCATTCCACGTGCCATGGTATATTACATGATGCACCAGCTAATTAGTGTCGATCTTCCCTCTCAACTAAATCTGATGTAAATTTGGCTTGGTGTTAACATTTATTGGGATTCTCTGGTAACTACCGAATGACATGGTTCGAGAAGCACCACTCTACGTAGTAGAAGCAAACTAGGGGGATACGTGCTATCCATATGTCAATACTACGCCAACAGTATAGTAGAAGCCTGCTCATAATCTTGTCTATATATGGCAACTAGATAACCTGTTGCACAATACAAACCGTATTAGATAGAAGTAAAGTTATTAGAGTACTTTTAGAAACCAATGAGCTGAGCATTTGTCCCTAACGAGATCCTATATATCAAATGCTTGCCTATATACTGATACAACATGTGAAGGGTGTCAAGTGGTATCCTAGACTATCTGCCATCAAGTTGCAAGGGGTACCCTATCACTCAAAGGTAGTTTAGAACAAGTACGGGGAGCAATAATAGGGAATCGATCCCATGCCTATATTTGCAATAACACAACAGCTCCTCCAGTTTGCATAACATGTCTAATAGAAGCATAGCACAACTGACAGTATAGCTAGCTAAGGCATGCACTACCCTAACTATACTGCCTAGCTTATGCAAGATCATCTAGAAATGACAAGAATATCTTGTGCACCAATGAGATAGATTTATCTAAAAAAATACATTTACCCATAAGTTGGAGCATATAAGTACGAACATGTCTCCTAATCTACTCATCCAGTGCATGTTCAGGTAGATGTGCAAAGTGGTCACATAGCCAAGTGAGGCTTATACACCCTCCATAGGAAGGACCCCACTATGGGTAAGTACCTAAGAACCTTATACACTATGCCCTCCATCCGGTAGACAAGGACGTAGCACCCACAATTGGCGAACCATATACTATAAGCCTTAACTAAGCCTCCATATCCTGTAATGTGATGGTCATCTCGCCCTGTTACATGTGAAAAGTATGCATCTCTAGCCTCTATCTCTCTATCAATGCAGTGATGAGACGTCAGTCAAGCTGGATATAGGGGAAGCGTGCAAGACTTATGAAGCCAGCCTGCTCCAAATAATGTAGAATTCGATCATCAATGGATCTTCCAACCATCTAATGACAAGGCTAGTATCTAAGGCTTGTACGAGAAAATAAACTATGATCAGGCTTGTCAAAATGATGCTCTCAATAGGTCAAGATAAATGGCATTAGTGGGACCCTTACCTCCTCCATCCAAATGGCCGTTGAACAATGCATGTCCTATTAGGTAACCAAAGATGGATCAATTGAGCCTGGCTCCATCTACCCTGCATGTAGGAGGAGAAATGTCAAAGCAAAGTTAAAAGGCATGATAAAAAAGGTCTATGTGAATACATGTGAAAGTCAACTAAATAGTTCCTTAAAATATAAGAATACATGTCAAACCTGTCCATCTTCGGTTGAAGTCTATATAGATAACTGCTCCTATTATGGTCCTTTTATGTATAGATACCAAATGTTATTTTATCAGGCTATTCTCTCTAATCCATTTCCATTCTATAATGCTTTGTACTAGGCTTGCCTTTTAGGCATGCAGTCATTGTATCGGGGAATAGTCATGGGAAGTTAGATGAAGTAGTCCCATCAAGCTCATCATCAATTGGGAAGAAATGGGCTTCATAGCATTGCACTTCATTGGTTCACTTATACCATGGCCCAACAAAGGAAGTCCAATAGAGATTAGAATATCCAACTGCTGCCACTGCATGTGAACATGGCAACCAGTATATTTTCCATTTGTTGCATGTGCATATATGCTTTGAAATGAAAAGATAACCTTATGAGTGCGACCTCTATGTTTGAGGTGATTTTCTCCCTTTGAGTACCGGTACGTACCTCAAACAATCTAGTACGTCTATTAAAACTAGTAACCTAATCTAAACTTACCCTAGAGGCCAATAAATCCATCTTCTTTTTTTGTATATGGCATGAACCCTGCACTATGCATTAAGGTAGCTTTTGTAGCCTGAAGTCTCTCTTCTCAATACATGACACAATTGTAGAAAATTTTTTTAACTAGTGCCGCTATCGATAAGTCCCACGTACCTTTCAGAACAAAGTTGTATGTCTTTTCCATATTAGTTATCGTGTAACCAAAGAGGTATAATCCATCAAATGCTGGTGTCTAAGCCTCCTTGCATGGAATAAGATCTCCATTTGAATAAGTCTTGTTGAACCATTCCACTTCTTTTGCATTAATATTCAACACAACTTCCATCAATTATCAATTTTTTGTGCTTATGCTTAGAATGCAACATATGTAATCAAATTCTTATGCTTTTGTGTTGGACAAACCATGCATCACTGGGCTTGATTACACACACATATTGTAGAAATAGAAGCTACAACGTAGGTTTTAAAACCGATTTTAAGTTTACTTAACCAACCATTATTTCTTTTATCCTTTCACGCACAATTTCAACAATAATAATAAAGGGATAAGGGAAGGAAAAGATTACACTAGATTTAACATGGACTTCAACCCACCCTCTAGTTTCCATGATTCATAATGGACTCACTGAAAGACTTCATGCATTTCATTCAATCAAAACAATTGCCTCATGAAGAGGACTTCACAAATGCCTTACAATAGAGGAGTTCACACAATGCCTCACAATCGAGGACTTCACATTATCTCACACACAAAGACTTCACACAAGTGCCTCAACACATGAGGACTTCGCCTATTACCTTAAACACAAGAGGACTTCACTAAAACACTCATATAAAACAAGTGAATAGTGTCTTACAATATTATCTCACTAATCTTATGAATGGCACTATTCACTTAATAGAAACAAAACACAAGTAGAGATTATTTTTGCATACTATATGTAAGTTAAGTTCTACACTTTTCTCTCTGTTTTTCTCTTTTCTCAGCTAAAAATCACCCCATAATATTATACATATATTAGCCTTAAAAACATAGCCATTCACCTTTAAAAGAATCTTCAATGATCGAATTTAAAAGCTTATAATAGCTATTTTTCAAACTGTCACACCCTAGACTCATTGCACCTCAATTTACTCCATGACCAAATTTGTGCTGGTCGAGCGACATATTTAAACTTGTTGTGCCTTGGAGTTAACTTGTCGAGCCCTCAACGTGACATGCAATCAAGTCTATACATCTTATTTTGTTCCATCTGTCGTACCTTAGATCAAACTTGTCCCTGATTTGCCTCTTGATCAAGGCTGCAACCAAAGCCTGGGCACTTAATTTGTTCCTACATAATTTGCAAAGAACAATACACATACGAATACAAACATATATATGCACATTAAGCTTAAATATATCAAAACAAGTTTTGCTTATTAAATGTAGCTTAACCAAATTAAGGAGCATCTGTGTAATACATTTTCTCATCAAAACAAGATTGTAACAAACCTTAGTTCATCACTTTGATTTTTGTATACTTTGTTAAAATTGCTAGCAATGTGGTGTACAAAAAATCAATGCATTATAAAAGGTAGTTGCCACATACTTGATGAATTTTCAACTGCTCGGATTATACCAGCTCCCTTATCTAAAATAAAGCATATGGTCTTCTTTTCTCTATGTTTTATAAATTCTCGCTTTAGTTTCCTTAAAACCTAAGACCATGCAATTGTACACTCAAATGGTACAAGAAAAAAAGGCCAATGGTAAGATGGATTGTTCCATCTATACTACATGCCATGAGAATGATATGCATGTATTTCCCATATAGAAATGTACCATCAACATAAATGACTGACCTACAATGCTTGAAGGTCTCCACACAAGGGCTAAAACTTTAGAAAACCCACTTGAAATACGCTTCATCTGGTTGAGATTATCTTATCCACCTTTACTCTACTACCGAACCCGTATTGGTTGACTTGATTGCATGGAATAACTTTAGTAGTTCATTGTAAGATTTCACCCAGTCACCATATACTATAACAATTGCCTTTTGCTTACCTTCCCATATTCTCCTTCAAGAAACCATATACCTATATATAGCCAAGTAATGGGACTCGAGCTCCTTTGCCTTGCAATCAAGGTTTTTCCGAACAAAGCTTATAAATTCATGGGCTAGGATATTGGAATCAATCTAGGAGTGGTCTTGTCTAAGCAATGGATTAGTACATGAATGAGGTCTACCAAGCTTCGTAATTATAAAAGGTCCTTCTACTTTTTTCAAATAAGCCATTAATCTGCCATGAACAACCTTGATCTCCTTTAGTGCAATGAGTTGTCCATAAACCTTTCTTGGAGTCATCAACATGAAAGTTACAATGTGCTCTTATGTGGAGAACTTTCATAGCCTGACTTAGCTCTTCCTTAGTCTTGAACATCATTCCCTTCACTAATTCTTGGCTATCACAAATATTATTGGACAAACCATCTAAATCATCTTCAAATGTTACATATGCATCACTATCTAAAACAACATTAAAATAAGGAATTTAATCCGTCACTATTGCCTAGCTTGACATCCCTTGTTGAGGTATGAGCATTGAGTGACAACCGATTTAGCAACAATGCACCCATGATACTTCAATCGATTCATTCTCATCTTTGGGTACCTCATCTTCAACAATGTCTCCATTTTCGTTAACAAGATGGTAACCGTTGAAATGATCATCTTCTAACCTAGTGTTGAACACCGGTGCCACTTCCTCGTCAACTATATTTTCAAAGTTTGACATTAAATCATCTACTAGCATAGGATCATATTGTTCACAATGCATAGGTGAAACTGACCCACACTCCGCCCTTGTGGGAGTACACTTGCTGATGAACCAGGCTGGCACTCATTATCTTGTAACTGCTTCTTTCGACCATGAGTGAAATCAGGAGATGAGCCATGCTTGGTAATGATTTTTACAAATATTTCCTTATTTAACTTAGTACTCAACTCTACAGCAACTGAAATCAGATCCTCAAGGCTATCGTCATCCACAATTGGCATTAGCAATTACACAACCTCATGACTCAAGTAATGTGTGTGCCTGCGTATTACCTCAACATCACTACTACTTTGATCGACACCGATCTTGCTATAAAAAATTCCCTAAAACTTTTCAAAATCGGCATCTGTTCTAACCTTCACTTTCCCCATTAGGGGCTTGTCATATTGAGGGCCATGACTTCCATCCACTATATTCCTATTCACATAGAGAATGAACCTTACATGGTTGGCCATTTCAAATCTATCAACATAAGATTGAAGCATTAGATGATATTTCTAATAGTTTAAATGACATGAAACATCTTCATCAACTTAAACATTAATGTTTCCCATTCGAATAAACAACAAATTTTCACAATGGGCTACTCTTAAATTACTAGGGCTTTTCACCGAACATCACATGAGCATAATATAAACTTCAATAATTCACCAATGCCATTGCACACATCTGACCAAAACTCCATACCATACTTTTATCATACTATACTTCCCCCAATCAACAACTAAACTACTCTAAATCAGAAAAATCCACACAACACTAAGTATTGATAATTCTTTGGAATTTTAGTTAAAAACATGGCAAAATGGAAAATGCAAAAAAAAAAAAAAAAAAAAAAGGGAACAAGACCATACCTGTGTGTATGGAGCAGATCTAGGTGGATGGGAGTGATTTCACACGATAAAAACCATTAGAGATGGGGAAGGCGTCGTTGACAGTTGCTAGAGAGAGTGGAAGAGACAGTGTTTGCTATCTGGGATTGTGAGGCATGAAGCATTGAGGGAGAAAACTAGGGTTTCTTTAGGGTAGTAGTGAAGGCACTATCTAGGACGGCCTTCACTACTACGCCTTTCATCTTGACACAAAAGGCGTTGTCAACGACAACATCTTCACTAGCCTACATCTAGAATTATTTTCCAAGTAGGCCTGTTTCCGTATTAATTTTCAAAAACAGGCCTAAAAACACCAAAAAACCACTCCCTCTCATATGGGTTTGGGCCCCTTCCCCTCTCTTCGACTCTTCCTCTCTCTAAATTCTCACTCAATCTCTCTCTCTCTCCAAACCCATACCCATTTACATGCCAAAACAACAACCCCGCTCATGAAACCTCTAAAGCACCACACATAGTATCGAGACCACCCAAGCGCCGCCCATTTCCACCATCTTCATAACGCAAACTCAAACATTCAAACAAACCACCGCCCAATAACGAAACTCATGCCTGCCACAACCACGACTAACCCAGAAACATGAACCCATTTCACCAACATTAAATACCTTATCACTAGCTAAACTCAAATCGAACACGACATCAAATGCCAATGAAAAACCAAAACCACTATGACTCAAACTAACAATACCAACTACTCACACACACGAACATTCAAAACTGAAATCAAAACCGAAATACCCTATACACGCATGAACTAACCTTTGACGAATTCAAATTGCCCACGCACAACACATGAATTTGAATAAACCTATCCACCAAAAAACACATCGTCATAACCATTCACACCAATCGAGAAAGAAGGAAAGACATTACCCAATCACCTATTATCATCGTACCAATAGAATCATAGTACTGCTTGGATGTTTCGAGAGAGAGATTTACCATTTTGTCCCCTTTCTTATCATTAGATTACAACTCAATTTAGACCTGTTAGTATAATTTTATCCGTGTTTAGCTTGATTTTTGTGATGCAGTTCAATCTACATTGGTAGTTTTTTTTTTTTAGATTATTTATTCATTTATGATTTATTCTTTTGTATTAATATCCATGTATATGTACTCAAAAAGATATAGTGGAAAGAAAAATATAATGTAATATCTTACAGTATGCAATATGTGGACTATATGATATGCATATCACTGGACAAATATAAACATGTGATATATTGCATTTATATGCGATTATATCATATGTTTATCAAGCATGCTGTATTTCATGGTCTACTATCATTTCATGCCATGCTTATGGGATTTGTATATTATTTATGCTTCTTAAATTATACTTATTAGATCCACCATAAAGTCGTTAAAATTTGTACATAGAACTAAAATAAAAATTTATAAAAATTCACGAAAGGAATTAATAAAATGAAGAATTTTAGAATATATGCTCTGTATATAACATGGTAGGATAAACCCATGGTTAAATTTATTTGTTAAAATAATTGTTGGTTAAAATATGTTTTTGATACTATGCTGATGTATGCTTGGCTTGTTACTGAGTTCTTTAAATCCGTTAATAACGTTTTAGAACTTTAGGATGTAAGTTTTGTATAAAACTAATATAAATATAAGTTAGGTTACCGGTTTTGATAATTTTGTTGTTACGAATATAATTTATTCTATGTACATAATTTCTAACCAGATAGGATATGTTGTACAGTTTATAGTTATCATTAAAACCCAAATATATACATATAATAATCATAAATGTAAAAGATCTCCTATATCAATATCTTGATTATCGTGGTCGTTATAGCTCATAAAGTTTATAACGTCTTTGGTAAATTAAAGGTTTGTTAGATCGCTCGTATATAAAAAATTTGTATAGATACTCATAAATATCACTTTATCTTAAAAGCTAATATAAAGAACATAAAATTTTCATACGTTAATATTTACTGACATAATGAATTTGCAATAAAGTTTATATATTGCCAATGAGGGTTGTAATCTCGTTTGCTCAACTAAAAGTCTGGTAGATAACTTATATTCAACAAGCTAGTATAATGCTTTCTAGTCTCTATACATAATTTTCTTTATCTATCTTAATAGAAAAACCAAAAAAATGCAAAAATGCCATAAAAAGAATAAAATATTTTCATCTTCTTTTTTGTTTTCTTTTTCCATATAAGGGATGCTTATAAATAATAAAAACCTTTTCTCAGCTTATAAACAATATCACATAGTTATTTTTTAAATTATCAAAAGTAAATAAACAGAGGTTTCCAAAATTTAGATACTTATTTTCTAGGGGTTTTCAAAACCATGGAATAAAAAAAACTTAAAATCGTTTTAGGGTCCTTTACTAAACAAAATTTAAATAACTAATAACTTAAACTTAGCGGGTTTTAAAAATCAAAATGAATCAACACATTAAAGTTTTACAAAGGTTAAAACAAATTATGAGGATCTGGTTTCAACTAGCGGATACATAGACACCTAACAAGCAGTCACAACAATAAAAAATGCTAAGGTATTTTTCACTACAAAAACAAAAAAAAAATATATATATATTTGTATATATATAACTCTTTCAAAAAAGGCTACAAATTTAAAAATTGAAAAATCCAAACTAAACATTTTTTTTATGAATTTTTTGCCCATATGATTCAAGATTTCTAAGGCCTATAAAAAGTCTAGAAAACTATTCATGTTTTGAAATAGTAGTGTAAACCCCCAAATTTTTAGAATCGGTTTAGCATAAAACCCTAAACCGGAAGTCAAACGGAACTCTAAAGGTCAACAAAACCCTAGTTTACCGTATCAAACTAAATTCGGCATTGTCATTTTCTTTGGCTCTGAAAAACGAAGTTGGGATAATTAGCTCGAATAGTTCCTAACAACCATAGGTTTTATAAAAATATCAGTTTCGCGAATTTCGGGTGTACTTTGAACCCAATCGGACACGGTTCTCGAAAAGCGTGTTTGGGAGCCCGGAATAATAAAAATATTCCGAATACACCGTTAGACTCGTAAAAATATAAGGTTTTCAAAAATATCAATTTCAAAATTTTTCGGTAAGTAAAAATAATAGATATAGCTATTATACGCATATTTTCTTACTACCGGTACTTTATTAGTCATATCTATCTTACATTACACTATTCATTACTATTATACACTATTCTTTTATCTTTACTTTTTCTTACACCTATTCTTACACTCTACATAACCTATAAACTTAACTTTTTATCTTTCCCATAACTTTATTTCACATCTATTTTACACATTACATCTTTCACTTTACAAAAAGTCAAAAAAATAAATCACCTCCCCCCCTCTCCTTACAATGGCCGGCGCTACCCCCCCCCCCCCCCCCCCCCCCCCTCACATGCCCTCAATTTGTTTCAATTTTTATTTATTTTAATCACACAAAAATCCCTCCACATTTTCCTATAAATACTCCCCTTCTCTTTCACTTCTTTCACATATTCACTACCCACAAATTCATACCAAAACTCTCCCAAAATCTCCTCTCAAAAGTCTCTCAAAATAATTCCACAACAACTTCTACCAACAACAAAAACCCATAACCACATAACCATACCAAAGTCTCATTTAGGTAACTACCTTCTTTTAATTTCTTCTTCTTCGTGTCATGTAACTTTACATGACCATAGTGTGAGTTTTCAAAGACTACAAGTTATGAAAACTACATTATGTTCATGTATTGTTCTTGTTCTTGTTCATGAAAAATCTATTTATGTTCTTGTTATTATTTTCTTCATATTATTGCTCCTACATCTAAATATTATTATCTATATATATATACATATCCTTTAGAGCATATAAGCTCACTTGCAATTTATTTATTTCATGCAAAGCAATTTATTTATTTATTCCATTGCAATTTATTTATTTATTCCTTGCTATTTTAAGACTAGTCTCTAGTCTTAGACTTGTCCTCATCAAGTCAAAACAAGTTTTTCTTTCTTACATTTTATTTTGTTTTGGGACTAGTCTACTTCTTAGTCCCGGGAGCTTTGAAAAAGCTAAGACTCCAATACTTGATTTTATTATTTATGCTTTATGTTATTTTGTTTACTATTATTCTCATAATCATGTTCATTTAGATTGTTGTCCAAAAATTTTAATCTCTAAAAAATGATTAAACAAAAGAAGAATTTTGTCACTTAGAAATAAGTTTATGAAAAGTATAAAATCTATAAACTCATTCCTTTTCAAGTTACAAAAAGAACTCGCTATAAATTTAGAAACTACTTTTACTTTAAAAAGCTACTTAAACCTTTATTATTCCACTTTGTTTTTCAAAAGAAAATACTTGTTGATACAAAAATGGTTCTTTTTATAAAAAGATAAACAAGATAAATGGCTAAGGAATTTTCAAGTACCTTTACAAATAGGCAAAGAAAATCTACGGTTTGAAAACAAAAATAAAGCTATTTCTTTTCAAGTTACAAGAAGAAACCACTAAAATTTTAGAAACTACTTTACTATAAAAAGTTCTTAAGTCACATATTATTCTACTTTGTTTTTATGCATGAATGATTTTTATGAAAAACATAAGGCATGAGGAAAGGATGTGAAGTTTTCAAATAAGGATTTTTGTAAGATTGTACAAGAAAAATAAAATAATAGTGTATTTTCTAAAAACTCCAAATTAGTATTAGTATAGAAAACTTAGAAAATTTATTTACAAAAAGTTACTTAGATATATATATATATATATATAAGTTAATATAAAACATTTTCGTAAATAAAAAAGAAACAACATAATCATTTCATGAAGTTTACCAACATGGAATTCTTGTAAACTATATTTTCCTAAAATAACTCCAAAACGGACATGATTTTTTCTTAAGTAAAACAAATGGACAACAAAACACTTGAGCATGAAGGAATATGAGCTAAGTAGTCATCAAAAGAGAATTTTTCGACTATATAGATAACTAGGTATTTATCAAACAAATTTTGATTTCTTGAACCAAAGTTGTTTTTACTTGGAAAATCCGTGGCAAATTTTGTCGCCACTTTTTCCGAGCCTATATGGCCTTGTTTGATGGAAATAATTTTAGAAATGGGTAGATCTTTTCGAGTAGGTAGAAATCGGTATATTATATGCGCGATTCCGAGTTAAAATGACCAAGTTATGGCCATTTTAAGTTGAACATTCCTTTATACGAACTTTAACGTTCTCTTGACATTGTTTTGTCAAATCTCAAGAAAATCATCAAGAAATACTTATTATGGGTATTTTATTTGGTTAGGTGACCCCGAGGAAGGATTCATTTACCCCGAGGATTATTACGATTAAGTAGAGTGTGTGAACGACTTATCTGCTTAGAGGAATAGACGACATGGCATCGTGAGTTTATTTCCATTAAATGCTATACTTGTTGTGCTTGTAAATTAGTTGCTCTAGAGTTAGGAAAAGATAAACCGATATGTATGTAAAATAATTATTTGAAGGAATTTTAAGAATATCAAAGCCGGAATTGTTTTAAGTGATTGTTTTAGTATAATATTGGTTTGTGTGAAATTCCTTGATTGCCTTAAATTTGAAAATAATTATGTTATGACTTTATAAATTAATGAATTCATCCATACCACGAAGTGAGTCACATTGCATGTTGGGTTATTATCCTTAGGTAAGAAGGATAGTAAGCTCATGTCGAAAGCAATACTTGGCGGGAGATCCGAAAGCGATTGCTTGGCGGCTTAGTGGAAAATGCTTGGCGGAAGATCCGAAAGCAAGGTCAATCAAGTAGATTTGAAATGCTTGGCGATGTGTGCTCGCGAGCATGAAAACTTTTTAATTAAAACTACTTGAATTGAGGTTATGTATCACCAAACCCCGAATGGAGGGCGCAAATCCATTCAATATATAGTTCCTGGAAAACTGTATGCTTGTTTGCCCACGTTTTTGTTGCATTACATATGTTTGATTAATTAACTTGTTTGAATCTTGTTACAAGAAGTTATTTATGGAAATAGTTCTCACTAAGCCTTTAGCTTATAACCCAATATATATCTTTTGCAGTTTTCCTACCTTTGGTTAAGGCCACGTGGATCCTGCGGGCAGGTAATTTCTTTTTGGGTAATAGAAATTTAGATAAAGTGTAGTATTAGTATTGATGTATAAATACTCATGTAATAGATTAGTGATCAAGAAGAAATGTCCCAAAATTTGTAAAGCCATTGATGTGAATGAATTATTATGAATCCTCTTTTTTTAAATGTGTTATTTATATCTTCTTAAACTTCATAATTCCATACATGGCCCTCTAAAGTTGTGAAGGTACGCCTTACACTTAATATAAAAGCTTTTGGGAATGACTAAGGTTGTCATACTTAAAGCTTTAATATTGAGTGTGGCGGACTGTCACGTTTAGGGTACCCGTTGGGGCGTGACAAGTAGCTCCCAGATCCATTAATTTCTGGTTTTTCATGCAGATCAGTGGCCAAATCAGAAACCAAATTGTTAGGTATTAAGTTCAAAGGAAGAGCCCAACTCAAAAGACTAGCCTATTAGGTAGGAGAATCCTTTGGGCTTAAGTATCATTCTACAATTTCTAGTAAAATCAATGTGGGATTATAACATTGCCCACCTCTTGAGAAGCCGACGCCCTCGGCGGCCTACTGTAGATGGTCCACTTTGGATGGCTTTCACTCTAAGTGGCTGCATTCTAGCTCTTTTTTCTAGATAGCCCTTTTCTAGGTCGCCCCTTCTGCTAGCGTCGGTCTCTCAACGAGAGCACCAAATATTAGGTATTAAGTTCAAAGGGAGAGCCCAACCCAAAAGACTAGCCTATTGGGTGGGAGAACCTTTTAGGCTTAAGTATCATTCTATCATTTCTTGTAGAACCGATGTAGGATCGTAACACAAACCACTTATTTGGTTTTTGGTTCACTCTTTTTCTAACTTTACTGGCGGCGACTCCAAATCAAACAAATTTTAGAAACTAGGATTTTTTGCAAAACCTACTAGTTTCTTATCGAGCGTTCATGTCAAACAGGTTGGGTTTGATACCGATCGGGACCTTTAAGAGAATAGGAACATAATTCAGGCTTGACAATGAGCTTTCTTTTGCAATATATGATGTATTTATGTTTGTGATTTTTGTATTTTTACAGGAACTTGCCACATTTTAGCTAGCTTTTGTTACATCCAGAAACCATAGGACATACCAATCAAACACTAGCATGATAAGAATAATTGATTATTTTTAGTGATAGAATCTTTGTATGTAGCAACAATGTTTTATAATGTTTTAATGATAATAAAAGTCTTAAGGAATAATCATATACTTATACATACTTTTACCTTAACAAATGCATGTAAGTTTAGATGATTTTAGGAGCATAGGTAAATTTGAAAGCTAAAATAGAAGCTAAACTTTCCTTTTTTCGAGCAATGAACATCACTGAAGACCTAGCTCTATTGATTGGATATAATATAGAATTATATTCAATTGTTCCAATAATAAGTGGTTTATGATCCAATGGGGATATTTATTAACTATCATGAGATGAAATTTATTTGATTAAGCTATATACGAAAAGTTCTTAATATGATATTTCATATCAGTAACATGGCTTTCATTAAAGAGAAGTTGTACGCAAGTTTTTATGATGATTGACGGTTGCATATTGAAGAAAGATTGAGGAAGATACCGATAACTTAAGGAATCTTATAATTGCGACAAGATATCTTTAAGTTTAGAAGGAATTCAAATTCATATCTCTTTCTACCTTGCTCATATGACAAGTTCTTAAGCTGAAAGCTTCAAGATATAATATAGAATATTTTCTATCATATATTCAACGCTATTTTGCAACTTTTATAGAAAGAATTCAAATTGATATACACAAGAGAATCATGAGAATATTGAATCAATGAACAAATGATTATCTTCTACTAAAATTACTTGAAGAAGACTGTTAATTACTACTTTATGAATTGAAGGCTCGACAAAGCACAAAACACACGAAGCATTACTGATCAAATTATTGATAAAAGTCTACTAGAGAATTTCTAAAGCACTAAATTGATCTACTCATTGTTGAAAGTAAAAGCTTACTACAATTCATATTTGCTTTCAAAGGTTGTTGACTTACTCCATTTTACCCTTTGTACTAAAAAGTGAGGATTTTTATAATTGTATTTCTCTTAATTTGATATATTCTCTTTTGTATTTATTAAGTTAGCGAGAAAAGTTACAAAGGCTACTTGTAGGACCGTGAGTTAGCTTAAGTAAAAGCTAATATTGATGGTGCAGTTGTCAATATTGTGGTGGATACAATACTACTTTATACTTCTTCATTGATTTGATTGGATTTAGTGGGACTAACTAGGAAAGACAACTAGGACCTCGGTGTAGAGTTGGAAGAGTTGAATGACACATAAGGCGGAATCACTATATATAGTCAATGTTTTCTTTATCTCCTTTACTAATTTTGTTATTTTGCAATTTAACTCTCTTATTGAATCCGACATAAATAGTTTAAAGAATTTTGGATTAATAACTTGGTACGAAAAATTTATGTTTATCAAACTTGACCATATTATGAAATTGCAGTTAACATCCAGATGCTTGGGTGAGCATCTTGGCGGCAAAGTAGATTCACATGATCCAAATGCTTTTAACCATGTGCATTTTGGTTGATGGTTGTAAGCTAGATTGTAGTGTCCTGGGAAACCAAGCGAAGATGACATGATTTATCTAGAAGGCATCTAATTGGAAGTGGATGGTGTGTCTTGATATTAAGTGATAGAAAAACTAGTAGTTAGAACTTTCAATACCAGGGCATTTTCAAGAGAAAGTAAGCAACAGTTATAAATCTTGAAGACCTAGTAACTAAGGGTTGGAGGGTAGATTTTGAACAATTAACTGAGCTTAAAAATGAAATAATTATTCACTTTCTACTCTTTAAATTATGTCTTTTGTAAGATTTCCTTGAGAGAGTGAAAATGAGTAGTGTCATTTAAAGCTTAGTTGTCAAATCATTTAAAGGCATTACTCAAAATTTTATTGGGTGCTTTTGCGTTTTGTGAGTGAATGAATTATGTGTTGTGAGTGTTTGTGTAGACTATAAAGGCACAACTCATGTGAGTTTTTGTGAGAGTGTTTCTACATTGCTCCTTGGGAGCATTTGATTTATGATTATGATGTGTGTGTGAAGTTTTTCATTAGGAGACAATTGTATGATCATTGAGACTAGCGGGTGGACTAAACTTCACATAAAATTATGGGCTTGATTTCTCTATCCCTTCTCTTTTATTTATAACATCTAACATTATATTGTTTTGTCTTGTTTACATTATTAAACTACATATTTAGGCACTAAATTAAAAAATAGATAAAAATTTGTTATGAAAACACATTTCATCCCTACTGTTGAGTTCTAGCCTAGGTCTTTAAATAGGTTTTTTAATTAGAACAACGAAAAATATTATGATTATCATCACAATTATGGACACAATGCCAACGAATATTTTCAAATTAAGAATGTCGTGTAAGATTCCATACAACTAGGATATATGAGGGAATCTATTGCTAACTTAATATATTGAAAAATTGACCCAACACTAAAAAGCCAGGTGGGAATAGCTAAAGGTAACAACTAACCTAGCTATTGATAAAACCAAGAACTTAATGTTGTTATCAGCATCATAGTTGGAGGTTGATGCGTTAGGACTAGCTCGAAGGAAGAGGTTAAGTGCCAACAAGTTATGCATCTTTAAGCCATGAAGATTAGGATAAACAATTCTATATCCTTCATTGAGAAAGACTTATAATTACAATTCCTCACCTAGATACCCTGATTAAATTAGTTTGTGTAGTGGGGTTTTAGGTCAACAAGATCATGATTAGCACTAATAGTAGTGCTTGCAAGCCTTGGCTTTCTTTGTAACCAAGCGGGACTTCGAAAACCGAATCTAAAACCGAAACCCTAAATCGGAATAGCTAGGATTAGAAAGAAACCTAGAAACCTAAGTCTAACTCCACTGAGAATAAACCATAGAGCTTTTGAAAGCAAGTTAATATATATTGTAGTTCTAAAGAATATATCGAAACATAAAAAGATCGATTTTCGGGAAATTATCTATTCAAACCCGACCGAGATCCATTCCGAAAAACCGAGCCTCGGGACTCGAAATTAGAAAAATATTCCAGAATACTCATTAAGACCAGAATTCAATAAGGAATTCAAAAATATATTTATTATAATTTTTTTATTTATAAAAATTACAATTAGGACCTTTTTATCGTTTTTTTTACTAACCGGTAATTTAATTATCTAATCTACTATTCATTACTATTCACAAGTATAAGCTCGTACCCTACTCACAATCACAAGCCATACCCCTACTCTTACATCTTTACAATCAAACCTTACCCCATTACATCATATTCCTTACATTTATCTTTCAACACATTTTATTACACAATTAATTTGAAAAATTGTACAAAATTCATTTTCTCTTCCTCTCTCTCTCTTATGGCCGGCACACTCCCCTCCCATTTCCCTCTCATTTTCCTATTTTTCTTCTTTTATTTTATGTGTACAAAACCCTAATAACCCTTACTATATATACTCTTTTATGCCTTCATTCTCTCTCTTTATTTTCACTTTTGCAAAATTTTTCACAAATTCTCTCCTTTCTCTCTCCCTTGCCGTGACACTCCCCTCCCCCATACACACTCACACAACAAATTTTTTCTTCAAGCTTTCTTGTTTCAAACATTAAATAGGTATAGATCTAAACCTTACCACCACAAAAACATGTAATGGCTAGTTCATTCAATTGTGGATTCATAAAAAAATCCCAATAAGCTTCATGCTAGGGACATATAACCACTACAACATGAAGATCAAGCCATCATGTTTAAAGCTCATATTTTTGCCATGATCATAATGTAGTTCATATAGTGATGATTTCATGTAGGAATCTTGCTACTATATTATTATCATGATAGTATACTTCATTTCATGCATCTAACATGATCATTACACTTAGATTTAACGTTTAAACATCCATTCTTTTACATGATATTGGAGATCTCATGCATTTATTGTGTTTAAGATGAATAAATAGTCATAATGATTTTTGTCTTATGTAAATGAATGATTTATTATTTCTAAAAGTTAGGATATTTATGAAAATGAGCCAAAGAGCTCAAGAACAAATTTTGTCTCGCCAAAATGAACGTTTGTAAATTTGGATGGAAAAAGAGATGTATTTTGAAAACCTATTTTTTTAACTCCAAAACATGATTTTTATGTGAAAAATGAAGCGCTTATGGAATAGGTATCCATAAGAGATGATTTTAATAAGTTAATGGTAGATCTACTAAGAGAAATTGTCCAGCAAGAAATATTTACAAAATAGAAAATTTGGAATCTTATGATAGTTATATAAATTTCATATAGATGACTTGGATACCGATGATTCATTACCACCGAATTATTATTCTAAGAGATTGGCGATCAATGGCCGAATGAGTATTACTTTCTAATTTCATTTCTTGCTTATGTTTGTAGCAATTAGTTGCACTAGATTATGAGGCAAAAGTTAAAATGGAATTGCATTATGGGAATTATAGGGGATTATGTGTAGGGGTGTGCAAAAAAACTGAATGTTTAGGATAACCGGACTGAAACTGGAAAACCAATCCGAAAAAAACGGTTAACCGATTCGTCAGTTTTGGTTTAAGATCAGTATTTTTAATTTTTTTGGTTTTCGGTTTCGGTTTTTAGATTTTAGAAACCGATGGATTCGGTTAACCGATCCGTAATTATAAATATATATAATTTATAATATACCCATATAATTATTTTTTTAGTGTTATCAATTTGAATTATGTTAAAATGAATTATTCAGATAAGAAGAAACAAATGTATATATGTTTGAAAATTGGAATGGTGGTGTTTGATTGATATTTTGTACTGAGCTCAATTGATTAAGGTTGATAAGAATATATGAGTAAAAGACTATTGTGATGATTATCTTGATGGCATTAATATATATTAATAACTATTTTACATGTCTTACATTCTTAATTTATAGTTTCTAATATAATTATACAAAGAAATACTCTAATTTTTTATGGTCATATTGAAAAATATAGTTAACTGCAAAATTTACACAGCCATTATGTTAAACAGTTAAAAACCGAAAAAATTAACCGAAAAAATGGTTAACCGTCTCATAATGGATTGGTTTAGGATCAGGATATTGAAAATCCGATTATTATGGTTAGGATAAAAAAATAGGGCCATTGACCGGTTAATCGAACCGTGCACACCCTTAATTATGTGTGCTTGTTGATGAGTTGAGAAATTGTGCTAAGAATATCGAAACCGAGTGATTAATTTATGCTTGTTTAAAGTATTTTAGGATTGATTGTCTGTGAGATTGGTTGATTACCTAAAAATTTGTATTAACAATTATTCGGATTGATAATTAATATAGACATAATCACTTCACGATGGGGATGGAGCATTAGCATATGTTGGTTATCCTTGATCCTTAAACGGATAAAAGTTGGTTGATCGTGATCCATAAACGACATAAGTTGGTTACCCATGATCCATAAATGACACATTAATTCAACGATAGTACCACAATATTTGTTAATCTGCTAACCCCGAATGGAGGGCGTAAATCCATTCACAAATGATTTCCAGCTGATCATATAATTGTTTGTTCATGTTGTTGATGCACTCCATATGGTTCAATAAATAACTTGATTGAATGATTTGTTATAAATGTCTTTATTGAAGTATTCACTCACTAAGCTAGTGTAGCTTACGCCCCCATAGCTTTTTCTTATTACAGTTTCAGTATATATGGTTAAGGCTGAGGCATCCTACTGAGCAGGTACAAGAATTAGGAGTTTTAGTTAGAAGTTTGTGTTTGATTTTGTATAGAATTCCATAGGAAACCCTAATCTTTATCGGATGACTGTAAAAGACCGCTTTTAAACTTGATATTATTTTGTGAGGGAATGCCCTTGGAACTTGTGTAACTAATTATGTGAACTCATGGTTTATATCCTAATGTTTATGGCAAATTAAACTATTTATCTCCATTGATTCATGTATTCTATTATTGTAAAGGTACGCCTTGCATCTATATGAGACTTTGGAACGGTTGTGGTAACAATTCCAAAGTCATATATAGCTTGTGGCAGACTGTTACATTTAGACTATCATATGGGGCGTGACCGTGCTGATATGATCTTCAATAAGACATTAAAATAGATTAATCCCAAGTTACAGAGAACTTTGAAACTATACAACCATGAGTTGTTTGGATTTAGGAATCAACCAACTCTAGTTAGGAGTATTATCACTTACCTATACAGTTGGGAGATGACAACAATATCTCTTGTTATTACTTGGCCATCCTTTTTCCAAGTATTCAAAAAGAATAGATCGTATTAAGAAGGCAGTAAACATAGCCATGAAAAATCTTAATTAAGTATTAAATGAAACACTTCAAAATTACCAAATTGAATTTTTATATAAAGTTCAGCTACCAAATTTAGCAGTTACCCTGTAGATACAAAAAAGGAAATAGGTCAAATTTGATATCTGAACTTTCCACAAAAATTTTTGAACCTAAATTTTGAAGCAATATTTTTAATATCTAATAAAAGTTTATGTGACTATTTTTATGATTCCACTAACATCATTTTCTTTGTATCTTGACATGGAAGAAGCAATCTATCAGTGTTAAATAGTGTTAAGAGCATTAGTAAAAATTCAATCATATACTGCCTCTTTTGTGTTTGCAAATAGAGGAAATGATGTTAAGAAGGTCTTAAATCTAGTATAAAAAGTTTGATTAAGTATTAGATTGATCAATTTAAAGTTTAGATACTGAATTGAATTTTTTTTTGTAAAGGTTAAGTACTAAATTTGACATTAACCTTAAAAAATATATATATATTGTTTCTATGAAAAAATGTTGATTATAATCAATAATGATCGATAAGAGCACTATTTTGTTAAAGTGTTTAAGAATACTGAATAACAACCATGATTCAAGAGTTCTCACAAAGTTATGGAGCTTAAAATAATGAACAAAAGGATAGCTATTGGTGCATGTTTACTAGTCTTAGGTTGACATTTCACCTTATTGGTGTTATGAGCAAATTACACAAGTAACAAACATGAGTAAAGTGACACAGGAAGTGACCCCAACATAGATATTCTAATTCTCAAGTTAGTAGAAGGTATTATACTATGTGTATATCAATAGCCATTTAAAAGAAAGAGAGAACTAAATTATCCTTGTATCTAAAACAAATAGGAGTTTTGGTTGGATACTTTATTGCTCATTCACTTGACATGCCTTCCTCCTTCAACGTAAAGCTGATATTATGGTGTTCACTTGAAAGGAATGAAAATTCATAATGAATTGCTATTACGTAAAATGATGAATAGCAATTCATGTCTCTAACCCTTGAATTTCCATTCAATGGTCTATTTTTTTTAACTTTGTCATAAATACCTCTATTTGAAAATCACATATATACAATTATCTTTTATCTATAATAAATATAAGAGACACTATAGATATTTTACCTTTTACTCTAATAATTGCTTGTTTTACTTTCTATACTAGTAAACATTATAATAGTCATTACAAGTCTATTACATTCCCTTTGAATTGGAATTCCATTCCCTCCTTATTCCATTCAGCGAAGTGAATGGGCTGTTGTAAAATATAACCATGTAAATAGTGTAGAGGCAAACTTCTATAAAATAAGTCTCTTTAGAGTAAAGAGAGTACCCCCACATCTTTCTTGGACAATCTTCAAGATCAAGAGCTTTATATTTATAGGCTTGCTTATCTTTGGGATATGTGCATAGTTTGTTCTCTTCCTATGTCAAGTTATGGTTATCACTTTTCCAACATGGGTAATAGTCTTTGTTCTTTATGCACGTGTCCCTTGGATTTGTTCTCCCCCATAGGTCATGTTTTAAGTCTAATACGTTAGACTTGGGCTTTGAGGCCTAGTTAAAAATTCATTGTCAATAATAGCTAGTAATTATAAATATTTCTATATACATATTTAGGGTAAAAGAATAAATAATATAAAGTTTCATTATAAAAATAAACATAGAAATGAAAATATATAAAGTTCTTCTCTATTGTTTGAATAGTTTTGTGACTACCTTTTACAACCTTCTCAAGTCACTAGGTTTTATTTGATTCTATGAATGAAGATCAATCTATTGTTTAGATGCTACAAGTTGGTGTCTAGATCTTGCATATTATTCAGTTGTTGTTAGGATTCCTTTAGCTAGCGTTTGGATAGTAAGCGTTTCTCTACTTCTCTTCAAATCTTGAATTCTTTTCTTGATTAGCCTCAATAACTTCCAAATGAGTTTTCCATGGCATATTTTTCAGGCTATTAAAGTCTTTGATTACATCAAGCCACATCTTAATAACCTTCACAATATATTCCATATAACTAGTGTTGTCCCCACATCCATCATAAAGGTCACAACTCTAAATCACACACGTACGTTTGCATACATGCACGTGTACGTAGATGAACATGCACATATAGCTAAAGAGATACACACACCATCATATATATACATACAATGTAAGGTGCTCCTTAGGTACCCATGAGTCAAAAGCTAGTTACATTATTCTAAGGTTATAGTCCGATCGACCATGGACATGTGGTTGCTTCCATTAAAAAGGAATCTCATACTCTTAATATGATTTGGCTGTAGCTTAAGTCTAGTACCTTGTAACCATAACAATCCACTTTCTTAGTAGCTTAATGATAAATTGATGGCCAACTTTCACATCATTTTATTATTTTGCAACTTAGGATAATACAGTTTACTAGTCAAGAAGCATAGCCAATCTTTGGTTGCTTCATACTTTTTATCTCAACTAATCAACAATAGCACATAAGATTAGCAATCAGCACGATTAGGTTCATTGAATCTTTCTATCCACATACTCATAAGCATCATATAATGTAATCACTTACTTGGATTGAGCTTCCCAATGAATAACCAATAACTTATAAGTTAGAACATGATATAAACACATTTAAATATAGTTAAGCATTTGTTGCAAGTCAAATTCAAGTTTTAATTATGATCCTTAAGTCACAAATTGAGATTTCCTACATAAATAAACTATCTACTAATTAGAAAAATTATACCAAAAAAAGGTTAATGTTTAGGAGTAATTTTAAATAAGAGACAAACATTTTAAGTGGTAGAAAAATTGGTGTGTTATTATGCCATTATGCCATTATAAAATATGTTGTTGTGGCACCATTAAATATAATCACATTATCATCCATTTGTAACACTAACAAAAACATTGATCCTCTTTTCTAAACTATATAAAACATTGATCCTCTATTTGCACCACATTGTATAACATTATTCCTCTTTTCTTGAATCATTTGAAATGTTGACCCCCTAAATGAATTCATTATCAAATGGTGACCACCTTCAATGCAATTTTCCCCTATCTAATTATGCATGGTTTATTCATTAAATAAAGACTTCACTAAACACTTATACGCACTAAAACAATTTCAAGTTATCATGATAGCTCTAAAAGGACACATTATAATTAATTGTAGCATTAAAGAGTATAACAAGACACAACTAAAATGGTTTTGAAGTATCTATTTTATTGGGACACATAATAAATAAAATTACATCTTGCACCTTTTCAAAATTTCCCTCTCTTTTTTTTTCCCCTCCCTACCTTTCCCCCTATTACTTTTAAACTTTTATGCAATATCATATATTTACTCTACTTTCTTTCTTCCCTAAACTGTTTCTCTCTCTAGCTTTAAAAGCAATACAAGTCATAAAACAACAAAATCAAATTTGAAATCAAAATTAGGACATTCAAACCCCAAGTTTTGAATAACAACCATTAGTTTGAACTCCTTAATCTCTCTAAACAATGAAGATGTAGATCTTTGTTAAAGCTTTAACAAGATGAACCTTAACCTTAGAAGTGGAATCATCTTACATCATCTATAATGTCAAAGCAAAAAATACATGAAAAGCAAGGATTTCCTATAATCACCCTGAATTTACATAACCTGAGTATAATGATTACCAAAAATATAATATGGAATCCTAAAGAATTTAAAGAAAAGTCGCAAAAATCACTCCTGTTTTTTTACGATTTAAGAATATAAAAGTACAAACAAATTTGATTATAGTTAGAAAGATTAGAAACCTTAACAATAAAATTTCAAAACCAAAATGTAATTTCCAAATGCTTAGACAATCAATGATTGATGATAAATGAAGCGTTATTATAAACTTCAAGAAACTTTTACCTTACGTTTAATGATTAGAAAATAAGTTATACACTCATTAAATAATGATAGAATGGTTTTTGAGTTACTTCTAACATTTTAAAACCTTAAAGTAGCACTAGAAAATTTATTATTATCAATAATCAAGATAAATAATTCTTAGACAATAAAAGATGATATTCCATAATGCGAATCGATAACTCCATAAATGATCATAGTTAACCTTAGATTTCAACCCTAATAGAAAATGATGAATTTTTAGAACCTATTGATTATAAAAAATATATTTTAAAGATGAATCACTAAGGTTACAAAATACATGATAAGATAAAAAACAGATCAATATCTAAGAATTTAGACCTCAATTAAATATTTGGATTACCCTAATATTTTAGTTAGTAAATTTTCGGTCTATAGAGACTAAAATCTTAATTTACCCTTCTAACCTCTGAGAATTTTCATAACTAGTAAAATGAATAGGGTAGTAACTATGGAATAGATAGTGAATTTGTGATCTGACAAAAACCATAGTTAGAAACTTGCAATAGTCATGAGCTTGTCTATAACTTAAAACCTTAAACGAAAATTTCCTAGATGTTAAAACATACCAAAGACAAGATTTTGTGACTTGAGTTGAAAACTCAATATATAATCATGAGCAGCATTAGATTTCAAGTGCATTAGGAGATGATTATCTTATAAAGTCTATTAGCTAAAAACGATAACTTAAAGACAAACCACTAGGTTTATAAATAAGTAATAGAAAATGAAAACATATTAATAACAATAAATTTAGATGACAAATAAAGATTTGGACTGCACCATTATATCAATTAGAAAGTTCTGAGTCTATAGAGATTAAAACCCTAATTTAACCTATTGGGCCCGGAAACCCTAATCGCGAAGAATAAAACTTTAAAAATAATCAATTGAGTAAACTTTAAACTCAAGATTTGCACTCCAGCATAATCTTAAAATATTGTAAAGGCCTTAGATGAACTTTTAGAAATAAAACTCCTATATAACTAATATAATTATATGCATATAACCTTGAAACACATGAGAAAACATAGATATTTATTTACATACATAATAAAAAAAACCACATGTAAAGTACAATGCTATTTGAAGCATTTTGACTAGCCATTTCACTTGAAGATGCATCACCATCTCTTACTGTTACACCCCAACGGGTATCCTGAACGTGATAGCCCGCCGTACACAATATTAAAACTTAAGAATAACTACCTCAGTCATTCGAAAGCTTCTATATCGATACAAGGCGTACATTTACATCAAAGGGAGACCGGTGGAGTAATGCATTTTAAGATATTGGCAGCAGAACATACAAAACAACACTTCATATAATTTACTGAAATATAAAGTCATATAACTTCTAAGGGGCATTCCTCTGATAATTTCCATAACAATATGGTTTTACTAAGATAAATAACTAAAGCTAGAAGATTTTAGAAGAAATCTACTCTAAGACTTTAAAACAGAGTCCCTCCAAAAGCTTCCCATAATAAAGATTCTACCTGGGTGATCAAGATGGTCTCGGGTGCAAAATGATAATCCTGCAATATCAAATGTCTATAGGGATATAAGCATAACTAGCTTAGTGAAATATTCCTTACGCAAAAGTACTCATAATAAGCAATCAACTAAGTTTATTAATCAAGCATATAAAATGCAACAACCAAATGATTAAACATTACATACGACTATCCGGTTTCGTATGTATGATGGATTTACCCCTCCATCGGTGGTTAGGGAATGATTTGAACTGGGCCCCAAACGACCTTTCTAAAAGTTGCACATGTCTTGGGGTTCCAATAAACCATAGTACTAGTCCCCGGGCTTTCCTTACCCAAAGAGATCGATTCGGCTTAGCTACAACTTGAGGTCGTATTCCTCGAACGTCATAAATCCTCAAGATGTAGCTAGGTAGCTTACCTTTCCGATCCCACGCTGAGGAGTATTAGCAAAATTTCGAAATGATATTCTAAGTGATATGCATGAGCAATTTATTATATGGGGATTCCAATATGACATTAAATCATTTAAAGCGATCAAGTAATAATTGCACACATAGCAACACATACATAGAAACAATTATATCAATTACAGATCGAGTTCCGATATACTTATGGTTCATTGATCGTACATAACAATTCGCATACATAATTCCCATGATATCCCACATGCATATCAATTTTATCTTTTCCTAACATCAAGTGCTCTATTCTACAAGTACATGCGTGAATACATAAACGTAAAGAAAACTCACTGGTCCATAGCGATCTTCTATGAGTCAAAGTAATCCTCGGGGAAGAGAAGATTTTGGTCCTCAACACCTAAACAAAAGAAATACTCTAAGTGAGTATTTCATCCAAGATCTACTCAATTTCTCTAATTCTATCTTATTGAATTCGTCAAAAATCATATGAATGGAAATCCTAACTTAAAATGGCCATAACTTGCTCATTTTAACTCGGAATTTCACACATTATATACCAATTTCTACCTACTCAAATAAATCTATCTATTTCTAAGGTTATTTTTATCAAAAGAAGTCATTTGGGTCTTGGAATAGTGATGTACAGAATTGATACGAAATTTCTAGATTTCAAAACTCAAGTTTTCAAACTTTTCTCCATCCAAAAATCTTTGTACCAAAAATATAGATATTTGTTTGGTTGAAAAATCCTTTAAATATATATATTATAGACTCAAATTATACGCATGAATTTAGTGGTGTTGTCTCAACAATGGTTTTTGTAAAACAATGTGCCTTAAAGTGAGATTATGCTAAGACTTGAAAAGAAATTAGTTTTGTTTGGAAAATTTCCTAAATTATCATAAGTGAGTATTTCCTTCTTTTAATTCCATTTTTTAGTTATTGAGATTTATTAAATTTCAAAAAGTAATTTTAATCTTTTAAGATTCCTACAACTTTATTTCTGGTGATTAGAAAATGTAGTTTTCTAAATATTCCTTGGCAGTGACTAAAGTTTCTTAAAGTAGTCATGTTTATGTGTTCTAAGTTTTCCTAAAGTTAGATCCACTTTAAGTAAATAATATCAATGATCTTTTAAGTTATTTACTATTTTTATTTCCTAAGTAAGGCTTATCTTTAGAAAAGGTTATTCTTTGATAATTCTGTAAAACTTGTCTAGACTTTAGTATTTCAGAGTGTTGGTAGAAAACTTCGATAAATGAGTTTAAGAAAACCTTTATTGAACAATGATATAGCAATATTAATTTTCAAAGAAACATTCCTATTTCCTTGGTTTTAAAAAGAGAGTATGTGATATTTTACTCTATGTATAATTGGATGAAATCCCACGTACTATTATTATTAGAAACTTGTGATGAGTGTTTTTAACTTTGGAAAAGATTTGTTAAAACTTTGTGTTTTTATGGAAAAATCATTTCTTACATGACAAAGATTTATTTTTAAGGAGGTTTATTATTTTTCTTTACTTAAGAAAACTCTTTTTCATAGTTGTTGAGACAATATCAATATGTTCAAGCATGAATGAGAATATGTAACTATGAGAAATATAATAAAAACAACATAATAAGATAAATGTAATAAGAGCATAATAGTAAAGTCAAGTATTGGGAACCTTAACTTCATCAAGGTATCCTGGGACTAAGAATAGACTAGTCCTAAAAAGAAAAGAAAAGAAAAGAAAAGAAAATTGTGTTGACTTGATGAGAACAAGTCTAAGACTAGAAAGACTAGTCTTAATTATAGCATGAAATAAATAAATAAATTACAAAGCATGAAAATAATTACATAACATGAGCTTATATGCTCTAAAGAATATATATAGGTACATAAATATATTTAGTTAGATATATATAAGAAGTTAGCATAATAACATTAATGATATGAGCAAAACATAATAACAACAATAGAAATATAGAAATGGATATTCATGAACATAGTGTAGCTTCCATAACAATAAGTTTAGGAAACTCACACTATGGTCATGTAAAGTTACATGACATGGTAGAAGTAATATAAAGAAAGTTTATTACCTAAAAGATATTTGATGATAGAGAAAAGTGGTGGTGTTTGAGAATTTGCGGGTATGTAGAAAAAAAATTTGAGAGAGTATTTGGAGAGAGTTCTGAGAGAAGAATTTTGATAGTAAATTTATGGGTAGATGAAGTGTGGAAGAAATCAAAGAGGAAGGGAGTATTTATAGGAAAAGTTAGAGAGAAATTATAGTTAATTAAATAAATGAAAAAGAAAAGAAAATTGATGGCATGAAAGAAAGAGTAATTAAAAATTAATTTTAGAAGAAAAGTGTAAAAGAAGTTTGGTAATATGTGATGTAGAATTTTTATAGGAAAAGAAAATTGTAAAAAAATGTATATGGGTTGTAAGAATAGGTAGTAGAAAAGTAGAGATAGATTAATAGTAATGAATAGTAGAAAAATACTATAAATAGTAGACTAGACAATTAAAATAAAGATAGTAAAGAAAATACACGTAAATAAGCTATATCTGATATTTTTAGTTACCAAAAAATTCCAAAACAAATGTTTTTGAAATCCTTATATTTTTACGAGTCTAATGGTATTGTCGGAATATTTTCACTATCTGGTGCACCAGGGCACGGTTTTCGAAAACTGATCTCGTTCAGATCCGGAAGACACTAGAAAATTGCGAATCTGATATTTTTAAGCTTTCCTATATTATTACAAACCATTTTCCACAATTATCTTAATTTTGTTGTCTAAGGCTTAAGAACATGGGATTGCCGGATCTAGATTCATTAAACTAATCATAGAATTAGGTTAACTTTAGGGTTCCAGTTTGACTTCTGGTTCTTTAGGATTTACTATATTACCGAAGAATCTAAGGGCTTACACTTACACTTTCAAATTGGAACAAGTTAGCTAAAGAAAGTCAAAATGAAAATGACTTGTAACCAATAACAATCCTCTGAATGACCTAAACATTAAATGAAACAAGAAGACTCAATTTGGCAAAATGAAGGTCAATTTTCCTTTTGTTCCACTGAGAATTGTATTGAGCAAATGGATATAAGAAAAAAAATAGCAAGTGGAACAAGTTGCCAAAAAATTGAAGTAAAAATGATGGTGACGTCCATTAAATAAAAGTCTTCCATATTACACTGGAATTTAATGAAGTTAGTGACTCAACTCTCCTCGTAGGAACCGACATCACATCCCCCCTATTTACTATAGCTTGCATAAGGAAATTAAACATCAAACATGACAAACAAACTGCCATGCCCTGAAAGGTACCCTAGATGTGGCTGTCCGCCACATACAGTATTAAAACTTAAGAATGACTTCCCAAAGTCGTACGAAAGCTTCAACACCATATGTAAGGCATCTATTACAACAATAAGAGACACCGGTGGGATGTGTAGTTCGAAATAGTAAATACAACATACAAAAAATTTAAATAACCTTTTAATTTCAACATTACAAGATTATTATCTTTACATCATCTTAGGAGCTTTTCCCTATAAATCTCCAAACAATCATAATATCAGCTTAGTCTTTTACACAAGAAAACAATACTAACACCAAAAGATATTAAAAGATATTTGGCCTAAGATCTTCGAAGGATTTCCAAAAGCTCCTCAAAACATAATCTCACTCAAGTATATGAAGTCCTCGAGCATAAGAGATATTGGTCCTGTTACATCAAAAGTCTATCGGAGTATAAGCATAACTAGCTTAGTGAGAATATTCTTGAATTAACGTACTCATATCACTAATTTCAAACAAGTTATTAAAGAAGCATATGAATGCATCAAGCAAATTATTAAGCAATACATATGATCTACTGAAAATCATATGTTTTGAATGGATTTACCCCTCCATTCGGGGTTAGGTATTTCAGGCTCTTTAAAACCCATCTTAAAAATCCAACTCATGTAGTTTATTTCTAGCTCCTACTCGCCCATCCTGAAATAATTCTTTCTGGCTCTAATTCACCTATCTTGCAGATTTATGGCTCCTACAAACCCGACTACTATACCCTTGTTCTATCGAGTATGGTATGAAACTATCTACGTGATATGCATGAATCAATTAATATATAACTTGAAATATGTAATTAAGGTACTTTAAAGTGATCATAGAATTGCACACATTCCAGCATGGTAATACAACACAATTTGATTCAACAACAATTCATGTCCTAACATGTGTATTATTCTTTCAATCAATATTATCATACATAATTCATTTTCATCATTTCCTACTTCTAGTGCCTCTAGCTACAAGCACAAACAAGTACGTAAAAGGTAGGAAATACCATACTCGGCCATGAGGACACTTCTTTCTTATGGATGAGTCAATCGGTAATTCCATTAATTGAAATAATCCTCCGAGTATGAACACTCCTCCTTGGGAAAACCTAACCAAGAAGAATACCCATAATGAGTATTTCTTGTTGATTCTATGGCACTTATAAAAAACTACATCATAAGATCATTAAAATCCGTATAGAGGATAATTCCAACTTAAAATGGCCATAACTTGATCACTTTAAATCGGAATTGCGCATATAATATACCGTTTTCTACTTACTCGAAAAGATCTAACCATTTCTAAGGTTATTTTTATCATAAAAAGCCATTTGTGTTGCAAAATACTACCATAAAAAATAGTTACAAATGCAGTGTTGTCTCAATATTGATATTTCACAAATAATTTGTCTTTAAGAGTTTCAAAAGATAAAACTTTGAAAATTTCTCCCTTTTGAATGGTTAGAAGAAAAACTAAAATATACTTGGGTTGTTATGAGTGAGTGTCTTCCTATTATAATTTCATTTCCTATCTTTTCAAAAGTAAATTAATTTCCCAAAATTTGGTTCTTTAAGTTATTTACTAACTTTATTTCTAGTGATTGAAAAAAAGCTTTTCAAAATATTCCTTAAGTTTTTGGTGTGGTCAAATATTTGGAGTTGTGTTGAATGTGTGTTTTCTTCTCATTTTCATATTCTTTTTCTTCTTTTAGAAAATAAGTGTACCTTTAAAATTTTACTTTCTTGACAAATTTTATTTTTCTAAGTTGGTTTCTAATTTAGTGAGTTGATTTTACCTTGATTTGAAAAATTTGTTTTATTCCTAATATTTATAGACTGGTGGAATAATTCTTTTTAGATAAGTTTTTAAGAAAAACTTTCATAATAAGAATTATCAATATTAGAACTTAGCAAGAATTTTATCTTAATTTTGAAAAGAGAATAACAATATAAAAATTAAGTTTTGAAGAAACTTTCTTAGTATGTGATTTTTGAAGTCTATAGCAAAACTATTTAAGTTTTATAAAAGATATGGTTGAGTCAATATCTTAAGTTCAATGCTAAAAATTCTATCTTTATGGAGTCTTTAGTTTTGATTTATAAAAGAAATGAGTTCCTTTTATTATTTTGAAAAAATCTTCATTACTACTTCTTTCTAGAATTTATGATTAACTAATCTTTTGAAAAGAGTTTTTTAAAAACAAAACTTAGATCTTTTGTTAAGAAATCTAGTTTACTTTTCTTTATTTAAGAAAGAACCCATTTTTATTTTTATTTAAGACAACAATATTCTAATCATACATAAATATGACTATATAGCAATGTAAAAGTAAGAATAATACATAATAAGATAGAAAGAATTACTTATAAATAAATAAACATAATAATATGGTCAAGCATTGGGAACCTTAGCTTCATCAAGGTATCCCAGTCATGTATTCAGAGCCTTAGCTCCATCAAGATAACCCGAGACTAAGAATAGACTAGTCCCAAAAAGAAAAGAAAGAAAATTGTTTTGACTTGATATGGACAAATCTAAGACTAGAAAGACTAGTCTTAATAAACTGCTTGAAATAAATAAATTGCAAAGCATGAAAATAAATAAATAACAAATGAACTTATATGCTCTAAAGAAATATATATATATATATATATATATACATAATATACATAATACTACATAGAAGTTAGATTAGAGTAAAAATAATAACAATAACAACAACAACATAATAACGTAATATAAAATATGAACATGAACAAAAACAAATATATTGTTGCTTCTTTAACTCTCATGAGTCTAAGAAACATACACTAAGCTCATGCTAAGTTATATGAACATGATTAAGAGATATAGGTAGGATTTTATCTAAGGTTTAATGGAGGATTTGAAAAGAGATGAATGGGTAGTGTGTTTATTATTTTTCTTGAGGAGTTGTAAATAGTAGAGAGTTTGGAGAGAGGGTTGTTAGAGAGAGGTTTTGAGAGGAAATTTTGGTAGAGTTTTGTTATGTAAAATGAATGTGTGAAAGAATGAAGGAGGAATGGGGTATTTATAGAATTTTCGGAGTGCAAATTAGATGTAATAAAATAATTAGAAAAGAAAATAAATGAGAGGGAGAGAGAGGTGATTTGCACCAGCCATAGGAGGAAAGGAGAGAGAGTGAGTTGATTTTTTGTATTTTGTAATAAAATAATTAATATGTAAGGTATGATTTGATATAACGTGTGTTGGAAAGGTAAAAAGTAAGAAAATAGATATATAAGTAGTAAGAAATAGGTGTAAGAAAAAGTAGAGATAGTGAAATAGTAATGAATAGTGGGAATAGTACTATGAATAGTAGGCTAGACAAATAAAATACCGGTAGTAATAAAAATACGCATAAACGAGCTATATCTGATATTTTTAGTTACCGAAAAATTCTAAAATTGATATTTTTGAAATCCTTGTATTTTTACGAGTCTATTAGTGTTAATAGAATATTTTTGTCATCCGATGTATCAGGGCATGGTTTTTGGAAATTGATCCCGTTTGGATCCGAAGGATACTAGAAATCGACGAATCTGATATTTTTATACTTCTTAATATTATTACGAACTCTTATAAGCCATTAACTCCATTTTGTTTTCTAGGGTTTGAGAGTGCGGTTTGTTGGAATTGAAACTGTTAGATTGTCTTAATCTTTGTTGACTTTGAAACTCTGGTTTGACTAGGGTTAGGGTTTAATCCAACTTTACCCTAGAAATTAAGGGGTTTACCTTAGGGATCAGGTAGGTGGACCGTCTCATGTTCAAATTTTTGAATCGAACGATTATTGAATTTTCTATTTTTGTTTTAAAAAATTCTCTTATAAAATCCCATGATCGAAATTGTTTAAGGTTCAGATTCAACTTGGGTTAGTCTGTTGGGTTTCGATTCGATATTCTAAAACCATTCTCAAAAAATTCGAGGTTTTACAACCTACCACCCTTAAAGAAAGTTTTGTCCTCAAAGCTTGGCTTGTAATCTTGCTCATGATGCATACCCAAGCTCTTAAAATGGTTTAATATTCCTCAAATTGAATTGCTCTTAATGTCCTTATGCTTCCTATCTTTAACCTCAAGAACTTGTCAATTCTAATCTATCCCACTCCTTATCAGTCCTCGGCTTTTCCTTTCTTTCAGCTTAGAGCATTGGTTACTGCATTCATTTTCTTTTACATAAAAGCTTATTCCAGGATTGCGGTCTTTTATACACTCTTAACCATTTCTTCTATCACGTGTTCAATTCCTTTGTCATAAACAAGTGCTCAAGGTTTGGGTAACCAATATAAATTACTTATCATTGATTATTCAGATAACATCTCCATTTAAAAGCAAGCTTTACCATGATTAATACTATACCATGTTGTCAAGCAATTTTGTTCTTATGGTCTCAATTGTCGAGAAGCATAAGCAATTACACATTCGAGACCATTTCCCGAGGTGTTTCCATGCATCGTCTAGGACTCTTTTTAATCTTGGCAACATTACCATTGTTACGAAGATAGCTTGTTACTTTAGTCCTTGGAAACTTCATTCCCCTTTTGTCCATTCATGCAAATCTTTATTCGCTTCTGGGTTATCCGAGTACTTTGTTATTGATGATGACTTTATTGAACTTGCAATAGTCTATGTATAAACTCATTTATCCATTCTTTTCCTTTATAAAGAGCACCAGGTTTCTCAAGGCGAGACACTTAGCTTATCCATTTATTTGCCCTAAAACTCTTTGTAGCTTTTTCTCAACTTGATAGATGTGATATGGTATGATGTTTAATCATAGGCTCAGTGTTCCTTATTAAGTCAATTCTCAAAATCGACCTCTTGCTTGGGAGGCGATCTAGGTAACTTATCTTGGAAAACTTTTTGGGAAACTCGTTGACAATGGGTGTCACGCCCCATAGGGGCATCCTAAACGTAACAGTCCACCACATACTATATAAGACTCTCGAATTTCTATCCGAGCCCTTCGGGAGTCTTGTATAGATGTAAAGCGTCCCTTTACGACAATAGAATACTCTATTCAATGGAGTTAAGAAGTTTAATGTGGCATTCATTAGCCATAGATAATAAACCAAAACACATATATAAATTACAAAGTCTAAGGGGCATTCCCCCGCAAAATAATATTAAGTTCATTACAGTCATCCAGAGCTTTTTGGTTTCCAACAGAAGTCTAAACAAAACCGAAGTAAACTTCTAAGGGGAACTCCTAGCTCCAATACCTGAGCCGTAGCCTGTCTTGGCCTAAGCCAAATGAATTCATGCTGCAACAAGTAAAAACTATAGGGATGTAAGCTAACTAGCTTAGTGAGTGAAAACTTCCATATCACAATTAAGACAAACCATCCAAGCAAGTGATTATTCAATCAAGTGAGATGCATTACACAAGTGGATTTAACAAACATATGACCAGCTGGAAATCATATGTAGATGGACTTGCACCCTCCATCCCAGGTTAGCAGATTAACGAATCCTGCGGTACGACGCCGTTTAAGCTCACGATCAACTAAACAATATTTTATTTTATGGATCACGATTAACCAACAATTTTGTTTTATGGATCACAATTAACCAACACGTTCGTTTTATGGATCACGATTAACCAACACATTCGTTTTATGGATCACGATTAACCAACATTTTTGTTTTATGGATCACGAAAAACCAACAAATGCTAATGCTCCATCCCCATCGTGATATGAATGAGTTCAATTATAATTGAATGTCTAATAATCAATTATTCCGATTCTTTCAAGTGGTCAAGCAATATTCGTAGACAATCAATTCTAGCTCCTTTCTATACAAGCAATAAATTATCACCCGGCTTCGATATTCTTTAAATTCAACTTCACATATTAACAACAAACAATTATAATTCCCAACTAACCCCATCATGCATAATCATTCTTTTTATCTTTGCTTAGCAACTAGTGCAACTATCACTACAATCACAAGCAATAATTGAAATCAAAACTAATACTCACTCGGCCATCGTACGTCGGTCTCTTAATAGTAGTAGTCAAGTCGTAGGGTATCATCGTTCTTGGGATCACCTACCAAATAAGAATAACCTAATAAGAATCTCATCACTTAACTAATTCAAACTATACATCTAAACTAAACAAAATCGTGATTCTCGCTATTTGCGGAAGTTCCAACTTAAAACGGCCATAACTTGGTCATTTTAACTCGGAATTTCGCAAATTTATATCGATTTCTATCTACTTCGAAAGATCTATCTATTTATAATATTACTTTCAAGTCTTGAAAACACTAAGATCACAGAACAGAGGGATCAGATCTGTTCTGTAACTTTTCCATTTCCGAAAAATTGTTTTGCATTTTGTAAAGTGTTTCTAGTTGATGATTCATGTATAGATAGAATATGAATGAATTCCTAACATGAATGTCATGTAATGAGTTCAATATATGTATGATATTGATGATTTTTGATGATGAACTTCTAAGAACTCCTAATTATTACAAGACTCCACAATAGTCACTTCTTAAAAATCCATTCTTTCAAATTTTGCATTTCCTAGGGTTTTAGGATTTTATTCTTAGAATTTACTTGCAATCTAAATAAAAATGAGTCTTCATCATCTATACTATTCAAGACCTTCATTTCTACATAGAAATTCACATTTCTCACCTTGCAAATATGTTTTTAAATAAGCTTTTCACAAAAATCCGAATTTTGAAAAATTTCATTTCTTGCATATTTCTTATGAGAAAACTTGTTTAATGCATCAAAATTTGAAGTTTTACTATATCTATTGTCCAAGGACTTCATTTAACACATAAAACTTGCAATTTGAGCTCAAATACTAGGTGATTACATATGCATCATCTCAAATTACGAATTTGACAATTTGATCACTAACTCAAAATTTTCCATTTTAATTCCATTACTTGTTTACACATTACTCATGCCTAAACTCATTTTAACTTGTAAAATCATTCCTTAGAGATACCTATTACATATACCTTTCATTTTTCGTAAAAAATATGAGTTTCAAAGTGGTTTCAAGTTTTTAAAATAGGTTTAAAAATCATCCGAATTTTCCACTAGACATTTCTAACAAAAATCTTTTCTTTTTCAAGTCCTTGTCCTATATCCATAAGATCTATCATCTAACACATCTATATACATGCAAGGCTAAGCTTTTATGATCATTAATGCATGAAAGCTCAAAATATCCACATGAACATAATGTCAATAAAAATATGAGTGTCTAAACACTAGATCTACAACTTATAGTGCATGAATATGAGTTTAATGACATGAACATAAACCCTCCTTGCAAGATCTCTACTTTATATGCATGAACATGATATTATTCCAACAAAACCTCATTAAACACAAGATCTACTTCTTGTGATGGCTTGGTATTCTTATATTAGTGTTTTCCTATCCCTAGCATTTGCTCATTGGGATTTAAGGTGGAAAACACACAAGAATGGTCTTGCCATTACAAGATAATGTAAGAACAAAGCTTGGAATCATCACCTAAAGGATGATTTGAAGAAGAAAACAAGATGAAATGAACTTGTGAAGGTGTGGGTGTGTGTGTGTGTGTGTGTCACGGCAACAACAAGAAGAGGAAGAGAGAGTTTTAACCTTTGTAAAAATTTTGGAATGAGTGAAAATGAGGAGATAGAGAGAAAATGAGCTTATATATTAGAGGAATTAGGGTTTAATTGAATAAAAGAAGTAAAAATAAAACAAATAAGAGGGAAATTGGGGAAGGGGGTGTGCCGACCATATGTGTGGGAGAGAGAGACGGATTTGAATTTTTGATAAAATTTGTAATTTAAGTAATAAAATGTAATAATTGTAATAATTAATTAGGAAACAAAATTTCTTGGAAAAGAAAATATAATGAGTAGTTGTAAGGATGTAAGAATAGGGTATGGTAGTGTGTAGTGTAGGTTGTACTTGTAAATAGTGGTAAATAGTAGACAAGACATCTACTTTACTAGTAGTAAAGAAAATACGGAAAAAGGCTATAACTGTATTATAGCCCGAAAAATTATAAATTTATATTTTTGAAATCCTTATAAAATTTCGGTTTTAATGAATATTCCGGAATATTTTTCTGAGGTTCTGGTCCCAAGGCACGTTTTTCCGTAATTGAGTTCGGGAAGGCCCGAAATTGAAAATTTTCCTAATTTAAAACTTTTTAAGGTTTAAAATATACTTTAAAACAATAATTCATATTCATTTGCTTTATAAAACTTCTTTTGTTATGAAACCAAAGGAAAACCGGATTTAGGGTTTCTAAGCTTCTCTCACTAAGCTTGAACTGGACTGGATTAGGGTTTTAGTTTTCGATCCTAGAGTTTACTTGACTACTAGGAATACCGTGGTTTATAACCTCCCCACCTTAAACAGAGTTTTGTCCTCAAAACTGAACTGACGTACCTTGTCCTTCAAATAACTCGGGGTGCTTCCTTCGGATCTCCTCCTCAGCTTCCCAAGTTGCTTCCTCAAAGGCATGATTCCTCCATAATATTTTAACATAGTGAATGTCCTTGTTCCGTAGCCTTTGGGTTTTCTTATCCAATATCTTTATGGGGTGTTCTTCATATGTCAGGTTTTCCTTTGACTAGATAGGTTCCAATTCCAAAATCCTTTCCGGGTCAGGCACATACTTCCTTAATATTGACACATGGAACATGTTGTGAATCCCGGATAGATTTGGTGGTAAAGCTAGCCGATACACCAGATCTCCGATTCTTTCCAAAATTTCGAAGGGTCCAATATATCTCGGGCTTAGCTTTCCTTGTGTACGCATCCTTTTGATACTTTTAATTGGACTTATCTTTAGGTACACATAGTCACCTTCCTTGAATTCCAGTTCCCTTCTTTTCAGGTATGCCCAGCTCTTTTATCTATCCTGAGCCTCTTTCATTTTCCGTTGGATTACCCTTACCTTATTGGCCACTTCTTGTACCAATTATGGCCCCATAGCTATCTTTTCCACCTCATCCCAAAACAAAAGGGATCTACAGCATCGTCCACACAAAGCTTCATATGGTGGCATCTGAATAGTTGAGTAGTAGCTGTTATTATAAGCAAACTCGATGAGATGCACATGACTATCCTAACTCCCTTTGAAATCCAAGATACAATCTCTTAACATGTCTTCCAGGGTTTCGATCGTCCGCTCAGACCGTCCATCGGTCTGAGGGTGATATGCCGTACTGAAATGCAATTTGGTACCCAAACTCTTTTGTAGGCTTGTCCAAAATTTAGACACAAATCTTGGGTCTCTATCTGAAATAATCCCTACTGGTATGCCATGTAATTGTACAATTTCCCGGATGTAGATTTTAGCTAGCTTTTCCATTGAATAAGTCATATTTATGGGTAAGAAGTGCGCCGACTTGGTTAACCGATCCACTATTACCCATATAGCATCACAACCTGAAGGGGTCTTTGGAAAGCTACACACAAAATCCATAGATATCTGATCCCACTTCCACTCTGGAATGGGTAAAGGCTTTAACAATCCGCCTGGCCTTTGGTGCTCTACTTTCACTTGTTGGCAAACCAGACATTTCATTACATAATTTGCTACATCTCTCTTCATGTTGTTCCACCAATAGTGGCTTTTCAAATCTTAGTACATCTCGGTACCTCTCGGATGCATGGTATAACCGAAGTTATGAGCTTCACTCATTATTTCCTCCCTCAACTCTTCATCTTCCGGCACACACAACCTTCTCTTCATTCTGATCACATCCTCATCGTCTACTGAAAAGTCAAGGTATTTTCCTATTTGGGTTTCCTTTTTAATCATTTGTATCACCTCGTCATACCTTTGGGCTTCCTTGATTCTTTCTATTAGGGGTGGTTCCAATGCTAGATTAGCTATCTCAAGCTCAGCACTTTGGTCTATGAACTCAATCTTTAATTTCTCAAAATCCCTAATCAGATCTCTTTAACTTGTGATCAAGGCAGCTACTTCCCCATAATTTTTCCGACTTAGGGCATCCACGACTGCATTAACTTTTCTTGGACAGTAATTTATTCCCAAATCATAATCTTTTATTAGTTCCAACTATCTCATTTGTCTCATGTTTAACTCCTTTTGTGTGAACAGACACTTAAGACTCTTATGATCCGTATATATCTCACACCTCTGTCCATATAAATAGTGTCTCCATAGTTTCAAGGCGAAGACAACTGCGGCCAATTCCAGGTCATGTGTAGGGTAGTTTTGCTCGTGGGGTCTCAACTGTCGAGAAGGATATGCAATAACTTTCCCTTCTTGCATTAATACGCATCCAAGGCCATTCCTTGAGGCGTCACTATGCACCGTATAGGACTTTTCCGGGGCCGGTAGAACCAAAATCGGTACTGATACCAGTCATTGTTTCAACTCCTGGAAACTCTGTTCCCTCTTATCTGTCCAAACAAATTTCTCATTCTTTTGGGTCAATTGAGTCAGTGGCTTGGCTATCTTCGAGAAATCCTTCACAAACTTGCGATAGTAGCGAGCTAATCCCAAGAAACTTCTTACTTCAGTAACCGTTTGTGGATGTTTCCATTCGACTACAGCCTTAATCTTTTCGGGGTCAACTGATATTCCTTCACCAGTTACTACATGTCCAAGAAAAGATATTCTGTCCAACCAAAATCACATTTGGACAATTTGGCGTACAACTTGTTTTCTCTCAAGGTTTGCAACGCCAAACGAAGATGTTCTTCGTGTTGTTCCTTAGTCTTCGAATATATCAAGATATCGTCTATGAAAACTATTACACACTTATCCAAAAGTGGCTTGTAAACTCTGTTCATGAGGTCCATAAATGCAACTGGTGCATTAGTCAGCCCAAACGACATCACCAAAAACTCATAGTGTCCACAACAAGTACAAAAAGCCGTCTTTGGTACATCCTCAGGTTTTATTCTTAGCTGATGGTACCCCGAACGTAAATCAATGTGTGAGAACACGCAAGCCCCCTGTAGTCAAACAAATCGTCGATTCTTGGCAAAGGATATCGATTCTTGATAGTCACCTTATTTAACTCACAATAATCGATACATAATCTCATTGATCCATCCTTTTTCTTTATAAACAAGATAGGTGCGCCCCATGGCGACACACCTGGTCTCATGAATTTCTGATCCAAAAGTTCTTGTAATTGTGTCTTTAACTCCTTTAACTCAGCCGCTGCCATCCGGTATGGTGCTTTAAAATACCGGTTTGGTGTTTAGAGCTAAAACAATCTCAAAATCAATTTCTCTCTTTGGTGGTAATCCAGGCGAAATCTCTGGAAACACATTCAAATATTCGTTTACCACCGATATGTCCTTTTCCTCCTGAGTTTCCTCTTCATCCAAAATGCCTTCGATAGGGACCATCTCTTCATCCTCCATCATTAACTCGAAAGAGTTCAATCCGAACTTTCTCGAAACTAAGGTTTCTCCTACAAACTCCACTTTTCCTCCCGATTGATCATAGAAACACGCTATCCTCTTTTGGCAATCCACTACAGCTTTTACTGTGCTTAACCAGTTCATGCCAAGGATAACTTCGTATTTACTCATTTCCAATATTATTAAATCACTTTTGGAGTGGTGTCTATGAATCTCCAATGGATAATCCTTTATTAATTCTCGGGTTAACACAACACTTCCGGTAGGTGTCTTAATCCTTAGGCTAATAGTAGTTGTGGCTATAGCTAATCCAAGTTGGTTAGCTAAACTAGTGGTGATGAACGAATGTGTTGCTCCCGTGTCAAACAAAATATAAGCCTCCATTTTATTCACCCATATGTGTCCGTGGTCAACAAACATCCATCACTCCTCAACCCTAAAACACTCTCAAAGCTACCTACGTGGGGTTCTTAACTTCCAACTTTCCCATAAACATATTCAATTTAATTCAGACAACAATTTAAATAAATAATTTACTTTCAACTTAAGAGGGTTTCTGCTATTAACCTGTCACTAGACCGCTATCCGGGCAATCGCTTTGATCCATGGCTGCCAATTTTACTTCCTCATCTTCATCTTCCTCTGCCATCCACTGGCCTTCGAAGTTATGTAGCCTCATCCCATGCATTGCTGAAACTGCATGGCTCCCACTTTTACTACCTGACCTCATAGGGTTGGCATTGCTGGAAGTCCCAAAGGGTCGAGCGGCCACACTTTTTTGTTGCAAACATTTAAAGGCCAAGTGCCTCTTCTCCTTACAAATAAAGCAAGTCACGACCATCTTCTTTGGGCACGTATAAACCATATGGCCAGCATCGCTACAGTAATAACATTTGTTCCTCAATAGTGGGTATTGCCTAAGGGCATGAGTCCCCTTGCATTTCCAACAAGTGACATTGGCCTTAAACTGGGTCGGCTTTCCATTAGCGTCATCCTTAAATCTCTGGTACAGTTTGTACCTCTTTCCTTTAAATCCTGAACTTGAGGTGTCAAACGGCCTTTTCTCGAATACTCTTTTGTCAAGTTCCTAGTATTTCCTTTTCCTGGCCCCTTCAATCACTCGAGCCTTTTCTACCAACTCAGGGTAGTTCCTTACTCCAAATTCTTCCAATTTAATCCATAATTCCTCATCCAGGCCTCCCAAAAATACATGTTTCTTCAACTCCTCACTATCCCTGAAAGACTCAGGTGCATATTGCAGCAAGTGGACAAACTCAGTCTCGTATTGTTCCACGGTTCTCCCCTTTTGTTTAACATGGAGGAAGTCATACTTCACTCTTAAGCTGGAGGGAAAGCAATTGTCCAAGAATTCCCGGCGAAAAGATTCCCATGTAATCGGGGAAGCCAAGCTTCTTCTCTTAGAGTCCCACCAAACCCTCGCATTGTATCTCAACATATAAGTTCCATATTCCAATTGTAAATAAGGTGGAATCTCATATGCAGCAAAAGATCGCTCAATTTGAGCTAACCAGTCTTTGGCCTCATCAGGTTTACCAAACGCCCCATCAAAATACCCGTTACTTTTAATGAAGTCCGATAAGGAGCTTCGGTGAGGCCTTCGGTATGGTGGAGGGGGTGGCAAAGGCACATTGTAGGAATGCTCCTCCTATGGAGCAGGTGCTTCAGCAGTCACTCCCGGTGATCTGCAGGTGGTGGTGGATGTGGAGCAGAATCCCGGACACTTTGTCCTTGGTGCGGGTTCTGATTTGGGTTTTGGTTCTGGATGAATGTATTCAAGAGATTAGCCAATTGTCCAATCGCATTCAACACATCACCCTGCTGGTTCTGGGGTCCTACTCCTTGCGGATTTGGTTGAGGTACGGCCGATTGGTCTACTTCTTTCGGGAGAGATTCTTGCTTCCGATTCCGAATCCGTCGGTTTCGTCTATTTACACATTGTTTGAAAAATTTTAGCATTTTTAAAACGTTTTCAATTTTCAGGGGAATTAATTTGTCAAACAAGGTTCACAACTTTGCGAGAATTCGGAAATCAAATTTCAAAAAGGAATTGAATTTCATAAACTTCATATAATCATAAGGAGAAACAAAAGAATTCATACATAAGGGAATAAGTTGCAATCTCAAAATAATAACATGAATGAATGAATGCTCATGCAGTTTATATGTGGTTAATGCTCTTTATGTCTAATGTCTAGCATGCTTGATTCCCATAACTTCCTTCTTTTGAAATAAACATGATCCTTCATTGCTTTAGCGAGCCATATAAAATTTTACATCGGGGGTTTTTGTTCACAAAATCTAGCTAGCTGCATTCTAGTTCCGATTCTAAACATTTCTCCCTATTTTCGAAACAAAACAAAATACAAGGGAAAAGAAAGAACAAAATGCTAACTATTTAGAAATCCTAAGGCAAATTGGCATCCCGCATTGCCTACTACAAAATAAGAAAAACAAGGATTTCACATAGACTTCAGGGGTTAGCTATCATCTCAACCTTCATTCGTCACTAACATCATCAGAGGTCGAACTAGAGGGTCGTGTCCTACTAAAAGAAGTACCCTCATCCTGTCGGACAAACAGACTAAGGTATTCCCTTACATTCATCCTCCACTTCCTAGTAGGTCGGACTAAAGGCTCTTGGTCTTGCTCTTCACTTTCCTCCTCTTCTTCTGTTCCTTGCCCCTCCCTCGAGCTCACTTCTTCCTCTTCACCCTTTACTTCAGGTTCATCCACTTGGTTCCCCACTATCTCGGGTTCTCTCATACGTTCTTCACCCACATTTTCCACTTCCATGGGCCCAGGGGCCACTGGTTCTAATACTGCCACATCAAGCATAGGTGGATATTCATCCTCAATGTAAACATCCCTCCATAACATGGGATCTAATTCAGGCTATACCCTCCCACTATCAGGAATCTCCAACACTCGATTAAAATCCCACACAATTTGATTAGGTTCCGGATTTACTTCCGCTTCCGGCTCTATGAGTGGGGTAGGAGTTCTGGGTACTACATTTTCCTCCCAATTAGGATCCTCCTCGGGGTCCTCTTCTTCTTCTTCCTCCTCTACTTCCTCATTAACCTCATTATTCACTCCAATCATAGGTGCATCAATCAATTGCATGCCTATGTCACTAGCTGGTGGAGGTGGAATGATTACACGTGGTGGAAGAATGTCTAAGTAAATTGCATGCCATGTAATATGGTTCCAAGCATCCGCTATGTTCCAATCATGGTGGTCATATAAGTTATCATGGGCATACACGTATAAAAGACCTATAGGGATCCATACCCTAAAGTCTGGAGGGGTCGGGTTTCCCTCATTCTTCAAAATAAAAGTGGCTTCTTTAGTCATGGGCTCATGCCCATATTCTACCACGATTCGTTCTAGGGTATAGATTGTCTCCAACTTGGTCCAATTCCTTCTTCCCATAGGGTCGTATCTCAGTTGGTCAATCACAGCTGCCCATTTAGTATATCTTAACCCTTCCTTCCACAGTCTGAACATCTCCCCTGTAGTCTGGGGGTTCCTTGCTAGAGCAAAATACTCACACAGCTCTCTTAATCTCAATCTGTATTTCACCATGGTCTCATCAGTTCTTTTGGTGAAATTTCTAGCTCGTTCCCTGGTCTCACCCAAGGAGACCTACAACAAGATAAGACTCCTAATTAGACTTAATCAAAGAAAGACATTTTCAAATCCATTTTAACCTATTAGTTAAACTTCTAAGTTCGGTTTCTTTTAATTCTATTGTCTTATTTTATAACCTAGTGCTCTGATATCAACTTAAACTATCATGCCCCATAGGGTTATCCTAAACGTAACAGTCCACCACATACTATATAAGACTCTCGAATTTCTATCCGAGCCCTTCGGGAGTCTTGTATAGATGTAAAGCATCCCTTTATGACAATAGAATACTCTATTCAATGGAGTTAAGAAGTTTAATGTGGCATTCATTAGCCATAGATAATAAACCAAAACACATATATAAATTACAAAGTCTAAGGGGCATTCCCTCGCAAAATAATATTAAGTCCATTACAGTCATCTAGAGTCTTTTGGTTTCCAACGGAAGTCTAAACAAAACCGAAGTAAACTTCTAAGGGGAACTCCTAGCTCCGGTACTTGAGCTGTAGCCTACCTTGGACTAAGCCAAATGAATTCATGCTGCAACAAGTAAAAACTATAGGGGCATAAGCTAACTAGCTTAGTGAGTGAAAACTTCCATACCACTATTAAGACAAATCATTCAAGCAAGTGATTATTCAATCAAGTGAGATGCATCACACAAGTGGATTTAACAAACATATGACCAGCCAGAAATCATATGTGGATGGACTTGCACCCTCCATCCTGGGTTAGCAGATTAACGAATCCTGCGGTACGACGCCATTTAAGCTCACGGTCAACTGAACAATATTTCGTTTTATGGATCACGATTAACCAACAATTTCGTTTTATGGATCACGATTAACCAACAATTTTGTTTTTATGGATCACGAAAAAACAACAAATGCTAATGCTCCATCCCCATCGTGATATGAATGAGTTCAATTATAATTGAATGTCTAATAATCAATTAATCCGATTCTTTCAGGTGGTCAAGCAATATTCATAGACAATCAATTCCAGCTTCTCTCTATCCAAGCAATAAATTATCACCCGGCTTCGATATTCTTTAAGTTCAACTTCACATATCAACAGCGACAATCATTCTTTTTACCTTTGCTTAGCAACTAGTGCAACTATCACTACAATCACAAGCAATAATTGAAATCAGAAGTAATACTCACTCGGCCATGGTACGCCGGTCTCTTAATAGTAGTAGTCAGGTGGTAGGGTATCATTGTTCTTGGGATCACCTACCAAATAAGAATAACCTAATAAGAATCTCATCACTTAACTAATTCAAACTATACATCTAAACTAAACAAAATCGTAATTCTCGCTATTTGCTGAAGTTCCAATTTAAAACAGACATAACTTGGTCATTTTAACTTAGAATTTAGCAAATTTTATATCGATTTCTATCTACTTAGAAAGATCTATCTATTTCTAATATTACTTTAAAGTTTTGAAAATACTACGGTCACGGAACAGAGGGATCAGATCTGTTCTGTAACTTTTCCATTTTCAAAAAATTGTTTTGTATTTGGTAAAGTGTTTCTAGTTGATGATTCATGTATAGATGGAATATGAATGAATTCCTAACATGAATGTCATGTAATAAGTTCAATATATGTATGATCTTGATGATTTTTGATAATGAACTTCGAAGAACTCCTAATTATTACAAGACTCCACAATAGTCACTTCTTAAAAATCCATTCTTTCAAATTTTGCATTTCCTAGGGTTTTAGGATTTTATTCTTAGAATTTACTTGCTATCTAAATAAAAATGAGTCTTCATCATCTATACTATTCAAGACCTTCATTTCTACATAGAAATTCACATTTCTCACCTTGCAAATATGTTTTTAAACAAGCTTTTCACAAAAATCCGAATTTTGAAGAATTTCATTTCTTGCATATTTCTTATGAGAAAACTTGTTTAATGCATCAAAATTTGAAGCTTTACTATATCTATTGTCCAAGGACTTCATTTAACACATAAAACTTGCAATTTGAGCTCAAATACAAGGTGATTACATATGCATCATCTCAAATTACGAATTTGACAATCTGATCACTAACTCAAAATTTTCCATTTTAATTCCATTACTTGTTTTACACATTACTCATGCATAAACTCATTTTAACTTGTAAAAATCATTCCTTAGAGATACCTATTACATATACCTTTCATTTTTCATAAAAAAATATGAGTTTCAAAGTGGTTTCAAGGGTTTTTAAAATAGGTTTCAAAAATCATCCTAATTTTCCACTAGACATTTCTAAGAAAAATATTTTCTTTTTCAAGTTCCTTGTCCTATATCCATAAAGATCTATCATCTAGCACATCTATATACATGCAAGGCTAAGCTTTTATGACCATTAATGCATGAAAGCTCAAAATATCCACATGAACATAATGTCATAAAAATATGAGTGTCTAAACACTATATCTACAACTTATAGTGCATGAACATGAGTTTAATGACATGAACATAAACCCTCCATGCAAGATCTCTACTTTATATGCATGAACATGATATTATTCCAACAAAACCTCATTAAACACAAGATCTACTTCTTGTGATGGTTTGATATTCTTGTATTAGTGTTTTCCTATCCCTTGCATTTGCTCATTGGGATTTAAGGTGGAAAACACATAAGAATGGTCTTACCATTACAAGATAATGTAAGAACAAAGCTTGGAATCATCACCTAAAGGATGATTTGAAGAAGAAAAGAAAATGAAACGAACTTGTGTGGGTGCGTGTGTGTGTGTGTCACGGCAACAACAAGAAGAGGAAGAGAGAGGTTTAACCTTTGTAAAAATCTTGAATGAGTGAAAATGAGGAGAGAGAGAGAAAATGAGCTTATATATTAGAGGAATTAGGGTTTAATTGAATAAAAGAAGTAAAAATAAAACAAATAAGAGGGAAATTGGGGAGGGGGTGCGTCAGCCTTATGTATGGGAGAGAGAGAGGGTTTTGAATTTTTGATAAAATTTGTAATTTATGTAATAAAATGTAATAAATGTAATAATTAATTAGGAAATAAAATTTCTTGGAAAAGAAAATATAATCAGTAGTTGTAAGGATGTAAGAATAGGGTATGGGTAGTGTGTAGTGTAAGTTGTACTTGTGAATAGTGGTAAATAGTAGACAAAACATCTACTTTATGGTAGTAAAGAAAATATGGGAGAAAGGCTATAACTGTAATTTTTATAGCCCGGAAAATTATAAAATTTATATTTTTGAAATCCCTATAAAATTTTGGTTCTAATGAATATTATGGAATATTTTTCTGAGATTCTGGTTCCGGGGCATGTTTTTCATTAATTGAGCTTGGGAAGGCCCAAAATTGAAAATTTTCTGAATTTAAAACTTTCTAAGGTTTAAAATATACTTTAAAATAATAATTCATATTCATTTGCTTTATAAAACTTCTTTTGTTATGAAACCGAAGGAAAGCCGGATTTAGGGTTTTTAAGCTTCTCTCACTAAGCTTGAACTGGACTGGATTAGGGTTTTGCTTTTCGATCCTGGAGTTTACTTGACTAGTAGGAATACCGGGGTTTGCAGTGGGGATGTTGTCTGGATTGCGTTTCTCCCTTTTTACTCCTTGCATTACTTAAACCTAGCCTCCAAGTCCTCATCATCATTCTTTTACCAACTCAACCAAACTCAGTTCATGTCTCCTTAGACTTATAAATCAATTTACGGACATTTCTTTCCTTCCCGGTTCCATAAATTCTACTTTCTCACTTTGGTAACCAACCGTATTCTCATCGAACAATAATCAACTTGTTCTCGTGTCTATTTCATTTTTACTTTATTCCAAAATTATAAGGTCTGCTGGGAGGAGGCAACCTTCAATTTTTCCATGGGACAAGCTTTTAAAATTTTCCTTATCGCCACTACCTGTGGGATTCTTTATTTCACTTCCAAGGGTTTTACTCAATCATCCAATTATCATCTATTAATCTTTATACTTTTACGAAATTAAAGAAACACTTGATTAAGGTTTAACATTGACCTGTGATCAGGCCATAGCCATAGTTGTCCTCGTCCTCAAGAGCAGCTAACTCCAAATCTCCATCATCGATTTCCCCATGTCTCCATTGACCTTCCAAGTGGTAGACCCTCATTCCATGCATAGAAGTCCCAACACGACTTCCACTTCCATTTCCATTCCTCATTCTTGTTAGAGTAGGCCCTCTAGATGTTCCAGTTAATCCGATGGTAGCACTCTTCATTTGCGGGCATTCTTTAGCAAAGTGTCTGGTTTGTCTACATACGAAACAAATGGAGGATGCTTTCATTGGGAACTCTGGCACTTTGCGGTTGGGGTCCCCACAAAAGTAGCACTTATCTTGCAATTCAAGACATCTTTTTGGGTAGTGGGCACCCTGACATTTCCAGCAAATTATGTTCTTCGGTGCCTCTCTTCTTCCACTAACAATTTCTCAAAAACTGTTATTTGGCTTGAACCTATTTTATGGGTGTCTAAAACTTGGCCCTTCATGAAATCTCCTTTCAATAACATGAATCTTCCTTTTTGGTGCACGTGTCTTTCTCCTTTTTGCTCCTTCGACAATCCAAGCTCTTTCTACTAATTCTCGGAAATTCCTTATATCAAATTCTTCCAACTTCATTCGCAGTTCCTCATCTAGTCCGTTCAAAAAGACTTGCCTCTTTAGCTCCTCAATATACCTGTATGAGTCAGGTGCATATTGGAGCAGCTAACTGAACTCGGTCTCATTTTGTTCCACTGTTTTGCCTTGTTATGCAATATGCAAAAACTCTAAGCTATACTAAACTCAGAGGCTGCCTGGGAAGTAGTTCTGTAGAAACTCATGCCAGAACATCTCCCAAGGGATTGGATTCATCAATTCTCTACTTTTGGATACCCACTACACATGAGCATTTAGGCGAAGCATATAGGTTCCATAAGTTATCTTTAGGTGTTGCGGTAATTCATATGCACTGAATGACCTTTCTATTTGTGCAAGCCAATCTTCTGCCTTGTCAAGCTTTCTAAAAGCTCCATAAAAGTACCTATTACTCTTGATGAATTTCGGAAAAATGCTTTGGTAAGGTCTTGGTGGTGGCGGTGGTGCCAAGGGTACGGTATGAGTTTGCTCATTCTATGGTGTAGACACTTCCACGAATGCTTGATGTTAGCTTTGGGGTGGGGTCGGAGCAGGCGCGGGTGCATTCAGTTGTTGCACAAGAATATTCAACAATTCTGCTATCTGTTCAAGAGTGGCCTGGTTGTCAACCGGTGGATTCGGTGGTGGCATAGCTTGTAGATTTATAGGAGGAACTTCGGGTTGATTTTCTTCCCCAACTAGTTGATTTGAAGAATGTTGCTCGCAGTTTTGTCCTTGTCACGCCCCGAGGGGTACCCTAAACGTGGCAGTCCGTCATACACAATACTAAAGCCTAGGAATGACTACCCCAGTCACGCAAAGGCTTCCATATCATGTACAAGGCATACATCACAACCAAGGGAATGCATCGGAGTAGCGCAATTTATATTGATAATAAATAAGTAATAAGGCAAAGAGAATACTTATCATAAAACATACATATATTACACTTCGATTCTTAGGGGCATATTCCTCTATTGTCTTCAAATAAATATACGTCACTAATCATATAAGTCATTACATATAAAGAACCTTACAAATTTACTCCATCTTATGATTCCATTTCCTTCATAGAAGCTTAACATTCTTCCATGACTTCCTTAATATCATGATCCTCAATTTAATCCACGAGTATACCTGTTTCAACAAAATTTATAGGGGTATAAGCTATAACTAGCTTCGTAAGATATTCCTTTTCATTTGCACCATATTTTCAAGCAAGTTTATTTATTTTTTCACACATATGCTATGCATACAATGCAACAATCACATGATTACGCAAATATATATAATTATCTGGAAACTATATATAGAACGGATTTACCCCTCCGCATCAAAGGTTAGGGAATCGGGGTTGAAGGTCCTCGACCTTCTACTGCTAGTCCCCAGGTCCTCACCCACAGCATTTGGTTGGCTTGGCTCCGAACCTAGAGTTGCTTTCCCCGAGCGATTTGGATTCTTTAGGAAGGAACATGGCCCGTGGCACCGCACGATCACAACCATTCCAACTCTACGCGTAGGAGTAGCAGCCTTCCGAAATAGATGTGACTTGATGGATGCTATGCGTGAGCGTTTTAGTTTTCTTAAATCAAACCTTATTAAAATTTATTAGGGGCGATCAATCAATTTAGCAAACAATAAACAGTCATACAAGTAAGTAAACAAAATTATTTAAACAAGCAGTTCGAAGTTGCGATATTCTTAATTCTCATTTCACGCATAAACATAGAATCACATATATACACATAATCCTGAATTCCCCAAATATATATCCATTTTTATCTTTTCTTAATATACTAATGCTACTACTTTACAAGCACAAGTAAGGTAACAAAATTAGGAGGAATAACTCACTCGTCCATTTTGCAATCTTCCTAGTCGTAGTAATCATCGGGTAGGGTATTCTCGTATCCTTCGTTACCTAGACAATAGAAATACCCGGGATGAGTCTTTCATGAAATTTCTATTCTTGAAGATTCTAAACTTTTCTTGAAATTGCGGTAAAATCTTATAAGAGGAAATTCCAACTTAAAATGGCCATAACTTGCTCATTTTAACTCGGAATTCCACATATAATATACCTTTTCCTACCTATTCGAAAAGATCTATCCATTTCTAGACTTATCTTTGTCATAAAAGGTCATTTGGGTTCCGAAAACGTTGGGTACAGATTTAAAACGAATTATTTCTAAACTTTTGCAAATCCATTTCTAACTCAATTTCATTTTAAAGAAGATCCTTTTGTAATAATACTTATATAGATATATATTTTGATAAATACTTTCAGTATATAGGTAAGCTCACTTTATATGCAAAATTTCTAATGCTAGTGTCTCAAGAATTTATTTCATAAAACCTTTCTTTTTAAAGTGTGAAAACTTATCTTGATAATTTTCTTTTTCAAGTGTTTGGAAGAAACTTTATATTTTAATGAGTATATTCTTATTTTATTTCTTTCTTCTTTTTCCAATAACAAGTAAATTTTCCTTTAACCTTTAGTCTTGCATAAATTTTTACTTCTAGTGAAAAAATATATTAAGTTGTTGAAAACCGCTTTACGACTTTAGAATGGTTTTAGGAATTGAGTCTTATCTCTAAAAAATATGTTTTTATTTCCTAAAACTTTTTCTTTTTATTTTCTTTAAAAAGAATTCTCTTTGTTGATAAAATCCATTATCTTATCCATATTCTTTGAAAATGAGTTCCTTCTTTAAAATTTCGAAAATCACTATTTTCCTAAGTGGGTTTATAACTTTATGGGTTGAATTCATTTTAACTTTGAAAACTAGTTTGTTTCTTAGTTTTGTTATGAAGCGAAAAAGAGTTTAAATCTTAGGCTTTTTATAACACTTTTAATTTTAATAAATTATTCTACTAAAACTTAGGTTACTATAATATATAAAGAAAATATTCATTTCTTATGTTTCCTTGATAAACTATCTTTGTTATGCAAGAAAACTTTGAGAAAGCTTGTATTACTTTATTTTTATGTTGTTGATAATAACTTCATGATCATATAATCAAAAATCTAGCTTTGAGTTCATTTAGTAAAGTAAAATTCTATTTTTTAGATTAGTTGAGACATTAACATTATGTAAATGTAAGTATTATGAGCATATAAAGTAATAAGAACATAAGAAAATACTAGAAACAAATAATAAGCAAGAAAATAAAATATTAAGTATTGGGAACCTTAGCTTTATCAAGGCATCCCGGTCAAGTATTGGAGCCTTAGCTTCATCAAGGCATCCCGGGACTAAGAACGGACTAGTCTCGAAAGATTAAAGAAAATAAATAAAAGATTGTTTTGACTTAATATGGACAAGTCTAAGACTAGAAAGACTAGTCTTAATAACAACATGAAATAAATAAATTGCATAACTTGAAAGTAAATAAATAACAAATGAGCTTATATACTCTAAATAAATATATATACATAATATACATAATACTATATATATAAGTTAGATTAGAAGCAAATAATAACAATAATAATAACAACATAATAAAATAGAAAGCTTATGTACAAGAACAAAACATGAACATGTTGTTGCTTTTACTACTCATATGAGTTTCAAAACAACACCATACTCATGCTAAGTTACATGACATGAGTGAATAATAGTTGGAAGAAATCTTTACCTAAAGTGTATAAGTGGTATGAAGATGGTAGATGAAATGGGTATTATGGGAGTAGCGATATGTGGTAGATAGTTTATGTATAAGGAATGGTTTTTGTGAGGAATTGGTTGAAGAGAGTTTTGGTAGAGAGAATTCTTGAAGAGAAGATTTGTGGAGAGATTTTGAGAGAGTTTTGGTAGTGAAATGAATTGTGTGAAAGAATGAAAGAGGAAGGGGGTATTTATAGAATTTTTGGAGTGAATTTTAGATATAATATAATAAATTGAAAAAGAAAAATAATTGAGAAGAGGAGAGAGGTAGTGGTGCCGGTTTGGTACTTGTGAGAGGGGGAAATTGATTTATTTTAATTTTTTTTTTTGTAATAAAAGAAGTAATGTGTAAGGTTTGATATAATTAAAGTTGTATTGGAAATATAAAAAGTAAGAAAATAGGTATGTAGGTGTAAGAAATAGGTGTAAGAAAAAGTATAGATAGTGAAATAGTAATGAATAGTAGGAATAGTACTATGAATAGTAGACTAGACATATAAAATACTGGTAGTAATAAAAATACGCGTAATCAAGCTATATCTATAATTTTTAGTTACCGAAAAATTCTAAAACTGATGTTTTTGGAATCCTTGTTTAATTACGAGTCTTTTGGTATAAACGGAATATTTTTAATATTCCGACCTTCGGGACACGCTTTTCGAAAACTGATCCCGTTTGAGTCCGAAGGATACTCGAAATTTGCGCATATGATATTTTTATGTTACCCTATATTGTTACGAACTATTTTAAGCTATTAGCTTAATTTCGTTTTCTAGGGGTTTGAAAACGCGGGATTGCCGGATCTTAAGCACTAGAGTTTGTCATAGGCTTTGTTGACTTTTAGGGTTCCGGTTTGACTTTCGGTTCTGCTGAGTTATTCGTAAGGTCATATACTTTTTGAGTTTTTGTTGTTTTATATTTTTAGCTCAATATCTATGGTTTATCTTATTTTATTTGTGATTATTTAATAGTTTTTAGTTCTTTGGATCGTTTAACCGAGTTTAGGGTTATGAGTTTACTCAGTTTGACTTTTGGTGAAGATTGAAAATTGTGATTCTAAAATTTTACCGAAGGACTTAAGATTTTATCATTTGTTGTTAAGCGGTATTTGGATCTATTGTTTTGATTTGCGTTTTAGGAATTGGGTAGATAATTTGATTGGCGTGCGGACGTTAATTAAACCGGTAGTTGGACTTTATATTTTGTTTCAAGAGTTCTTGTTTTCTCAAGACTAAGAAATCTCGTTTTTGATCTTATTTGGAATTAAGTTTTAACTTGGTTCGATTTTTAGGGTTTCGTTTCCGGTGTTTGACTCGGTCTAGAATCGGGTTTTTATCTTGAGTCGATTTTTCGGGATTTGAATTTTGATATTAGACTTCTAGGATTATTTTTAAGAATTATGATTTTTTCGGGGGTTTACAGTCCCCTTTGAGTACGGCTATTTAAATATTATAATTACGTGAGCTCATTCTTTTCTCTTAACTCATTAAGTTTTATCGCGATATTTAATGAAAATTTTGGAAATCTAGAACAGCCATAATTATCAAAATATAGAAATTTACAGAATCAAAAGCATAATAAATCAAATTCAAATAATCATAAAAGAAAATTATATTAAATAAAAACATAGAAGACTTAAACATAAAAGATTAGAAATTTAAGGTTGAAAATCCAATTCACGGAAATAAAACCATATAACGAACACTCAACAAAAAAAAAATGGTAAGGAAATAATGAATTTCCAAAATAGAATTTCATAAAATAAAAAATATGACATCCTTTTAAGAAATTTATTTGAGGAAAAAGGCATGGCATAGATATTATAAAACACCATAAGGAATTTTTAAGGGATTCTTCAATTCATTGGTTATCTTCAAAACTCTTAACTACTTTCTTTAATTAAATGTTATTTAGTTAACTGAGGCACTATGCTTTGGGTAATTGCAATGCTTCCTTCTTAACTCGACATCCTCTTTTTGTGCTCACGAACTCACGCTTGGTTACGACTTTTCTTCTTGGAGCTCCTACTTCATCTTTTGGCAATAGATGTGAGATCCTCATCTTTTGGCACATCGACAGACATACTTGCGATTAAAACTAGATCATATAATCTTCTATTGGTTTCTTTATTCAAAAAGCAGGAAGTTTTTTATTTCTTACAAAGGTGATATTTTCTTATGATTAAAAATGGTTTGGGAATTCATTCAAAACAAAAACTAGTTCTACACTTATGTTTTTGGTGAGATCATAAAATACGCGATTTTTCCCACTCGGTACTATAATATCACACTTGTTACGGTTTTAGGACTTCCGAAGTTGTTTTCGTCTTATTAGATAGGGTGATTCTTAGGTTTTCCCCTCACTACACCTACAATTCCTTTATCCTATGATGAAAAATCTGTCTATCTTTTCCTCTACTAATCTTTCATGTAAATACTAATAACTTCACAAGAATCTCCCTATTATTCTCATGAGTTATTCCTAAGCTTATTATGTTTCTAAGACTTCCAATCCTAAACTTATGGTTTTCTCCCCTGATCTTGATGCTCTGATACCACTTAAACTGTCACGTCCCAAAGGGCACCTTAGACGTGATAGTCCGCCACATACAGTATTAAAACTTAAGAATGACTTCCCGAAGTCATGCGAAAGCTTCAACACCATATATAAGGTTTATCACAACAATAGGAGACGCCGGTGGGATGTGTAGTTCGGAATAGTAAATACAGCATATAAGAAATTTAAATTACCTTCTAATTTCAATATTACAAGATTATAATCCTTACATCATCTTAGGGGCTTTTCCCTATAAATCTCCAAACAATCATAATATCAGCTTAGTCTGTTACATAAGAAAACAATACTAACACCAAAAGATATTAAAGGATATTTAGCCTAAGATCTTCAATGGATTTCTAGAAGCTCCCCAAAACATAATCTCACTCAAGTATATGAAGTCCTCGGGCATAAGAGATATTGGTCCTCTTACATCAAAAGTCTATCGGAGTATAAGCATAACTAGCTTAGTGAGAATATTCCTGAATTAATGTACTCATATCACTAATTTCAAACAAATTATTAGACAAGCATATGAATGCATCAAGCAAATGATCAAGCAATATATATGATCTACCGAAAATCATATGTTTTGAGTCGATTTATCCCTTCATTCGGGGTTAGGTATTTCAGGCTCTTTAAAACCCATCTTTAAAATCCAACTTCTGTAGTTTATTTATGGCTCCTACTCACCCATCATGAAATAGTTCTTTCTAGCTCCTATTCGCCTATCTTGTAGATTTATGGCTCTTGTAAACCCGACTACTATACTCTTGTCCCATCGAGTATAGTAGCTCATGAAATGAAACTATCTACGTGATATGCATGAATCAATTAATATATATAACTTGAAATATATAATTAAGGTACTTTAAAGCGATCATAGAATTGCAGACATTCCAGCATGGTAATACAACACAATTTGATTTAACAACAATTCATGTCTCGATATGCTTAGTATTCTTTCAATAAATATTATCATACATAATTCATTTTCATATTTTCCTACTTCTAGTGCCTCTAGCTACAAGCACAAAAAAGTATGTAAAAGGTAGGAAATAAACTCATTCGGCCACGAGGACACTTCTTTCTTATGGATGAGTCGATCGGTAATTCTACTAATCGAAATAATCTTCCAGGTAAGAACACTCCTCCTTGGAATCACCTAATCAAGAAGAATACCTATAATGAGTATTTCTTGTTGATTCTATGGCACTTATAAAAAAACTATGTCACAAGATCGTTAAAATTCATGTAGAGGATAATTTCAACTTAAAATGACCGTAATTTGGTCATTTTAACTCGGAATTGTGCATACAATGTATTGTTTTCAACCTACTCGAAAAGATCTAATCATTTCTAAGGGTATTTTTTTCATAAAAAGCCATTTGGGTTGCAAAATACTATGGTACATAATAGTTACGAATTTCATAGTCCACAAAATATGATTTTTCCAAATTTCTCTTTACTCAAAAATCTTTAAGCAAAATATATGGATATTTGCATAGTTGAAAAATCCTTTGAACATATATATATATACTTATATTGTATGCATGATTTTTGTAGTGTTGTCTCAATATTGATATTCCACAAAAAAATTGTCTTTAAGAGTTTCAAAAGATAAAACTTTGAAAATTTCTCCTTTTTGAATTGTTAGAAGGAAAACTAAAATATACTTGGATTGTTATGAGTGAGTGTCTTCCTATTATAATTTCATTTCCTATCTTTTCAAAAGTAAATTAATTTCCAAAAATTTGGTTCTTTAAGTTATTTACTAACTTTATTTCTAGTGACAGAAAAGAAAAGCTTCTCAAAATAGTCCTTAAGTTTTTGGTATGGTCAAATATTTAGAGTTGTGTTGAATGTGTGTTTTCTTCTCATTTTCATATTCTTTTTCTTCTTTTAGAAAATAAGTATACTTTTAAAACTTTACTTTCTTGACAAATTTTATTTTTCTAAGTTGGTTTCTAATTTAGTGAGTTGATTTTACCTTGATTTAAAAAACTTGTTTTATTCCTAATATATATAGAGTGGTGGAATAATTTTTTTTAGATAAGTTTTTAAGAAAAAAATTTATAATAAGAATTATCAATATTAGAACTTAGCAAGAATTTCATCTTAACTTTGAAAAACGAATAACAATATAAGAATTAATTTTTGAAGAAACTTTCTTAGTTTATGATTTTTGACGTCTAAAGTGAAACTATTTAAGTTTTACAAAAGATATGGTTGAGCCAAAATCTTAAATTCAATGTTAAAAATTCTATCTTTATGGAGTATTTAGTTTTGATTTATAAAAAAATGAGTTCCTTTTATTATTTTGAAGAAATCTTCATTACTACTTCTTTCTAGAATTTATGATTAGCTTATCTTTTGAAAAGAGTTTATTAAAAACAAAACTTAGATCTTTTGTTAAGAAATCTAGTTTACTTTTCTTTATTTAAGAAATAACCCATTTTTATTTTTATTTAAAACAACAATATTCTAATCATGCATGAATATGATTATGTAGCAATGTAAAAGTAAGAATAATACATAATAAGATAGAAAGAATTACTCATAAACAAATAAACGTAATAATATGGTCAAGCATTGGGAACCTTAGCTTCATCAAGGTATCCCGGTCATGTATTCGGAGCCTTAGCTCCATCAAGGCAACCCGGACTAAGAATAGACTAGTCCCGAAAAGAAAAGAAAGAAAATTGTTTTGACTTGATATGGACAAGTCTAAAACTAGAAAAACTAGTCTTAATAAACTGCTTGAAATAAATAAATTGCAAAGCATGAAAATAAATAAATAACAAGTGAGCTTATATGCTCTAAAGAAATATATATATATATATATACATAATATACATAATACTACATAGAAGTTAGATTAGAGCAAAAATAATAATAACAATAATAACAACAACATAATAACATAATGTAAAATATGAACATGAACAAAAACAAAACATGAACATATTGTTACTTTTTTAACTCTCATGAGTCTAAGAAACATACACTTAGCTCATGCTAAGTTTTATGAACATGATTAAGAGATATAGGTAGGATTTTACATAAAGTTTAATGAATGATTTGAAAAGAGATGAATGGGTAGTGTGTTTGTTATTTTTCTCGAGGAGTAGTAAATATTAGAGAGTGTTTGGAGAGGGGATTGCTGGAGAGAGGTTTTGAGAGGAAATTTTGGTAGAGTTTTGTGATGTAAAATGAATGTGTGAAAGAATAAAGGAGGAATGAGGTATTTATAGAATTTTTGGAGTGAAAATTAGATGTAATAAAATAATTGGAAAAGAAAATAAATGAGAGGGAGAGAGAGGTGATTTGCACCGGCCATAGGTGGAAAGGAGAGAGAGTGAGTTGATTTTGTTTGTATTTTGTAAGAAAATAATTAATATGTAAGATATGATTTGATATAAGGTGTATTGGAAATGTAAAAAGTAAAAAAATAGGTATATAGGTAGTAAGAAATAGGTGTAAGAAAAAGTAGAGATAGTGAAATAGTAATGAATAGTAGGAATAGTATTATGAATAGTAGACTAGACAAATAAAATATTGGTAGTAATAAAAATACGCGTAAACAAGATATATCCGATATTTTTACTTACCGAAAAATTCTAAAACTAATATTTTTGAAATCCTTGTATTTTTACGAGTCTATTAGTGTTAACGGAATATTTTTGTCATCCAATGTATCAGGGCACGGTTTTTGAAAACTGATCCCGTTTGGATCCGAAGGACACTAGAAATCGACGAATCTGATATTTTTATAATTCCTAATATTATTACGAACTCTTATAAGCCATTAACTCCATTTTTTTTTTCTATGGTTTGAGAGCTCGGTTTGCCAGAGTTGAAACTGTTAGATTGTCTTAATCTTTATTGACTTTGAAACTTTGGTTTGACTAGGGTTAGGGTTTAATCCAACTTTACCCTAGAAATTGAGAGGTTTACCTTAGGGATCAGGTAGGTGGACCGTCTCATTTTCAAATTTTTGAATCGAACAATTATTGAATTTTCTATTTTTGTTTTCGAAAATTCTCTTATGAAATCCCGTGATCGAAATTGTTTAAGGTTCATATTCAACTTGGGTCAGTCTTTTAGGTTTCGATTCGGTATTCCAAAACCATTCTCGAAAAATTCGGTGGTTTACACAAACACAATTAGTTACCCCCTTTTTCACTGTGATTTCTTGAGGGTGTGGGGATGTGGACTTTGGTCAATCAAGAGCAACTAAGAACACCTCTAAAATAGACCCCATTTGTTGTAAATTCCTAGCCTACTAAATACACATAACAACATCATTATTCAACAATAAATAGGCAATAAAAACAACAACAAAAAAAAGCCACTATTTTCACAAAATTGAACTGTGACAACCACTTTCAGCAAAGAAAACAAGTAACAAAACAAACTCCACTTTTCCTTAAGACCCTACTGTAAGACCTATCACCAAAAACAACAAAATAGAACAAAGTTCAACACCCTAAATATTGCACACTCCACCATGAGTCTCTAAGGAAAAAGCCTCTAATAGCTAGAACAAAATCAAGCTCTAAAAATCATATTCTAAAGGTATGGATTGTCTTGATTTAGATAATTTATTCTTAGAACATGTAAAATTTATTCTTTTATTCATCAATATAGGGTTCGATTCTTATAAAAGGGTTGGGGGGGGGGGGGGGGGGGGGGTGGGGTGGGGTGAGGAAGGTTTTGGTGGTTTGAATTCATCGCTTCCAACTCAATCTAAACGAGGTAAGCTCCAAACCATCTTAAAGCCTATATCATGTATCATATCTATGACTAGAAAACTAGGAAAAATTAATGAGTTGATCATTTATGAAATCTATCATGTTTGGTTACCATAGGAATTATGAGCACTTATGGCTTATCTTTATATCAATATTTTAATCATGTTCTATTAAGGTTAAACAACTCATCTAGTAGTAAATATTATGATTGTACCATAGGAACAATAAACCTTAGAATTCGGTTCTAGGAAACAGATCTTACCATGTATATACTATAAAAAAAATCCTATACTTGTTGGAATACACCTATGACATGGTTTATAATGTAAAATATAACAAAAAGAAATCTTAGAAACCCCACAAGGAATATTGGCTCTAAAACTATAACATAATTCACCTAATATAATTAAGGAAACTCATAAAAAATTTCAATACACCATCTCCTCCTCCCTCCCCCCCCCCCCGCACAGGCCATGCAAATAGGTAAGGTAGAAAATAGAGTGCTCATCGCTTCCTCTAGCACAGCCCGTGCAGCCCCCAATGCAAACCCTAAACCCAATTTTCTCTTCTTTCCAATACCAAATCAAACCCTAAAGTTAGACTAAAAACAAGTTCACAAGAACAAATCATGAATTAGATACAAAATGAAACCTATATGAACTCATTAGGGAAAAAAACTAGTGATTAGATGATAGAATATAATTCTATAAATAATAAAAATTCAAACTTACATAGAGAGATAAGGTTGACAAACAAAGTAAATAATAAAGAAAACTTCCCTATCAAAGTAGGCATTAAAGAATTTAAATATAAATTGATTGTAATAGTGTGAACCTCTCAAATATATATAAAAACATGAATTAGAAACAAGAGAAACACAATGAAATTAACATTACAAGAAAACTAGGCTTTAGAGGTGAAAATTTTGTCTTTAAACGTAAATTTCCATCACATAAACCATTATTGTTGATTATATTAGTAGAAATATAACTTGTTCTACCTATTTTCTATCGTAAAATTTCTATCTCTAAAGACCAGTTTTCTTGTAATGAAATAATAGGTGGTAAATATCAACTACCATAGGGTAGGCATACAAAAAAGGCCACATAAACAATAAAAGCTTAATAATAAAATTATTAATCAAAACAAAACTCAAAAATATTATATAACACTTATCGGTGTTCATACAGTAAATAAAATTTATAAATTAATAAAATTAAGTTAACTATCATATGGTACTCAAAACAAGCTTTCCAATGCCTATTTATACATGAAAATCCAAGTTAAAATGAACATTATAAGCTTAGTTAAAGATTACATGATAGAAACTAACATTGGAGACTATTTAATCCACTCCTCATAAATAAAACCCGTTAATATGAGTTTTATATTAAAATTAGAAAAAAAAATTATGAGCTTTAATTTTTCTATTCATAGGTTAAGTTAAGGAGTGTACTCATATATACAAATGTATGCCGTAGCAAATTTATAATTAAGATTTTTAGAACAAACTTGATATAATTCGAGTGTATGTTAGATAGTATGATGATTAAGCCCAATAACCACTTGCATACATATAAATATGGGTCTCGGCATTATAGAACATTAGGTTACAAAGTCTAAATTAATATAAGCTGTAGAAATCTTGGTTAATATAATCAAGTTAATCCAAGATAGAGATACCTAGATTAAGATTTGACTATTAAAACCAATAATTGAAATCATTTAAGGCAACTTTCCTAAGAAAAGTGAGTTTATACAAATTTTATAACTCAACTGGAGAAACCTAGTTTTTATGAATTTTAAAACCCATATTTAATAATGAAATTTAGACTAGGTACGGTAAAACCTTAGTTTAGGATGCTTAAGCACCAATTGGACTTATTACCAAGTTGTAATGAATAATTGTTATTTCATTTCATAAGAGATATTGAGTCTAGGTTCTTAAAACCCAGATATTTCCAAAGGTCGTATTGAACAAATAAGAAAGCTCAAGAGAGGGAGTTCTAATGATCTACTATTTGCTTATGTTTGCTACTATTTGTTGTTATGTTGGTTATATTACTTGTCTATTGAATGACTAATTGTTGTGAATGTCATCATCTGTATGATCACTAAAATAAATGAATAATTATAATTACTCAACTAAACTAATTGGATATACTTGTCGCATGTGATTGAAATCCCCCATAAGAAATGTCCTAGATTTGTAATTGAAAGTATTTTTGGAAATTTATTTCCAAAAGAACATAACTTGAAGAATCTCAAGTCGCTCTCTATTTATTTTTCAAATAAGTTTTACCAGATGAATTTATGAAATAAACCTAGGACATTTCCGAGTAATGTTTTGGCAGTAGATGTTACCTGAGTTGGGGTCTACCTGCTTGATTCACCATTATTTGATGATGGTCAGATTGATTCACCATTATTTGGTGACGGTCAGCTTGATTCACCCTAAATTAGTGATAGTAAGATTTATTCATCTTTCATTGGGTGATGGTCAGATGCGTTGCTTGCATTTATCACATATGCATTCATATCGTAAGTAGATAGATCTGTATGAATGTTAATTTAATGCTTGATAACTTTTGTGACCGATAGTAGTGAGGATGTAAACTCTGGTATTCTTAGTAGTTAAGTAAACCCCGGGAGTTGAAAAGCGAAACGCTAATCCAGTCCAGTTTAAATCTAGTGAGAGAAGCTTAGAAACCCTAAATCCGACTGTCTTTCGGTTTCTTAATAAAAGAAGTTTTATAACGTAAATGAATACGAATTATTGCTTTAAAGTATATTTTAAACCTTAGAAAGCTTTAAATTCGAAAATTTTTTAATTTCGGGCCTTCCCGAGCTCAATTACGGAAAAAGTGCCCCGGGACCACAAACTCAGAAAAATATTCCATAATATTCATTAGAACCGAAATTTTATAAGGATTTCAAAAATATAAATTTTATAATTTTCCGGGCTATAAAAATTACAGTTATAGCCTTTTTCCCGTATTTTCGTTACAACCGGTAAAGTAGATGTCTTGTCTACTATTCACAAGTACAACCTACACTACACACTACCCATACCCTATTCTTACATCCTTACAACTACTCATTAAAATTTTCTTTTCCAAGAAATTTTGTTTCTTAATTAATTAATACAATTATTACATTTTATTACATAAATTACAAATTTTATCAAATTTTCAACTCTCTCTCTCCCTCCCACACACCATGGCCGGCGCAGCCCACCCCCACCCCACCCCCCCACCCCCCCTCTCCATTTCCCCCTCATTTTTGTTTTATTTTTACTCATTTTACTTAATTAAAACCCTAATCCAACTAATATATAAGCTTATGTTCTCTCTCTCTCTCCTCATCTTCACTCTTTCAAATTTGTACAAGGTTGAAAAACTCTCTCTTTCCCCTCTCATATTGCCGTGACACACACACACTCACAAGCTTATTTTCTCTTCTTTTCATCTCCAAATCTCCATTAATGTGATGATTTTAAGCTTTGTTATTACCAAATCTTATAATGGTAAGACCATTTTTGCGTGTTTTCCACTTTTAATCCTAATGTGCATATGCTAGGGACATGAAAACACTAATACAACAATATCAAGCCATCACAAGAAGTGGATCTAGTGTTTAAAAGAGTTTTTGTTGAGAGAATGTTATGTTCATGCATGTAAAGTAGAGATCTTGCATGGAAAGTTATGTTATGCCATGAAACTTATGATTCATGCACTATATATGGTAGATCTAGTGTTTAGACACTCATACCTTCATCTACATTTATGTTCATATGGTTATTTTGAGATTTCATGCATTAATGATCATAAAAGCTTAGCCTTGCATGTATATAGATGTGTTAGATGGTAGATCTTCATGTATAGGAGGCAAGAAACTTGAAAAAGAAAAGATTTTTGTTAGAAATGTCTTATGGAAATTCGGATGATTTTTTAACCCTATTTTAAAAACCACTAAAACCACTTTGAAACTCATATTTTACATGAAAAATGAAGGGTATGTGTAATAGGTATCTTTAAGGAAATTTTTTTATAAGTTAAAGTGAGTTTAGGCATGAGTAATGTGCAAAACAAGTAGTGGAGTTGGAATAGAAAATCTTGAGAAGTGATTAGTTTGTTAAATTCGTAATTTGGAGTAATGCCTACATAAACACCTAGTATTCAAGCTTAAATTGCATGTTTTATGAGTTAAATGAAGTCCTTAGACAATAGATATAATAAAGCTTCAAATTTTGATGCATTAAACAAGTTTTCTCATGGGAAATACGTAAGAAATGAAAATTTTCAAAATTCGGATTTTTGTGAAAAGCTTGTTTAAAAACACATTTACAAAGTGAGAAATGTGAATTTCTATGCATAAATAAAGGTCATGGGTAGTTTAGATGTTAAGGACTCATTTTTATTTAGATAACAAGTAAATTCCAAGAAAAAAATCCTAAAAACCTTAGGGAATGCAAAGTTAGAAAGGATAGATTTTTAGAACTGACCATTATGGAGTTTTATAATAATTAGGAGTTCATAAGAGTTCATCATCAAAAATCATCAAGACCATGCATATATTGAGCTCATTACATGAAATTAATACTAGGAATTCATTCATATACCATCTATACATGAATCATCAACTAGAAACATTTTCCCTAAATGCGAAACAATTTTTCGGAAAAGGAGAAGTTACAGAATAGATCTGATCCCTCTGTTTCGTGACCTTAATGCTTTCAAAAGTTAAAATTATTATTTGAAATAGATAGATCTTTCGAAGTATATAGAAATCGATATAAAATTTGCGAAATTCCGAGTTAAAATGACCAAGTTATGGCGTTTTAAGTTGGAACTTCTGCAAATAGCGAGAATTCCAATTTTGTCTAGCTTAGATGCATAGCTTGAATTAGTTAAGTGATGAGATTCTTATTAGGTTGTTCTTATTTGGTAGGTGATCCCGAGCACGACGATACCCTACCACCCGACTACTACTATTAAGAGACCGGCGTACCATGGCCGAGTGAGTATTACTTCTGATCTCAATTATTGCTTGTGATTGTAATGATAGTGGCATTAGTTGTTTAGGAAAAGATAAAAATGAATATGCACGATGGGGTATATGGGAATTATATACTTGTCTGCTGTTGATATGTGAAGTTGAACTTAAGGAATATCGAAACCGGGTGTTAAGCTACTGCTTGTATAGCGAGGAGTTATAATTGATTGTCTGCGAATATTTGTTGGTCACCTAAAAGAATTGGATTAATCTATTATTGGACCTCAATTACAATTGAACTCATTCATATCATGACGGGGATGGAGCATTAGCATTTGTTGGTTTTTCGTGATCCACAAAACGAATATGTTGGTTAATCGTGATCCATAAAACGAAATATTGTTTAGTTGACCGTGAGCTTAAACGGCGTCGTACCGCAGGATTCGTTAATCTACTAACCCGGGATGGAGGGCACAAGTCCATACACATATGATTTCCGGCTGGTCATATGTTTGCTGAACTCATTTGTTTGATGCATATCATTTGCTTGAGTAATCACTTGCTTTAATGATTTGTCTTAATTGCGATATGGAAGTTTTCACTCACTAAGCTAGTTAGCTTACGCCCCTATAGTTTTTACTTGTTTTAGCACGAGTTCATTTAGCTTAGGCCAAGGCAGGCTACAGCTTAGGTACCGGAGCTATGAGTTTCCTTTAGAAGTTTATTTCGATTTTTTTTTAGACTTTCATTGGAAACTAAGGGACTCTAGATGACTGCAATGAACTTAATATTATTTTGCGGGGAAATGCCCCATAGACTTTGTAAATTATATATGTGTTTTGGTTTATTATCTATGGCCAATGAATGCTACATTAAACTTCTTAACTCCATTGATTGAGTATTCTATTATCGTAAAGGGACGCTTTACATCTATACAAGACTCCCGAAGGGCTCGGATAGAATTTCGAGAGTCTTATATAGTATGTGGCGGACTGTTACGTTTAGGATAGCCCTATGGGGCGTGATAGAGGAACAAACTCACCGAGCTATGGTTTCGCTCGCCCACCACCCTAAAACAGTTTTTGTGTAGGAATACTGTTTTGCTAGGAATGAGCTTTGAATGTGTGAGAGTGCTCCTTCATCAGACATCTTAAAAATTGAAAAGTTAGGTTACTTGTATGATGAACTGAGATTATTTAATAATCAAATCATATAGTTAGTCAAGTCCTTTTAAAAAAGTTTAAACCTAGTTTTTATTATTTGGTAGGGGATGTCGATTCCTTGTGATCTTGGAAGAATGTAGAAAATCATATTCCTTAGTAGATTTAAATAAATATATTATATATATGATTAAATTATGTGAAGTAAATAAATAAGATAGTCTTGTAATCTCTAATTGCAAAATGGTTCTCATATTACGGGTGCACATGTAGCATGATAACTTTAGGATAATCCTACTAGACCTCTATTAGGGTCTTAACATTTCCTCCCTATATGCATGATCTTATATTTATGGGAAAACTTGGTAGAATCATAGACAACAACAATGTACTTTAGTAAGTTTTTTTTTCTCCACAATGAATCATCAGATTTACAACAACGAATAGATTTTATTTTATTTTTTTCATTGTGAATCATTTACCAAAAGGGTGGTGATGATTGTAATGTTTTTGTTAATGTTTTGAAGATTTTAAAAAAGAAATGCTTTTATTATGTGTTTGTTTCCCCTTGTATAATTTTTCTCATTTACCTATCCTTTGTAAGTTGCACTCTGTGTGTTTCATAAAAGTCACCACTTGATTTTACAAAATGCGTATCTCATTTTTTTATGAAGGGATTTGATGTGTCAATTAGTTAATTTTGGTTCTTAAGGTAAAATGATCAAACTTTAATTGTCAAAAGTATTTTATGTGTATGTTGCTATAATGCACACTAATAGAAACATGGATGGATCTATTAGCATTTTCATTTCTTGTCCAAGCTTTTGCAAAAAAAGAATTTTATTTACATTAGCCTATACAAAGTTTTAGGTCATATCAAGTTTTAATATTATAATTTCATGTTTCTCAATTTTAGACATTTTAAAAACTTTACATAATTTACTAAAAGAATTAGGTGAATAACATGACAATGATATTATGCAAGAATAATGAATTTTTTGGCAATATGATTAATATTGGTAGATGGTATAAGTGGTCTTATAGTGACTTCTACAAATAGTGGTCGATGGTTTGGATGGTCAAAGAAAATTGGAATTAGCACTAAACATTTGAATTAGTTTTGACAATAACTCTCATCATTTTTCAATATATTTGTATTTTCTACTCTTTAAATTTCCTTAATCTTTCCTTGATCTCACTTTTTTTTAACTTGTTCTACAAAATATAAGCTATATTTTCCATAACTTTTTTCATTTGGTAAAATTTTGTTTTATTTATACTTATAAGTTCTTCATTTTGCGACTTATATTTGAAACATGGGTTGAATGAAGAAGACTGAAGTCAAATATGATATAAGCTTGCTTGAAGAAGATTTGACAATTTATGGAATATGCATATTAGCAATTACTTAGTTGATACATCTTTATTGAGATCTATCAAGTGTTAGCAGAATGTCTTTTTGTTAAAATGGTATTCTCTTGTTTAGTTTGAACTTTAATTCTTAAATCTTTTCTATTATTGTTACTGTCAATTTGAATACATGACCGTATTGTTATCTTGTTTTATGAATTCATTTTTTTTCTTAATTTTTTTATGTAAGATATGGATACTATAGGTTCTTAAATTACTAGTAATTTTACATATTATTACTAAAAAATTCAGGAAATGTTTAGGAAATAACACACATAGCCAAAACCATATGAAAATGTGCCTTAATAATGTATTTTAAATTACTGTTATTTATTAACAGAATGCAATCCAACGTATTAAAATCAATATATTGACAATATGTTATGCCCTATTAGCTTTTTAAGATGTAAAAGCATATCATAAAATGCTAATAAAAGTGCATTAGAATATTTTGTGACATATATATGTGTCTTTATAAATTATATAAAGACATAACATAGTATTACTATAAGCTTTTGGGACACAATGTAGTGTCAAAATAATGCAACTAATTATAAATAAAAGCAATTAAATGAGATATTGAGACATAATATGTTGTTGTGCTACCAAATATATTGGGAAGCTTTAATCAATCACAAGAGATACTAGTTTATTGAGACACATAGTTTACTACTACAACCACCCAAAGGACAAATATTTTGTGTCCCAATAGATTTTGTATCCCAAGAACTCTTATATAAGTACACTTTTACTTTATTTTAGTGTATTTATTTAGATCAAGTTATTTTATGTTAGTAGTATTACTATTAAAGTTATTATTCTCATAATAAAACAAATCAATTTCATAATAAATATGACTACATTAGATATGTGTGTTTCTATATTAAATAGGCACAAAAAAAAAAAAAAGAGAGGATATATTTGTCCACTGGACTAATAAACCAAATCCATTTCATAATAAACCAATTGCTTTTCCAGTTGTGAAAAGCTAATTGACAAGCTTTAACCTTATTGATTAACCAACCAAAAGAAGCTAACTAATTGGCTAAAACTAGTTAGTGGATTAGCCTTTATAAGTTTGGTGATAATTCCCCAATTAATGAATTGACTGACTTCAAAGCAAGGTTAAATTTGAAATTCTCCTAATTGATTTTCACAAAAAAAAAAAAAAAAACACTACCTTTTTCTACAAATCAAACCAACACTTAACTTTTATTTATATTCACAATTTCAATATTTTACTTTGATAAAGTGCAACAAGGAAGTCGGATGGCGATCAAATTAAGAGAAAGAATAGTGAAATATCTTGAAAGTAGTGCTCATATATAAGCAATTTTAGAGAGAAAATTATGTATTTTGATTTCCCCTTTATATTTTGTACTACACACTTTCCATAATATATATATATATATATATATATACTTGTGTACTATCTGCTGAGATATGATGTATAACTAATAGCTCCATATAAAGAGTATGTTTTTTTTTTTTTCATGATGGCATGAGTGATATTGCTACCTCAACAAAGTAGTTACATAAATCTTCTAGAAGCATTCTATTTAGTCACTCTTATAAAAGTAGTATTTGGACATTAGGCTCTTGACTCACTACTACAATGTAAATTATGGCCTTTAGCATTTTCTTGGACCATTTTGCTTTACTTGATCCATTGCACGTCACTTCCAAGCCTCACTCATTTACCTATATTGACAAATATGTCTGCTTCTGCTGACCTAACTAAAAGAAAATTAGGCTTTAGCTACATTTAATAAAGTAATTGCATATAGAATAAATGTTGCTATATATATTCTATCATGTTAGCAAAATATATTTAGCAGTATTTATTATATACTATGATATTGATTAGACGTGGCTGAAGCCTAATTTTTTTGTAGTTACAATAGCATTTTTGTCTCATCCACATTATTTGTTGCAACCCTTACAAAATCGAGTTTATTCCCCTCCCCATTGGAAACCTTGTCCAAAAGGAGTGATTAAGAAACCTTAAATGTAGGAAAAACTACCAAGTAGCCACCATCAGTGACCTATGGAATAGGATAAGTCTTATTGTGTTTTCACTATTACCGCATTTAACCATCTTACAATCTAGGATAGCTTAAGGCTTTAATTCCAATTCTTGGTTTATGGTAAGAAGTGTTGAATAGATATTTAGCCTAAGACCGAGGTATTTACTAAGTTAGGACATGTGAACAGTGGGGTGAATAATAGCTTAAGGTGGCAACTCCAAATGGTAAACAACTTGACCTACCTTGTCAAGTATTTTTATAATGGTCGTAGTATTTAGCTATTGATTTATGAACCCTAAAAATCTTTGAGGACCTTTGTCAGTAGGGTTATAGCTTCAAATAGCACAAAATTTCCTATTCAAAATGTCTAATCACTACGTTTTCTATCATCCACTTGCTTTATTCGTTGTTAAGCATGGTTTAGATCAAACTTTAGCATCCTAATAATATTCTCTTGAATTATAAGCATGGCATTGACAATTTTGTTACGTAAATCATCAGGATGTAAAGTAAGTGTAGAGGTGAAGGTAGCCATAGAGTTCCTTAAAAGGAGTAACTTTTGCACTTGTATGATAATTGATATTAGACCACTACTCCATTAAAGACGGAAATTGATTCCATCACTTCGAAGGTTCATCAATCATACACTGTAAATAGGTCTCTAGGTAATTGTTAACAACCTCCATTTATCCATTTGTTAGCGAATGATAGGCAGTAGAGATGCGGAGCATAATTCTTTGTAACTTAAAGAATTATTCTTTCAAAAATGAACTCACACAAATAGGATCCCTATCACATGTTATAGTTTCAAGCATGCCATAAAGCTTGTAGGGCTGCAAATGAGCCGAGCTACTTATGAGCTACTCAAATTCGGCTTATTTTGGGCTTAACTTGGTTAAATGAGATGAGTATAAGCTTTTCTTTAAGCTCGTGTACCGGCTAGTGAATATGCTCATAAAGGTTCATAAGCCAGACTCATAAACAAGCTCATTAAGGGATTGTTTAATATATTAATAGAATATTATATATAATTTTTATATTAATATACTATTATAAATATAACTATATATATAATTATTTACATAAATGAGTTGAACTCGGCCTCACGAGTCCTCAATAGGTTTGAGCCTAAGCCTATATGTTTCAAGCTCATTAAAAGTCCAATTTCACTTGAGCATGTTAATTTCTTAAACGAGTCAAGCCCAAGCCTTGAAAAGTCTGACTTGGCCAGGCTCATTTGCACCTATAAGAGCTTGTAAACACAATCCAAGTAAACTTGTGCAACATGGTCAATAATATATGTTTGAGCCATAAAATGACTCCACTTACTTAACCTATGCATAACAACCATGATGACCTCTTTGCAATTTGAATTTAGTAATCCTTTAATGAAATCTATGCTAAGTTCTTGCCAACATTCATTAGGATTTGCAAGGATTTAGAAATCCAAGTGTTGTAACATTTTTGAACTTATATCATTGTCAAACATATTGTCTAACTAAAAGGTACTTGTAGGTAGCTTGTGCACTAATATGTTCCTATAGAGGACCTTTATGGTAGAATTGCAATAACATCTGCTTAAGAGTTGGTAAAGAATTAACCAATATTTTGTCTTTTCTTCTTGATATTCCTTGTTCATATGAAAATATCTGACAAAATTCCCTTGTTACAATTGTGTGATGATTGGCTCATATCATCCATTTAACACTCAGTTGGTTTTGATTTCATTAAGTATCTTTGAAATAGTAACTTGGGCATGTAGTTAGTTCAACTAGATCGATTCTGTAAACCCCGAAAACTTCTACCATACGATACGATCCTAGATTAGAAATTATGGGTTGATTAGTAACCCTAGGAGTTAATTAGAAAATCTAGTTTATATAGATACTTTAAATTTAATCGGTTTGGGACTCATAAACTTTATAAAAGGACTACTTTGACCCCAATTGATTCTAAAAACAAGATTTCGTATTCCGAGTTAATAATTCAGGTTGTGATAAAAGGAAACTTCAAATCCTAAACCCGAATCCTTGTCAAACAGACAGATTATATAGGAAAACCTAAATATGGATATTAAGTGATTACCTTAGTATTCAATAGAGACTGGGAATTGAAACAAGGTATAGTAATGAACCTATATTTGGATTGGAACCCTAAAACTTGAGAGTTCTAGTCAGTAATAAACTACATTGATAAGATTTCATAGTGAGTATCCAAATCCAATATATATAACTAGTATAGCTTATATATTAGTAGTAATATTACATAAATGACTCAATAGGGTTTTAGTTAGAAAATTGTGATCTTAAGACAAACTGTTAGGATTATAAATACACAATAAAAACATAAACTGATGTATAACTTGAGATCTAGACCTCCAATACAGAATTGAATCATATTAATAGTCGAATTAGGGTTTTCTAAAGCTCTTGGAGCCTGAGACGAAAATTGACCCGAAAAGCTCATAAAACCTAAATCGCGTAAGATAAGTTTTTCTTAAACAAATAGATACGTACTATAAAAACTTAAATTTGTACTTTTTGTTAAACTAAACATCTTGTAGGATCAATTAAAGACCTTTGCATATATATATATTTACATATATAAGCTAAAATATACCCTAACAATGTAATAAACTACCCGGAAACTTAACTAAACAAAATCTAACTAATATATAATTAATATATATGTATAATTTCAACTTGCTGGAGACTTTTCTTTTCGTTCAAGGGTGGAGATCTTCTCAAAAATGATGAACCGAAATTTCTCCAATAATTTGCATAAAAGTCAATCCCAATCCTCTCCTAAGCCAATGGAAACATGACAAATCACCCTTGTATTAATGAAATGGAACAAACTAATTAAACAACAACAAACAAGAGCAATTCGTTCAGATTTGAGGAAGGAACGCGGCCGAAAAGTTGCACTACGTTATATATATATATATATATATGCAAATGAACTCGGATGGACAAGCAAACGAATTCCAAACCTTCTCAAACCTTCCAGAATTCATCTACATCTTATTAGGAGTAGAACCAACCCAGAAAAAAATTTTTAAACCCTCGCACCAACCCCGTTTGAGAATTCGAACAAAAACCTGGAAAAAACGCATAAAAACGAGCTTGAGGTAAGTGATTTAATTCTGTGAGTTTTCTTTCAGTTTTAAGGTTTGAAACTGATTCTTAGACATCTTAGGAAGCTAAACAAGGCCACTAGGAGCTTCGAATTTCATCGAGAGTTCACAACGAAGGTATTTTTCCTAAACCCTAGCCGAGTTTGATGATTCAAAATCATGGATAACATGTTGTTTTTATGTTATTATTCTTGGATATTTAGGTTTCTTAGGTTCCTAGGAGTTGTTTGGATCCAAAATCTCGACGTTTTGACGTCGGGATTCGCTGTAAATGGCCGCGGCTCATCGGGGAAGACGATGGACAGTGCTCCCCGATGAGCATGGGCTGGGTGCACGGGCGTACTTAACCCGTGTACCCCTCGGCCAGAATTAAAAAAAAAAAAAAAAAACGAAACTAAGTATATATAATTATATAATAAATAATAATTTAAACAATTTTAGAATGTTTATTATTTTTCCTGCATTTATTTATTTTTGGAATAGTAATAATAATATTATAGTATAATAATATTAAATCCGAAATTTATTTATTTATTTATTTAAATTTAAAAATAAAATTATTTTTCTGACTTTATTAAATATAGGATGTTTAATTATTTAATCTATTATTATTAATCTAAAAAGAATTTTTAGAAATGTAAATTACTTTATTAAGTAATTTTCACATAATAAGTTTTTAATTATAATCATTAATAATCTTAATTTTATTAAAAGAATTTTGTTAAAATTTTCGGAAATATTATTTCTAAAATAATATGAATATAAGACTAAAATTACTTTAGTAATAATATTAATTAAAGTATAAGACAATTAGTATAATTCTTAATGTGATGGAATATAATTATTCTATCTAATCTATTTTCGCAAATTTTATTATTATTATTATTATTATATTATTATTATTATTATTATTATTATTATTATTATTATTATAATTATTGATATTATAATTATTTTTGGTGCTATTATTGATGATAATTATTAATGTTCTTACGATTTACGAAAAGAGAAAAAAATTTCGAAAATAGTTATAATAAGTTAATAAATTCTTTTATTAGTGAGTATGTTTTCATAGAAAGATATATATATGTATAAAATGAGTTAGTGAATACTAAGTATATATAGAATATTTGTATATAAATCGATAACAATGGAAATTTAAATAATCCAAATTTGTGAGTATAGGAACATCTATACTCTATAAGAAAAATTTATTAAGTAATTTAAAAGAAAACTGATATTTTTGGACAATAAAAATGAATTAACTAAGTTATTAAACTTTCCAAATACCCAATTGATAGATTCACATATCCAACCAGAACCAATACAATAAAACTGTGAGTACAAGGATTTAGAACTTAGAACTATTTCGAAAGAAGTAACTAAGAATAAAATAGAAACCCACAACCATTGGAACACTTAAATATTCATAGAAACTAAATTGTATAGTCTGGAATTTAATATTTATATTATTTATCTCAATAGGTGACTCGGGTATTGGGGAGGACCTACCTGAAGATTACTACGATTAAATAGGATGGGCAGGTGAGTGACTCAGTCTTATTACATTGGTTGTGCTTGTACTAGTAGTGAACCTTAAATAAAAAGATAATGAAAATTGGTATCTGTTTGAAATATGAAAGTTGTGTATTGTATTCCATTGATTGCCATGTCACTCTAAAATAAGTGATAACACAATTGCATGTATCTTGATAATGTATGTAGTATCTAATTGAGTGTCTGTATTGCTTGATCACCCCCAAATTGACTAAAAACTACTGGTACCATAATGGAAAATAATCATGCATTACATACTATGCATAAAAAGCATTGAGTAAGTGGTAGCCTACTACGTGTTAGTTTCTCGGATCTCTGGTAATGCTTGAATTATCTAGGCCAGAGAGCTAGTAGTTAATTGCAAGATTACTTTTGTTCTGTTAATACCATAGGAACTACATGGTAAACGAAGGACGCCGCTTATGGTATTACATGGGAATAACTAACACTTAGTGGAGTTTCTAAAGCTAAAACAGGAAATAAATAATGAAACATGATAAGCTTAAAGAGATAATTAAATTTGAGATTATTATTTCCTGAAAGCTTAAGTCTCTCCTGGGTAGGTGGACCATAGATTGTGATCCTTCAACCCCGATGGGAGGGCGTAAATCTTCATCCTGTTTGGATTCCGGGTTATCCAAGCTTGTAATGTTCATTTGTGTGATTGATGCATTTCATATGATTGTTAAATAACTTGTATGTTATATGTAATAAGTTCTGGTTATTCACTGAGCTTGTGTTTTAGCTCACACTCCCACAGTCCTTTCAGGTTTACCTTGCGCCCCTGGCTCATTACTAGCAGGAGCATGGTCCGGTAAGAGATTAGAAGCCAGAAGTTTAAAGTTTAGTATAGGATTAGAACATCTATATCTGTAGTAGTCTTTTGATGCATTTAATGTGCATTAGAATCATCAGTTAAGGTTGTAAGGAATTATGAAGCATATGATCTGTAATATTGTAGTTTGTAATAGTTGTTTACTAATTTACATCTTATATATGTTTGTTTATTCCATCCAAGCAACTAAAAGATCCTGTTTTTGGAAATCATGTCATTCCTAGAAGGTAAACTAATAATGGTGATTGAATGGTTCTTGATTATCATTATTAGAATACCCTCGGGGCGTGACAGATTTAAGTTGGTATCAGAGCATGGTTGCTGGTATAGGAAAAACAAATATATGTAAGAAGTGAATTAGTAAATGTGCAGTTAAAAATACCAATTTAGATCCAAATAGAACCATTGAGTTAGTGGGGTAGTTATTAGTAGAATTAGATGCACAATTAGGAATAAAATCTGTGTGATTACTAATCATACAAATTTTATTGTGTGCAGACCAATCCCGCAGTTTGTCATATTAAATGGCAAATTTTTAGCATGATGGAGGAGGAAACACTTACTGATTATAGGCGCCGACTCCGAGTCTTAGTAGAAGATTTGGCATTGTCTGGCATTACAAAGACCCTGGATGAAATTTTCAGTACCTGGAAAAAGGGTTTACAACCCCTGTTGAAGACTTGGCTGTTTCTAGTGGAAAGAGCTTTTCCAAATAATGGCACAGCAGTAGAGACCATCTACAGGTTTGAGAGATTGATCATCCAGAAGGGTGGAGGCATAGAGATTGATAATATAGCCTTCATTGTGTCAGCCCGATCAGTGAGGCCTGATCTTCCAGACTTTAGGATCTGGATTCCTATTGGAGGTGATTGGGTATATGCACATGATATCAGGTATGATCATGCCTTAGTTCGGGAGGATACTGCTCCTGATGATGAGTGGATGCTGACACATGTGATCAGAAGCCGTTTTCCTAGAAGTGTTTTGACAAACAGGCCCCCTATCATACCAGAAGATGAAGGTGAGACTCAGTCCATCAGGAGATCAGCTGGCAAAAGAAGACAAGCAGCTATGCAGACCACAGTGGTTATGCAAAGTGTGACTACAGCTATGATAGATGAAAAAGAAGGTAAAAAGAGAAGGAGGGAAGCAGAAAAATTTGTCTCCAACTATAATTATGCTCATTGGACTGGTACTGCTCATGGGGGGTGGATTGAGGAAGATGTGACACCTTCTGGCACTATGGAGAAACCTGCTACTAAAGGTATCCGGATGATGGATACCAATCTGACTTTAGCACCACCAGGGGGTAAAGGGAGAATTGAGAGTGAAGATAGTAGTTCAGAGGAGGAGGATCACTATCCACAGTTGCGCCCTCGGAAAAAGGGCAAGGGACCTCTGTACCCTAGCCCATAGATTAGCCTTGATATATGCTTTGATAGATAATATAACTAATGTACTGTTTTGATGAACTTACTGTCATATGAATATAATAGGGTATGTAGTATGAAGCATGATAACCTTGAAGTAGTTGTGGAGAAAATAGAACTAGTGTTAGTGCAAATTTTGGATTGTACATAAAGCACTAACTATATAATATTATGTGTGTTTTGATTATGAAATATGGATGTGAGATATGTATGATTACTTGTAACCTCTCTTTGAGTATGAGTTTTATAATTAACTCAAGTTTTATGATATTAGAATGCCAATAGGAAGAGGCAGGGGTAGAAATATAAGGATATCTGAAAATTCATCAACAAATGCTCCTCCACCACCTCAGAATCAATTAGAGGATGTGTTGAAAAACCTGCAACAACGAAATGAGTTAATCTTGCAAGCTCTACAAAATATGCGAGCTATACCTCCAACTGGAGTACCAGAAGCTCCTCCTGTGAACACTGGGAGGAATGAATGATATACTACACCTGCTCAATTTCAAGAAAATGGACCTGTAAATCCAAATGAATCGGCGGCTGAGGTATAAGGACCAATAAGATATGAACCAGAATTACCATCGCCACCACCATTGCGTCCTCAAAGAAATTTATTGCCTGAATTTATCAAATGCAATCGGTACTTCGAAGGATTACCTGGTAAGCCAGAAGAAGCTGAAGACTGGCTAGCTCAAATTGAACGATCTCTTGATGTCTTCCAGGTACCGGAAGCTTTAAGAGTACCGTATGGAACTTATCTGCTCCGATTGAGAGCAAGATTGTGGTGGAACTCTAAACAAAGGATATTACCTCAATCCATCAGTTGGGAAACGTTTAAACAGGAATTCCTAAAAGAATATTTTCCCAGCAGTTTAAAGGCCAAGTATAGTACTGACCTGATGAATCTAACACAAGGCAGTAAGACAATTGATGAATATGAGCACGAATTCAATCGGTTACTTCAATTTGCACCCGATGCTTACAGAGACAGCGATGAATTAAAGAGGCAAACCTTCATGGCAGGATTAGAACCCAATTTTCAAAGGAGACTAGCCGAGTTTGAAATTTCAATTTGCAGCCATGGTTGAAAAAGCAGAACCATTGAACGTGCCAAGAAATATGAAGTTGAAAGATATAGAAACGGGGATTGACATTTGGTAAAAGAACATTTGAGGAGACAGGGACAAGTTTTGTTCCTAAGAAAAAGAGATTCTTTAAACCTATGGGAAATGTGAAAAATAGGAATGTTGAAAATGTTTCGTGCTGGAAATGCAAGGGAGCTCATTACCCGAGGAATTGTCCACATCTACAACAAAAATGTTATTACTGTGGTGAAAGTGGACATATGGTTTTGCATGCCCAAAGAAAAATAGTGCAACTTGTTTCATTTGTAAGAAGATTGGACATATATCAACTCATTGTCCACAACGAGTGAACGCAGTTGCTGGATCTTCCAACCCTAAAGGCATTGCCAATACAACTGGACCCAAAAATGGAAATGCTATACTAGCAAAGCCATGACAGCAGCAAGGGTATATGCTATGCAGGGAACCCCAATTGAGGAAGGAGAAATAGAAGAGGAGGATGAGAAAATGTGTGGGATGAAGCTGATCCAGACGATTACAGTCTCATTGCAGGTACTTAATCTGATAATTAATTTTTATTTAAGTAGTTTAGTCGGTATAACCCTACTTGGATAAACAAACATTTTGTAGAGAATAATAACCTGTGTTTAATAATTAGGAACAATCCAATTGAATGGTCAACCTGCTTATCTTTATTTGATACGGGAGCAACACATTCTTTTATCAATACTGGATTAGCAAGAGATTGGAATATCCATCGAGACCATGACTAAGGAACTAGGAGTTACTACACCCACAGGAGATTTAGTGATGCTCGTGAAATAATGAAGGGATATCCATTAGAAATTGGGGGACAGAAATCCTTTGCTAACTTAATCTTGGTGGACATCCAAAAATATGATGTTATCTTAGGTATGACATGGTTGACTGCTGTAAAGGCAAAAGTCGATTGTCGTCTTAAGACAATATCTTTTATGAATAACCAAGGAGAAAGAAAAGAATTTAAAGGGGAAGTCCTCAAGAAAGTCGAAGGGCGAATGATGACCATAGAGGGTGAAAATGAAATAGATATGGAATCAAGCGGGGATAATCATGGAAATTGAGGATGAATAGAAGATAGATGTTCATACTATCAGAACAGTATGCGACTATCCAGAAGTATTTCCTGATGAATTACCAGGATTACCCCCACATAGAGAAGTGGAGTTTTCAATTGATTTGATACCTGGAACAGAACCGGTATCAAAAGCTCCATATCGCATGGCACCAGTAGAATTGAAGGAACTAAAGGTGCAATTACAAGAATTGATGGATAAAGGATTTATCAGACCAAGTGTATCACCATGGGGAGCACCAGTATTGTTTGTCAAGAAGAAAGACGGTTCAATGAGACTCTGTATTGATTATAGAGAATTAAACCGAGTAACTATTAAGAACAGATACCCTTTGCCCCGAATTGACGATCTTTTCGATCAATTAAAGGGAGCAAAGGTGTTTTCTCGAATTGATTTGAAATCTGGTTATCATCAAATCCGAATCAAGGCAGAAGATATACCAAAAACGGCATTCCGGACTAGGTATGGTCATTATGAATTCCTAGTTATGCCATTTGGATTGACGAATGCACCTGCTGTTTTCATGGACTTGATGAATCGCGTTTTAAACCTTTATTGGATGTTTGTGTGATTGTCTTCATAGATGACATATTAATATACTCGGTTACAGAGGAACAACATGATGAACATTTAAGAACCGTATTGCAAATACTACAAAGCAATCAGCTTTATGCCAAGTTGTCCAAATGTGAGTTTTGGCTCAAAAGTATATCCTTTCTAGGACATATTGTGTCAGGAGATGGAATTTGTTGATCCTGCTAAGATTAAGGCTATTGTGGAATGGAAAAGACCTGGAACTGTTACGAGATAAGAAGCTTCTTAGGATTGGCAGGATATTATCGGAAATTCGTACAAGATTTCTCAAGAATTGCACGACCACTGACGCAATTGACCAAAAGAATGAAAAGTTTGTGTGGAATGAGAAACGTGAATGGAGTTTCCAGGATTGAAAAAGAGACTGGTTTCTGCACCAATACTAGTTCTGCCCAATGACCAGGATCCTTACACTATTTATAGTGATGCATCCAGAATGGTTTGGGATGTGTATTAATGCAGAATGGAAAGTGATAGCCTATGCTTCTAGACAGTTAAAACCCCATGAGATGAATTATCCTACTCATGATCTAGAATTAGCTGCTATGTCTTTGCGCTCAAAATTTGGCGTCATTATTTGTATGGGCAGAAGTGTGAAATATACACAGATCATCAGAGCTTGAAATATATATTCACCCAGAAGGAATTGAACATGAGGCAACGTAGATGGTTGGAATTAATAAGACTATGATTTAACCATCAATTACCATCCTGGCAAGGTAAATGCGGTAGCCGATGCTTTAAGCCGTAAAAATTATGGAGAAGTAGCCTCAATGTTGACAGAACAGAAAGAACTCATCGAGAATTTGAAAATTTAAAACTGGAATTTTCAATACAAGGTCTGGACGCAGAACTGGCAGCTTAACCTTGGAACCCACTTTTACAACGAATAAAAGAGGCTCAAGGAAAGGATGAAGAATTCCAGGCAATCATCAAAAGAGTATCACAAGGGAAATATAAGGATTTTCAAATAGATGAAAATGGAGTATTAAAGATGAATAAAAGATTGTGTGTACCACATGATGAAAGTTTGAGGAAAGAATAATGAATGAAGCACACTATTCTGGATATACCGTACACCCAGGCGAAACAAGACCTACCAAGAGCTGAGGAGTGCATATTGGTGGAATGGATGAAAAATGATATTGCTCAATTCGTGGCCAGATGTGAGATATGTCAGAGGTAAAAGCAGAACATCAAAAACCAGGGGATTGTTGAAACCATTGTCTATTCCAGAATGGAAATGGGATCAAATATCTATGGATTTTGTATGTTCGTTACCAAGACAAGTGCAGGTTATGATGCTATTTGGGTTATTGTGGATAGACTCACTAAATCAGCCCATTTCTTACCAATCAATATGACCTATCCCTTGGAGAAGTTGGCCCGGTTGTATTTAAAGGAAATTGTGAGACTACATGGAGTGCCAGCTAATATAGTGTCAGATCGAGATCCACGGTTTGTTTCTAGATTCTGGCAAGGATTACAAAAAGCATTGGGAACTCATTGAGTTTAGTACGGCCTATCATCCCCAGACCGATGGACAAACAGAAAGAACAATTCAGACAATGGAAGATATGTTGAGATCATGTATCTTGGAATTTAAAGGAAATTGGGATCAACATCTACCACTGGTGGAATTTGCATATAATAATAGCTACCATTCGAGTATAGGGATGCCACCCTATGAAGCTTTATATGGTAGAAAGTGTCGATCTCCATTATTCTGGGATAATCTGGAAAGAGTACTAGTTGGACCCGAACTGATTCAAGAAACAATAACAAGTTTCAGTGATAAAAAGAAGGATGAAAGAAGCCCAAGATAGACAGAAAAGCTGGGCAGATTTGAAGAGACGGAACTAGAATTTAAGGAGGGGGAACATGTTTACCTGAAAGTAAGTCCAATAAAAAGTCTTCAGCAGACAAGTAAAAGGAAAGCTAAGTCCTAGATATGTAGGACCATTTGAAATACTGGAACGAGTGGGAAATCTGGCATATCGCCTTGCATTGCCACCCAAACTATCTGGTATACATAATGTTTTTCATGTATCGGTACTAAGGAAGTATGTACCAAATCCAGATAAGATTGTTGAGCTGGAACCGATTGATCTGAAAGAAAACTTGACTATGAAAAGCACCCTATCCGAATCCTAGACAAGAAGTACAAGTTCTCAGAAATAAAGAGATCCACTACGTCAAAGTGCTATGGGATCCTCGGACTGAAGAAGTAACTTGGGAGTTGGAAGAAGAAATCAAGAAGAATTATCCACAGCTGTTCGAAAATCCAGGTACGCTTCAAGCTTTGAGGACAAAGCTTATTTTAAGGGGGGGAGAAAATGTAAACCCCGAAAACTTCCATCATACGATACGACCCTAGATTAGAAATTATGGTTGACTAGTAACCTAGGAGTTAATTAGAAACTAGTTTAGATAGATACTTTAAATTTGATCGGTTTGGACTCATAACTTTATAAAAGGACTTCTTTGACCCAATTGATTCCAAAAACAAGATTTCGTATTCCGAGTTAATAATTCAGGTTGTGATCAAAGGAAACTTCAAATCCTAAACCCGAATCCTTGTCAAACAGACAGATATATAGGAAAACCTAAATATGGATATTAAGTGATTACCTTAGTATTCAATAGAGACCGGGAATTAAAACAAGGTATAGTAATGAACCTATATTTGATTGGAACCCTAAAATTTGAGAGTTTTAGTCAGTAATAAACTACATTGATAAGATTTCATAGTGAGTATCCAAATCTAATATATATAACTAGTATAGCCTATATATTAGTAGTAATATTACATAAATGACTCAATAGGGTTTTAGTTAGAAATTGTGATCTTAAGATAAACTGTTAGGATTATAAATACCCAATAAAAACATAAACTGATGTATAACTTGAGATCTAGACCTCAAATATAGAATTGAATCATAAATATCAAATTAGGGTTTTCTAAAGCCCTTGGAGCCTGAAACGAAAATTGACCCGAAAAGCTTATAAAACCTAAATCGCGTAGGATAAATTTTTCTTAAACAATTAGTACGTACTATTAAACTTAAATTTGTACTTTTTGTTAAACTAAACATCTTGTAGGATCATTAAAGACCTTGTGTATATATATATTTACATATATAAGCTAAAATATACCCTAATGTAATAAAACTACCCGAAAACTTAACTAAAAAAATCTAACTAATATATAATTAATATATGTATAATTTCAACTTGCTGGAGACGTTTCTTTTGTTCAAGGGTGTGATCTCTTGAAATGATGACCGAATTTCTTCAATAATTTACATAAAAGTCAATCCCAATCCTCTCCTAAGCCAATGGAAACATGACAAATCACCCTTGTATTAATGACAATGGAACAAACTAATTAAACAACAACAAACAAGAGCAATTTGTTCAGATTTGAGGAAGAAACGCGGCCGAAATTGCACTACGTTATATATATATATATGCAAATGAACTCAGATAGACAAGCAAACGAATTCCAAACCTTCTCAAACCTTCCAGAATTCATCTACATCTTATTAGGAGTAGAACCAACCCAGGAAACAATTTTTAAACCCTCGCACCAACCCCGTTTGAGAATTCGAACAAAAACCTTGAAAAAACGCATAAAAACGAGCTTGAGGTAAGTGATTTAATTCGTGAGTTTTCTTTCAGTTTTAAGGTTTGAAACTGATTCTTAGACATCTTAGGAAGCTAACCAAGGCCACTAGAGCTTCGAATTTCATCGAGAGGTCACAACAAAGGTATTTTTCCTAAACCTTAGCCGAGTTTGATGATTCAAAATCATGGATAACATGTTGTTTTTATGTTATTATTCTTGGATATTTAGGTTTCTTAGGTTCCTAGGAGTTGTTTGGATCCAAAATCTCGACGTTCTGACGTCGAGATTCGCTGGAAATGGCCGCGGCTCATCGGGGAAGACGATGAACAGTGCTCCCCGATGAGCACGAGCTGGGTGCACGGGCGTACTTAACCCGTGTACCACTCGGCCAAAATTAAAAAAAAAAAAGAAAAACGAAACTAAGTATATATAATTATATAATAAATAATAATTTAAACAATTTTAGAATGTTTATTATTTTTCCTACATTTATTTATTTTTCTGGGAATAGTAATAATAATATTATAGTATAATAATATTAAATCCGAAATTTATTTATTTATTTAAATTTAAAAATAAAATTATTTTTCTGACTTTATTAAATATAGGATGTTTAATTATTTAATCTATTATTATTAATCTAAAAAGAATTTTTAGAAATATAAATTACTTTATTAAGTAATTTTCGCATAATAAGTTTTTAATTATAATCATTAATAATCTTAAATTAAAAGAATTTTGTTAAAATTTTCGGAAATATTATTTCTAAAATAATATGAATATAAGACTAAAATTACTTTAGTAATAATATTAATTAAAGTATAAGACAATTAGTATAATTCTTAATGTGATGGAATATAATTATTCTATCTAATCTATTTTCGGAAATTTTATTATTATTATTATTACTAATATTATAATTGTTATTATTATTATTGTTATCATTATTATTATTAGCATTATTGATATTATAATTATTTTTGGTGCTATTATTGATGATAATTATTAATGTTCTTACGATTTACGAAAAGAGAAAAAATTTCGAAAATAGTTATAATAAAGTTAATAAATTCTTTTATTAGTGAGTATGTTTTCATAGAAAGATATATATATATATATATATATATGTATAAACTATGAGTTAGTGAATACTAAGTATATATTATAATATTTGTATATAAATCGATAACAATGGAAATTTAAATAATCCAAATTTGTGAGTATAGGAACATCTATACTCTATAAGAAAAATTTATTAAGTAATTTAAAAGAAAACTGATATTTTTGGACAATAAAAATGAATTAACTAAGTTATCAAACTTTCCAAATACCCACTTGATAGATTCACATATCCAACCAGAACCAATACAATAAAACTGTGAGCACAAGGATTTAGAACTCAGAACTATTTCGAAAGAAGTAACTAAGAATAAAATAGAAACCCGGCAAACCATTGGAACACTTAAATATTCATAGAAACTAAATTGCATAGTCTGGAATTTAATATTTATATTATTTATCTCAATAGGTGACTCGGGTATTGGGGAGGACCTACCTGAAGATTACTACGATTAACTAGGATGGGCAGGTGAGTGACTCAGTCTTATTACATTGGTTGTGCTTGTACAAGTAGTGAACCTTAAATAAAAAGATAATGAAAATTGGTAATCTGTTTGAAATATGAAAGTTGTGTATTGTATTCCATTGATTGCTATGTCACTCTAAATAAGTGATAACACAATTGCATGTATCTTGATAATGTATGTAGTATCTAATTGAGTGTCTGTATTGCTTGATCACCCCCAAATTGACTAAAAACTACTGGTACCATAATGGAAAATAATCATGCATTACATACTATGCATAAAAAGCATTGAGTAAGTGGTAGCCTACTACGTGTTAGTTTCTCGGATCTCTGGTAATGCTTAAATTATCTAGGCCAGAGAGCTAGTAGTTAATTGCAAGATTACTTTTGTTCTGTTAATACCATAGGAACTACATGGTAAACGAAGGACGCCGCTTATGGTATTACATGGGAATAACTAACACTTAGTGGAGTTTCTAAAGCTAAAACAGGAAATAAATAATAAAACATGATAAGTTTAAAGAGATAATTAAATTTGAGATTATTATTTCCTGAAAGATTAAGTCTTTCCTGGGTAGGTGGACCATAGATTGTGATCCTTCAACCCCGATGGGAGGGCGTAAATCTTCATCCTGTTTGGATTCCGGGTTATCCAAGCTTGTAATGTTCATTTGTGTGATTGATGCATTTCATATGATTGTTAAATAACTTGTATGTTATATGTAATAAGTTCTGGTTATTCACTGAGCTTGTGTTTAGCTCACACTCCCACAGTCCTTTCAGGTTTACCTTGCGCCCCTGGCTCATAACTAGCAAGAGCATGGTCCCGGTAAGAGATTAGAAGCCAGAAGTTTAAAGTTTAGTATAGGATTAGAACATCTATATCTGTAGTAGTCTTTTGATGCATTTAATGTGCATTAGAATCATCAGTTAAGGTTGTAAGGAATTATGAAGCATATGTATGTAATATTGTAGTTTGTAATAGTTGTTTACTAATTTACATCTTATATATGTTTGTTTATTCCATCCAAGCAACTAAAAGATACTGTTTTTGGAAATCATGTCATTCCTAGAAGGTAAACTAATAATGGTGATTGAATGGTTCTTGATTATCATTATTAGAATACCTTCGGGACGTGACAGCTTCCCTTCTAAATAAGGAGTCCATAGCAATATTCGCTTGACTACTCTTATATTCCATTTCATAATCCAGACCCAACAACTTGGTTAACCACTTTTGTTGACATAGGGTTACCAATCATTTCTCAAGGAAGTACTTGATTAGTCTGTTATAATCACAAAATGTCTACCTAATAAGTAATGTCTCTACTTGTCAATTGTGTAAACTAGTTCCATTAACTCCTTTTCTTAAATTGAAAGCCCACGATGCTTAGGAGCTAAAGATTTACTCATAAAAGCAATGAAATGTTTTTGTTGCATAAGGATAACTTCTATACTATCACCAGTCGCATTGGTCTTATAATAAAAACCTTCAAATAATTAGGTAGGCTAAGTGTTAGGTAGTGTACTAAGGCCGAATTCAATTGATTAGAAGCAATTTGAGCCTCTTTCTCCCATTGAAACTAGTCTTCTTTTTTTATTTGTATTAGCAAATGAGATAGGCAATAAGCAATAGTTCCAAAACCATTTATTAACCTCCTATAATAGCCAGCTAATGGAACTCACATAGCTGGCACAAATTTTGAGGCACCAGCCATTATTCAATGGCCTCGCAACTCCCTTTCTTATGATTATGTAACAAAGATAATCATTTTAGTGTATTAAGCAATAACTACTCCTTCCTTAGCAACTCAAACACTTTTTGCAAGTGCTCTACATGTCGATTTAAACTAGTGCTATGCACTTGTATATCATCAAAAAACATAAGGTCAAACTTCCTCAAGTATGACCAAAATTCTAGATTCATAAGGACTTGAAATGTTAAGAAAGCATTAGTCAAGCCAAATGGCATGAGCACTTGTATATCATCAAAAACACAAGTTCAAACTTCCTCAAGGATGACCAAAATTCTAGATTCATAAGGACTTGAAATGTTAAGAAAGCATTATTTAAACCAAATGGCATGACTAAGAACTCATAATATCCTTCATGTGTTCAAAAAGCCATCTTGTATATGTCACTAGAATGTATCAAGATTTGATGGTATCACAACCCTAGATCAAGTTTGTTAAATAAACCTTTCCATATAATTCATCAAATAGATCTTCAATGATAGGAATAGGAAACCGATCCTTTAATGTTTGCTTATTAAGCTCCTAGTGATGAATACACATATGCCACATGTTATCTTTTTTTCTTAAACATCACAACGGGAGAAGTAAATGGACTATTACTAGGCTTTATAATTCCACTTGAGAGCATTTCCTTAATTATCTCCTACAGGACAGATTTTTGCATTATCGAATTCCTATAAGGTTTTAAATTTATCACCATAAATTGGTCATGTATGTGAATTTGATAATTGCATGACCTATTGGGAGTTATAGTTTTTGGTTCATCAAGCAGCTTATAAACTCTTCTAGTAAATCTATGATTTTTGGATGTAACCTTCCTGCTGCCTTTGTTTTTGCCACAAGTCATTTTTACTCTATATTTTTCATAGGATTTTAAGCTTATTTTGCTAAGAATTTTTTTATAAAATCCTGCAAAATTTATATTTTTGATAAATAATGTTTTTTTAAAGCTCTTAGAATCCAATAAGGAGTAATCAAGTGTTTTAATTTAAATTTGGAGCAAAAACCAATAATCAAAGTCAAGATTGAAGAAGTCGAGCCTTGTAAAGTCATAGTTGAGGCAAAACAAAGGAAGAAAATAGCAAAAATTGGTCTATCGAGCCTCAACTGTAAGCCCTCGACATGATCCTCGACTTCAATCGAAGTGATGGAGCATCACTCTGAAGAAAATACACTGTCAAGCCTCAAAATCGAGCTCAAATCTCGACCTTCGATAAGTGCTTTTACTGACCAAATCTTCATCAAAATTTCCTTGAGCCTCAACAATACGAGCGTCGACTTTCTCAATTTTACCATCGATAGAGTAATGGACAAAACACATAGTTTACTTTGGAAATTCCTAAAGTCGAGCCTGATTTTCCTTAATATGACCCTCGACTAATAGATCACACGTGACCCTCGATGAGTGTTTTCACAAATTATATGTATGCGTGGAAAATATCATAAATTCTGTTAGAATGAATTTACCACGTGTCAATAAAGTAGGCCATGCTTTGTATGCCTAGTAGTCTATAAATAAACATGCAAGCGTGCATTGTAAAATATGTACCAACAGTGTAAATCAATATTAACATAGAGTAGATTTCTAAAGGATTATTAGGTAAAAGAATTTCCATTTTTTCTTACTTGAGAATTTCTTCTATTTTCTGGGTAAAATCAATTTAACCCGATGTTTATAATTTTTATGAATTTATGAGAAATTAATTTATTAATCTTCGAATTTGCTTTATTTCTTCTAATCTATGCTTATTTTGATAAATCCATGGAGAAATAAACTCCTCCAGCTTAGGGACTATGAATACAATTCTTGATTCAATTTGATTTCAAATGCGCTTTCAAGTTAATTTGATTGGGTGTTTATAATTAGTGACTTAAACTTATGGTTTTTAAAGGAATGGTGCGCTCTTTTGGATCCATGATTGATTTCAATTGGATTGATCTAGAGATCATTTAATTGAATAGATCCGTGATTGCTAGTGGAGTTGATCCTAACTACCTCTTGTCGAGGAATGGGTGAAGACTTTCTGTCACTTGTTTTAAAAATTCATTAAGTTGTCTTTTCGAAACAATGGATTCCTATTCTTTACACAGGTCTAATTGAAATTCAGATTACTGGTTTTAGCTAGATCTAGAACTACTGACTTCAAGAGAAGCTTTAGTTTAAATTAGAGAATCTAGTGGTATAAACACACTATTCAAACAACTTTTAGAAAGTTTATTGTTCTCGAAAAATCATTCTGATAAGGAATTAGTGAAGTAACCCTGAGCTACTGTTTCATAGAAGTTACAAGCTTATTTCTCATTTTACCCATTAAACATTTGTGAATATTTCTAACTTAGCATTGTTCCTTTTTCTTCATGTTTTTCTAAACCTTTCTTTGGCTAGATAATTAATAAGGTTGCAAGTACACTAGCTGCCAACCATTCCCTTGGAATTGACCTAAATCACTATCTATACTACATTTGATGGGTTTACTTATCCTGTGAGACCATAGTTATTGAATCTGATTTAGAAAACATTTATAAATGTGAAAAACTCAGTCAATGATCGGTGTGAATTGAAATTCATTTAATCCAAACATTCACATAAACCAACATACTAAGCACCAAACACTACACTTCTAATGGGTAATGAGTAGTTCTTAAAATACTAGAAAGTCTTTACCTTATGATTACATCTAAGCTCTCCCTTTGATGTATAGAACATAAGAGGTTCCCTACCAAGTAAATTCCATTTTGTGTAACTTAAAATTCCAATTCCTTGTGCCAAGGGTGGTTAACCACCACATTCTAAGAATCAAATCACATGTGTTTAAAGGTAGTGCATTTGAAAACCTAAGATATGCTAGCAAAATTCTTTGATTTTATTGTTGCTATATAACTTAATACCATCATCCAAAACCACAGCAATGGGTTTCATAGTGGTTAACATGCAATTAAGGTCTTTAGCTAGCTACTCATCGATGAAGTTAGACAAGCTTCCTATGTCAATAAGAATGCTTAACTTCTTCTTCTTGAAAGTTTCCTTTAGTCGTATACTATGTTCAGCCTACCTCTTTTCTCCATCTAATGCATGCAGCGTCAATCATGACATGTCAGACTCAATTTATCCATCAAAGGATTGAAATCTTCTTTATTCATACCACTTTCTTTTTTTCCACCACCAACATTTTTAATCGTTTTCTTTTATAGCAATGTCTTGGACTAAATGGTTTATTGCACCAAAAAACATTTTTGTTTTAATTTTTTTCTTTCAATTCTTTAGGGGTAAGGCGTCTAGTTGATATTTGGCTTTAAGTGAAAGTGTTTTAGTTTAAAGGGGTATAGGTAGGTAGTACACTGTGAGTTGTATAGGTATGGTAGTTGCATTTTCATAGTGCATTGGATTGGGTCGTTTGGAGCTAGATTTGGTAGTATGTATGGTTAAGATGGGTCAAGTTAGTGTTTTGGTTTCGATAATATCTACGTTTTTCTTTGGATGATAGTACGGTAACTTCTTAGAGTTTCAATAGTGTGTAGGCTTAGGTAAGGGTCATAGGTTCAAACATGCAATTTAGCTATTGAATTTTAGGCTTGAGGCCATTAAGATAGCAACTAACAAGGTGGGTTTCAAGTAATTGCACTTGAGTAGAAAGATGCATGAACTTATCAATGTATTCTTGCAAAGGCCTAGTTTGTAGTAGCTCCTTCAGATCTGACATCAACTACTAACAACCCCTCTCATCAAGTTTAGCATTAAGTGCCTTAGTAGCCTTTCTTGTGTTAAAGGATTCACATCTTCTCTTACCTAAATGTAGGTGTTATACCATTCATAGGGTTTCTCCTCTAATGCATAGCTGCAATTTTGACTTTTAGGTGTTCTAACGTTTTATTTAGAGGATAATCTACCTTGGTAGTGTGAGTGGTACCTGATAATTCATTGAGGTTCACCATGTCCAACTGATTGTACTCTTACAGCGTACATCTCTAGTGCTCGCACACTGCTACTTGCATGTGTCTTAGCAAGTGAGCTGTCTGACATTATTTTGTCATGTTACCGCTATTTAAGCTCACCTATGGTTTGACTTTGATTTGAGTACTATTTGTTGCTTTTGCAAGGTACCTAAGAAAAATTTTACATAATTTTCCTATCTCTCTGCTTAGTCCTTTAACACTGTGCATAATGCATCATCCATTTACTTAAATTTACATGTTTCTACCATGACTCCTTGCAATGGCTCTAATACCAATTACAACTGAGAAACTAGATAGCAATTAAATATTGTATTTTGATTTCTCCTTGACTTTTTTCTACACTTTCCATGTATATATGTAACACTTGCTAAAATATGATATATAACTAACTACCGCATACAAATTGTAATTTTTTCATGATGGCAAGAGTGATATTGCCACCTCAGCAAAGTAGTTGCATAAATATTCTAGAAACATTCTACGAAGTCATTCTTATGGAAATAATATTTTGGCACCATGCTTATGGCCTGCTATTATAAGGTAAATTATGACCTTTAGCATTTTCATGGATCATTTTGCTTTGTCCAGTCCCTTGCATGCTGTTGTCCAATCCCAGCTTATTTACCTGTTCAGACAAACAGGTTTGCTTTTGTTTACTTGATAACTTAGTATATGACAGCATTGTGTTCTTATCCACTTTGCTTGTTGTAGCCCTCACAAACCCTAGTTCACAAATATTAATTTTTACTTCCTATAAAAATTGACTTTATCTCTTGAAAAGAGTCCCATAATCTCAAATTCTAAAACAAATTTTTTTCCATTTTTCAAAAGCTTATACTTTTTAACTTCCAATTTCTTGAATTTTTGCTATGGAGAACGTGAAAAAAAGGGGGAAACTTGCTTCTTTATCTTGAAAAGAATTCAACTAAGCTTTATATCGCTTCCAGTTGAGTAAAACATCCACTACGTTAAAATTCACATCCCCTTTTAGAAGATAAACTAAATTATGTAATAGAAAGAAATTTATGTATATTTACATGCTCGGCGTGAAAGAAACGCCGGCCAAGAATATGTACCTTATAATCCCTTGATATATACTTGTCCTAAATTAAATTTTTTTTCCCATAAAAAATTTGAAAAAGGTGTTATTTTATTTTAACTTTTTTCCTTTATGTAGAAGGGAAACTAATTTTGAAAAAGAAAAGGGAAAAGAACTAATGCATTACCAATTTCCAGATTAACACAAGGGGAGAAAATTATTAAAATAACCTTGTCAGACGATAATAATTAAATCGGAGCATTTCACTTTTATTGTAAACAAGAATTGTAGGGGCCATGCAAGATTCGAACAATTCATCTTGACATTTGACAATGCAATTTTTAGAAAATAAAAAGTTATGTTGTCTAAAGCTTAAAAGCTGGGGTTCCATAAAATGTCTAAACTCGAATTGATTGATGTATTAATCCAAAATGAAAAGAACACCAGCTAGCGCTTTCCCTCTTTCTTCCAAAAATGAAAAAAGAAATTACAGAATGGGTCAATTGATAATAATTTCCACCTTTTAGATAGTCTATGACTACCCTGCCGATCAACTTTATATAATGCCCTCACTTCAATCAATTCTTCTTTTTGCTTCACAAAAAAGCATACAATGACCATCTTTCTTCGTCAACTATTCAACTTTGACAGCTAGTGCAAAGAGCTGCTTTAAAGCAAAATGAATATGCAAAGACATGCATGCAAGCTTTTAACAAATTAACGCACCATGATTCATGCATTTTCTCCTGTCTACCAATGAACTATTTCCTAGTCAATCTCCACTACTTGTATAGACAATTTTTTTTTTTTTAACGCTATTTTTCTGTATCCATTCGTGAATCAAAATTAATGTAACTAAATAACAAGAAAAAAAAATAAAAAACAACAACAAGAAGAAGGAAAAACTACTATTTGTTCATGAAGAGTGCCAGTTGGGTCTACCTAGGCTAAACTCCAGGCTTGGACCGTTGATATTATTGCTGTAGTTTGGGCTTGTAAATTGACTTGATTGATCAAAAATATCTCTCTGCACACACAAGAAATGAAAGATAGAAGAAAAGAAAAATCAAGGTAATTCACAACATAAATCACATTTTAAATTCATGGTGACTACAATGAAGTTTTATTTTTGAGTAAATTACAATTAATTTCACAATTCTAAATTGAATAATAGTTTTCCAATAGCATAAAAAATTTGTTGATTTAAAAATCCATCGATGTCTCAAGTAGTAAGAAGTAAAAGTTATATAGGAACAAAACCTATTTCAGTAAAGTTAGACCATGTTCAATTAAAATTAGGAAGGCCTCTTTTCTTTATAAATAAATTTGAAGAATATTGCTTAATTCAGTTACACAAATAATAGATCTGAAAATTTTTTAACTTACAAATACAATAATATGGATATATTTATTACATAAAACTCCTTCCATTTGTTAGAATTTTACTTAAAGCATATGAAGTAGATTTAATTAAATATACCATGCTGAATTCCACTCAACAATCAACTAATGTAAAAAAGTTAATTATGGAAATATAGCAAGATATTTACTTTTATTATTCATTCAATGTAAGGTGCCTCTCTTTCTAGTTGCATTTGCAAGTTATGGGAATATTGATCAAAATACTTAACTTCAATCTTGACTAAATAGCATCATCCAATGTTGGAAAATAATAGCTTTACTTACTTCCAATAGCTTGTTCTTCTGTTTTATTTTTCTATAGGCCAGACTAACATATTATTTAATAAGGATAATGTTATGTGATGCCCATTTTTTCCGTTTTCACAATGCAGACCCTAGAGAATAGACATGTTGAATATAAATTACTCTAGTAACATTATCTACTTTAAAACTTAATAAAAAATATAATAAAAAAAGGCACTATTATTTATTTTTTGGCCATCTAAGATTACTCTTTTTTCAACTATTGTTATGTTAATACTCTAGGTGGTACTCATTAAGGTCAAATTATGCTCTAAAAAAGGGTGGAGTTGGTGCTGATGGTCGGTTATGATGGAAGAAGAGAGCAAGAGACGTGGAGAAGGAAAAACAATGAGATAAGAATAATTTTTATTCATTATTTCATGAGCTTAAATGCTTTAAGCTTACATAATGAGATTATATGTGATAGTTACTATCCTCTTTTTGTTAAAAAAAAAAAAACTAATATTGCTAACTAACTTCTAATAAGTATCAGTTAAGATTTCTAACTAATTTTTCTACCAATTGTAGCATGTATTGGCACAACAACACTAGTATTTCAATACAAAAAGTTGTATTCAACTATTATTATTATTATTATTATTGTTGTTGTTGTTGTTGTTGTTGTTGTTGTTGTTGGTGTTGTTTACCCCAACTCTATAGCGACCCCTAAGCATTTTGCGCACTTTTTTTTTTTTTTTTTTTTTTTTATCTTGAAAGAATTTTTTTAGGAATGTATATTTAGCTTTTTCCATCATGTCATCTTTTATTCAGTTTTGTCTTATGGCCCTTGCAATATTTTATCAACAAGAACACATATGAGCTTCAATACACACACACAAATTTAGCACTAGATTCGTAATATTGAAAAGTCAATGCCATGCAATATTTACCCCAGCATTAACTAATAATAGTATTTACAAACATGCATTTAATTAAATTTTCAACTTTCAAGTATGTATTAAAGTGGAAGATCTTGACTTTGATTCCTCATGTGGTATATCACCTCCACACGAAAGAAGATATTAATATACACAGCCACCCCTACATTTTCATATTCGGATTATGGTATCTAATTCTCCCATTCATTTTATCAAAGTCATAAAGTGCTTCATGATAATTTGATCAATGGACTGCTAAATTCCAGTTATTAATTATTTTTAAATACTAGCATAAAATGTATATATGAATCAAAGTTGCTTATTTATTTATTTGCTTACAGAAAAAGGTTCATAATTGAGATACCTAGGCAAATATTAAACTAATCAGAAGCATATTATGTTCCGTGTAAGCACATATTGGCTGAAAAAAGGGGAAAAAAAAGGGCATATACTCATTACTTCCAAGTTCATGATAAAGAATGTGCAATTATCAGTCTCATCTTATGTTTATTACCCAATAGACTATCATTGGTTATAGGAATCGTATATGTTGCTGTTGCTTTATGTAATAATTGGAATGCCAGTTTTATCTTTTATTATTTGTTTTTTTTTTTTAAAAAAATTGGATTGTCAATAAAGTTAAATGGCTTCGCTATTTAAAGGTGCGCTGTTCTACCAAATTCCATGTTGCTTTATTCTAATATATATACTACATATTCAGCTTATGAAATCCTCCTTGGAAAAATGGATTAAGAAAAGGTTTCTAATTTTGAATTTTAACAGTTTAATACCTGAAGTTTTAAAATTTATGATTTTTTATTTCAAATTTTAAAAGTTGTTCAATTTAGTGTCTTTGTTTTTTATAATCTTAACAAAGGTTAACTTTTCCGGATTTGTGTAACTGTTTTTTTCCACTGAAAAGACGTACAGACTGAATTAAATAATTTGCAATTAATCTTAGTAATAACTCAAGATAATTGAGCAATTATAATATTTAGCAGTTATAAATGGTGAGAGGGAAAGGTTTAGTTACACAGTATAATTGCTAGGTTGCTATCAATTCATTTCTATGATAATCCAGTAATAATCTAGCATTTATAATATTTAGCAGTCCTAAATGGTGAGAGGGAAAGGGTTAGTTACAGTTAAGAGTGTAACTGCTGGGTTGTTATAAATTGTTTCTATGATTTAGTGGTAAATTATTTAACACAGTATGTTTTGTCTATGTAGGAAAAAAAATACTCTTATATGCTGCATCAGTAGAAAATCGACGTTTGTTAAAACCATACGTAACAAAGATACTAAATTGAATAATTTTTAACCTTTTTGAGTATTAAGTTGTAATCTTTTAAAACTTTAAACATTAAAATGCTCAAGAGATAAAAATAGAGGTACTTCCGTGCTCTTTTTCTCAGTCTCTCTCCCTTCTATGGTTAGGACTTAGCGTCACAAGTCAGATCTTACAGCTTACAATGTCGGAAAGCATTTTGGTGGGTGCATATTCGATGTCAATTGTAGGACCCAATCATATTGTCCAAAGTTGTATCTATTGGGTATATAGCATATATTATCACATACCAATTTATTCTAAAACCTGCCCAAAACTTCGAAGATTTTATTAGACGGTATATATTCTAAGGTGATTGCAAATTTTATTGTGATATATTATGGTTCCAAAATATTTATTTAGATGTATGGTACAAGATAGGCGTTTCCACCTTATACATATTGAATACGTTCTATATTGAACAATTGGGAATATTGGGGAGTGGTAGGGGGACAAACACATTATTGTCTCAGTTCAACCAATACCAATAAGTTTTCCAATAGGTATTTCAAAAGGAAAAATTGTCAATTTTAGCTATTCCTAACTTTGTACATTCTCTAATGGTGTCTTGTTGCATTATTAGCTATTCCCAACTTTGTAGACTAACATGAAATGCTGCCTTTTATGAGTTTTTGCTTTTGACTAGAAGTAAAACTTTGCATATTCCAGGCAAAGTTAGTTTGTTTTGAGATTGCATAATTTTGTTTAAGTTTATAATTATTCTTTCATGTTGTAATAATTTTATTTGGTGTGTGAGGATATAAGGTTGATGTATTGCATGATTGCATGAATGATATGCTTTAAATAATTGATCTTTCAATTTGCTAAATAAATTATACTGTTAGTGAATTGCTATTAGTGAGGAATGAAATCAAACTTTAATAGGACTTTTATTCATTAATTTTTTTTGTATAAATAATGGTATTTTGAAAAATAAATAAACAGACAATTCTAACAGGTGAAACAATGTCTACCATTATTGGGAAAAAATTACACTAATACAATTTAGAAAAAAATAATTACCTAAATATCATTGACATATCGCATCTTACATAAGAGATGCACAATTTTACAATATATCGCATATCTAAGGTACAATACAACAATGTAATCAAATTGTGTATTGTATCTTGCACGGATGATACACACGTGTATTGCATGTTGCAAGAGCGACACATGCGGCGATACACAAGTCTATGGCCCATGCAAGAAGCCATACATAAGTGTATCACCGGTTAGACATGCGATACACATATATCATTTATACGTGTATCGCATATCCAACATGGGATATGAAAAAAAAATCAGTATCACATCTTAAACATGCAATACAACGATGAAATTTAGGTAATTAATTTTTCTAAATTGTATTTGTGTAATTTTTTTCAAATTGATGGGTAAACAAGAATTAGTCTATAATTTTAGCATAAATTGTCATTCAAAAGTTTGGATAAAGAATGATCTGTTAATAATTTTTGCAATTGGGATTTCTTATGAAATCACTGCTATATTTAATTAAACGTCATAATAGTTAATCATAAAGAATAAAATTATAATAAAATCATAATTATAATAAAGTGAAGTAGGAATAAATTTAGCCCTAAGACTAAATTCTCTCTTTTGGCTCCTAACTATCTGGCAGATAATTATCAATACAAAACAATTTTTTGTACAAATCCCGAAAAAGGCATTATTTGACATTGTTTAAAAATTGTTTAAACAAACCAAAGCTGTACAAAACGAACCCTATCTTGTCCCTTCTTAAATATATAGATAATAGAAGTGCCGTGTAACATGTGCAGTTCTAATTCCTTCATGCACTGTCTAATTAAAAGTTTTCTTTATTCAAACAAAATCTTTAAACAACAATTGATTGGAAGAAGAATACTGAAAATTACTTATGATTTATTAGTGGTTTTTCTACTTGTGCTCTGAATCAAAAGCGGAATAAATAATAAAACTTATCCCTTGTTTCAAAACATAATATAAATGAAAAAAATATTCTGGTAACATCATCGTCGTGATAAAATTTGCAACACATACCCTAGAGTGATTAACTTGCTAAGATTTATGTACTATGTGATAATAATATACAATTACAATATTCTTATTCAGCCAAAATCTCTATCCTACATACTACTATATTAATGTCGTGGATATTTTACAAGATTACTTATCCTACATGGTCGCTCCTCCAAATGGGAGTGTACAGTGTGATTCTCCTAACATACTCTTAATATTGGAGTTTGTTGAGAATTATAGGCTAATTTTTATAGCTCTAAATAGACTCAGATTTTGTGAATGGTTTTGATCCAATCTCAATGAGTGAGATCAATTATCATTCATGAATCAGTGTGACTTTTCACTCTCTCTTATAGTAATTACCAAATAATAACTCTTTGTTTGTGGTTCTTTACCTCTTGTATATATTGGAGTTCTCCACAAATTATTCGTGTATATCTCTCTCATCTCTCATGTCTCCTTTTAGTTTATAGTTTTGTCTGATTGTATGTTGAGTATCTTCCGTCATGGACTCTAATTTAGCGTGCCAAAGCCTACGGTCGCCTTCCTTGATGTTTTAGTATAAGTCATTATATCCTGGGAAGTGTTTATGTCAGGATCTGTTTGTTTGTAGATGGAACAAGTTCTTAACTGGCTACAACCAATTTTGGTGCTGGGAAGACGATCACAACATGTTTTATGGTGCAAGTATAACTGCTTCTTGTTTGGTAAAAATGGTATGGTGATTTGGAGAACGAGGGGTTTCGATTTGTAAGCTTCTAGTGGGAAATGTAATTCACTGCAATTACATGTCACGTTTTTATTTACTTTTACATGCCGCACATATGACGTATCACGCCTAATAAAATCTTTATCATAACAAGAGTTAAAAAGGAGACTACTTGGATAATTTTTCATTTAAGGTGGAGAATATTAAGTATGGCTCAGAATCTCCGATATTACTAAAATCCATAGCAAAGTAGCCAAGGAGCAGTCAATTGACTCAGGAGGCAATGAATTGAGGCTGTATGAAATAATGTGTTCTTCAGTTATTTTCTGGCTGGTTTTATTTCCTCATTCTCAAGTTACCTAATTTGTGGTTTTGTTTCCTAGTTTAGTTGGTTTGATGTCAGAAAAATTGTTGGGTCTTTTGGTGTGATCCTGTGAATAATAATTCTTGGATAGAGTTTGTTTATTGAGAAAAATAGGCCATATTTGCAAATTTGTGAAGATTTTGTTCGTGACTTTACTTTGGCCTGTGTTAATAAGAAATTTTTATGATCCAATTGAAGCTTTGTATATCACTTTTGTCCTACACGTTTATTGTAGATCGTTGCTCTTATTTTACCATTTGTTTAAAAAGCAAAAATGAGAGAGGATTTACTAATATCTCAACAAATATGACCTTGATCTTGACCTACCACCTAATTTCAGCTACTCATCTTTCCACTAATTGGAAATTATTAATTATTACCATATATATTGAATTACGTTTAAGAATCTAACCTCATCTTCGATTCTGGATTGTTGTAGAGATGGGAAAGTCTCTGCCGCAACCCTCAGAATCTCTGGAATAGCAATATTGCAATGCTCCATTGCTGTAAAAACATAGGAAACTCGTGTTGTTATATAGATCCCATCAATCAAGGGTATTTTATATGTTTATAAATCCTTAACTTTTTGACTTTGGTATCTAAATTCATTTAATTTCTATTGCAAACTAGGATTCTAAACTTGAATAATAATCTCTAGAGCCACTAAATTTCAAGTTTTTGGTGTGTAGATAGTCTTTAAAACTTATTAAAATATACTTTGATATCATTTGAACTTTGACATCAATAAGTTTTTTAATCAAGAGAAACCAATGGAAATGTTTTTTATATTGCGAGTTTTCAACATCCTAGGGATCATTTACAACCGAAATCAAATTATTTAGGTTTGACAATGAATGTCTTAGGACCACTTACTTATCAACAAACTAACAGTACTCATTTTATATATCAATAAAATATATTCTTTACCTAGGGGAAGTACTCAACATGTGTTTAAGCTCCACAGAAAATGCTTGATTATTTGAAGCTGCTGATAGTTCGGTCAAACCGCTTCCATTTTGTTGAAGAGACTTCGTCCCCGGTATGAATTCATCTCGCCTGATCCATCTGATGATCCACAAGCACATTATTAGAATATTATTTTGGTATATTATCATTATTAAAAATTCCATTATTATTGCTCTATTTAAAGTTAAATTGCCCAATTTCAGCATTATAATATAGGTCCTCAACAAAATTCGTCCTAAACATTTCTCAATTTTACCTAATGAAATTCTAGAATACCCATTTTAAATTTGACGAGAAAAGAGGATAAAAATGGTATGCTATTATCAACTGTTTTTTTATTATTATATTTTAGTTATTTTGACATCATATTTTTATCAAAAAACAGTATCACGAAAACTGTAGTTTTTTATATAAATTGACCAAGCAGATATGATAACGAAATGATACAGATAAATTACTGATTAGATACGATATAAATAAAAATCCGATAATCTAAACAGGCCAATGCAAATATATTTCTAAACATTTTTCGATAAGGTGTAAATATATATTACTAAAATCTTAAAGTATATTCGTTTACTCTTAAAAATATATAAAGTAGATTCTAAAACAGTTCCCAAAATCCCAAAATGATAATAAAATGAACTATAAATCTTGGCAACTTCAGGATTTAGTAACGGTTAATATGCGAACATGTAATTTCTAAAAATTTATGGAAAACGAGGAAAGTGGATTTAAATTTTTCTAAAATTATAAAACGATGGTTAGTTTTCTAAATTCTTAAATTGTAACGTGACGTTATCGTATATTATATTATCATCTTTCTTGTGATTTCAATAATCGATTACATGCAAAAATATCTTGCAAAGATCAACTTTAGGAAAATTTATAGATCCATATTCAAAAGTGAATTCACTTTTTTGGAAGTAGACACATACCTGATGAGCAATAATTTAGGAAATATATTTGAAATTTATATATCGTTTTCTATACTATTAAGAGATGTTTGGAGAAAGGCCATCAGCCCTTTTGTTATAGCAAAATGAGCATGAATGGGGAAAAAAACAAAAGAGGGTTCTGAAAACTCATAAATATGATAACTGACAAATGTTTCCAGAATCCATGTCTAAAATATAGTTATATGAATATATTATTGATTATAAATGAAGCTGGGCTTTGAAAACTCTTTTCCAAGTGGAGACAATTAAAAAAAAAAAAAAGAAATGGCCAGAAGCCTAGAAGGAGACACTAGGGCTAATAAAATGAAAATCCCACAGGACCCAGATATAATAATTTATTACTGAAACAGATTATGAAAGGATATAAAGAACATCAATCAATTAAATTAGATTAAATTCATCGATAGGTGTCTTTGAAACATTTTTTAATAAAATAAAATAATTATTTTTTTCATTTTTCAATTTTAATTATAATCTTCACTATTAAATTAAGAATTTTAAAAAATGAGTTTTTTTTTTTTAACTTAACATGTTCATTAATACACACCGACACATCCATTAAGGATTTCCTAATAAATTAGGTTTAAACTAAGCAAAGCAAGGAGAATTATTACCTGAGGAAGCAGCTGCTTTGTCGGTATTTTTAACGGTCCTATACATCTGAACGTGCATGAAACCAGACAAAACAGAAGAGATGAACAATCAGTGCAATTAATTAAATAAAAAACAAGAATAATAAGGAAAAGTAAATAAAATAAAAATTCCACTAAAGAAAAAGTCATGTCTAGGCTCTATGCCTTTTCTTGAAAGTAGAAAAATAGTATTAAAAACCAAGTTTAAGGAAAAGAAAGAAAAGGAAAAACCTAACTATAGATGCAACTCTTTCTGGATTGTTTTTTTTTTTTTTTCCTTTTTCTTTATAAAGCACGAGGTTGATGTTTGGTAAAGACAGTAAGTGCAATGTATTATTGAGAAATGATGGCTACTTTTTCCAATCCTTCTCTCTCCTCTCTAAGAAATTAAAGGGCTTCTTGTCCTGTCCGGAAGAGAGCCACAGCCACTGCCCCCTCTCTGCACTCTTCGTCTCCCGTGCCAGCCGGATACACAGTTTCTGCTCTCTTCACCAATCACCATGACACCAACTTTGGATTAAATTGACTTTACATAATTTTAATTTTATTTCTTTTTTATAATTTTTACACAATAAGATATATCTGGGCTCAAACCACATTATCTTTTTACAATGGCGAATTCTTGCTCACGCGGCTTTTTTTTTTTTTTTCCTTTTTTGCAAAAAAAAAAAGTTTATATAATTCAATTTTTACAAAAAATTAATAAGATTGCAGAACTTTTTTTAAAAAAAAAAAACGACAACTTATGAGAGGCGCCACCGTTCAGCCCGGCACAATACAAGTATATAAAACCAAATATGCGGGGAAAAAAATGGAATTTGTCTGTAGTGAGACTATGTCCAAAGAAAAGAGGAGAAAAATTATATTAGTTTAATTTTATTGTGAATTGTATCACTTTAAATTACCATTTTTAGTAAAATCTATATAATTTGCTTCAGATTATCGGGAAAAAAAATGCCACATACACTTTGGTAGTTTCCTGGACAATTTGATACTTTCTCTACTTCTCACCTTCTCTATCTTACTCTTTTTTCTAATAGGAAAAATCCACAGATGGAGGTTGAAATTATATACATAATTACGTAATTTTGTGGTGATATAAGTCATGAAATTAGATGGCCAAAAAAGGAAAAAATGAAGTTAAAATAATGAGTGGTTTTCTTTTTTTTTTTTTTTCGCACAAACACAACATACCCACCTGTAAGTGGCTCTTAACATGAGCCAATGTCAGATCCTTAACATCCATTAGCTCTAAAACCGATTTTGGTGTAGCCCCTAAACCGAAACCCAAAATAATTCAAGGGTTAAAAAGGAACACACACAAAAAAAAAAAAAAAAAAAAAAAAAAATAAAATTCATACTCTTCCCCCTTAGAAAAGGAGGTGGAGGAGGAGGAAGAGAAGAAAAAGAAGAAGAAGATGATGATGATAACTTACTTTCGTGGCCACCGAGCAGCTCAACAGCATGAACAAACCGGGCATGAAGGGAGCTGGTCCAGCGCATTCTGGGAGCCCTTATATTCCTTTTAGTATGTATGACTTTGTTGTTTGGATGCATAAACCTTAACCTACTAGATAGATAATCCAAACCTCCATTACTATGATTTACACCGTAATAATAAGGATACTGCTGTAGGTTTTGTACGGATGATGGCTTCACAAGGTTGTTATTATTGCCATACCTTTCCATACTCATCATCACTCTATTGTCCCCAGAATTCAATATGCGTATGGGTTCGAATGGATAAGAAGATGTTGGTCTTTGGAAGTACGGAAAAATCTTTGGATCTTTCTCTAGCCCTATTGATGATGATGAGGATTTGAGGGATGAAAATGGAGAAGATGACAGAGATCCATTATTGTAAATAGGAATTCCTTTAATGGGTTGCAACGGAAAACCCCCTTCATGCTGATGAGGAACATGATCATAAAGTGACGACGATAACCTTGATGACGAACAAGAAAACGAGGAGGACGAATAGAAAGATTGTTGTTGGTGATGCTGGAAGCTGCCGCTGCTTCTTGTTGAGCTTCTTTGAAGAGATTTGTAAGAGAGAGCTCGGTCCTATCCCTAGTGGATGAAGTAACAGTTATATCATGAGGATCAATGTAAGATTTAAAGGCAAACTCCATATGAGTATTGTTGTTGTTGGTATTGTCAATTGTTGATGAAGAAGATGATGATGGAGGGCTTATGTGAAGTGAGAGATCAGGTTCCACAAAATTCTCCTTTTGTGATGACATTCCAATCATCATTTCTGGCACAAAAGGAAAAAAAAAAAAAAAGATAATAATTATAACAACAACAATAATTCTAATAAAAAGGTGTAAGGAAGAATGAAATAGCTTGGACAGAGAGAGAAGAGAGAGATTGGATTATAAGGTTGTTGAGCTTTCACTAGGGTTTATTTCTTTTCTTTTTTTTTTTCCCTTTGGGCTGGGGGGTTGTGTTTCTTTTGGGTTAATTTCTTGGAAATGTAAAGATAGTGATATTCATGTAAGCTACAAGGTACTTATATGGAATTAGGAAGACTTGAGCTTCTTTAGGGAGCTGTGTATATAGAAGAAGTGAAAGATGAGAAAAGAAAGTTAAAAAAGAAAGACAGTGTGATCCAAAATTGAAAGATAAATAAAGGGGGGGAAATGTAAAATGTCAAAAAGAAAGCCCTACTTTTTTATTTTTATTTTTTTTCCATAATGTATTTTTAACATGGGAAGAGAAAGACAGGGGTAGGTATTCTGGAAAAGACAAATAGATAAAAAAGAAAGAAATTGGGAAAGAGAAAGTTATGGGTGTGCAATGTGTTCTCACTCCTACTATTAATAATACTACTAGAGAGTATATATAGGAAAATGACACTCCAGTAAAGGGAAAGCAAAAAAATAAAATAAAATAAAATTACTGTCTCAATTGCTGTTCCCTTTTCTCTCCGCCTCTCTCCCTCTTAGAAATAGTCAAAAACATCACAGAGTTAGGCAACATATAGATATCGTTCTCCGGAGACGCTGGGTTAACAAAAAAAAAAAAAATAAATAATAATAAATAAATAAATTCGAAACAACAGGACTGTTGGACGTGTCTAGAAGTACCTCATTTTCCTACATGACATATACCAAATTTATGAATTCTTTTACATTCCCAAAATAAAACAAATAAATGATAAGAGAAATTGTTGATATATATGCATCAAATGATAAAGAAATTGAATATATATATATATATATATATAGAGAGAGAGAGAGAGAGAGAGAGAGGTGCTTCGATTTCTTAACGTACCGGTTTTATTTCAAATTTAAATAACAAATATCGTTCTTTCATTAGAAGGATATATGTATATGTCATGAAATATGTGATTGGTGAGACAAAAGGACTATTGTTCCCCCACCACTAACTCCTAATTTGATTATTAAGTGTAAGCTTGTTATTAGGTAGTTAATGATTCAAAATATTTGCAAACTTACTGATTATTTGTTTGAACTCTTGTATTTCTAATTTGATAAAGATAAGAATTGAAGGATCTAAAAGTAAAAGTGTCTGATATATTAAGGAAAATGAAGACAGGCCATGGTATCAAAATTTTTTCAAAATAGACATGGCAAACAATAACTTTGTTAAGCTAATAATAAAGAAATGAAAAGGATACGAAAAATCATAGTATATTTAATTTGATTGTATCTATTATATTTTTTAAATATATATATATATATTCACAACCCATAAGAAGAAGAGTAAGCGTACTTGAAATATACAATTATAAATATATATATATATATATATATATTGTTGAAATATTTTTATTTTTGTGCATGTAGCAGAGCAGAAGATTACACTTTCTCACATATATTGGTTTCATTTTAACAAGAAGTGTGTGTGCTAATTACTGATGGGCCGAAAACAATATAACAAAGACCTTCATATTACATGCTCCAGATGACTAGATATTTACTCTTTCTTTAGTACCAGAGATTTATAAGAAAATCCAAGCTCATGTTTCCTAAGAGTCATCCAAATTTAAAGAATTAAAGTTATAAGCTGTTATATTTTTTATTGCCGCCCATGCCTTCTAATGAAAATCCCTCAAATTAAAGCAAAGTATTATTAGTTCCATAAAATTCTGTTATGTAAATTTAGTTAAACAACATCTTAGAACGTAGCTAGAGAGAGTTTGAGATAAGTCATATAAGACTCAAAACTGACCTACTTCTTATAGGGTTTCTTAATTTTGATCCTAAATCCTATAGCGTTTTTTTATTCTTATACTCAAACCCATCCCTATATGGTATCGGGTTGACCTGCCTTGCCCCTGGTTGATGACACTATTTAAGATAATTTAACTTATAATTAAAACAAAAATTTAGTCTAATCCTAAAAATATATATTAAAATTCAAGTCAAACTATTAAAACAAAAAAGAATATCTCAAGATAATATGAATATATATATATATATATTTTTTTTCTCATTTTCCAAACTAAAATTGACATATTATTTGTGAAAATTCAACTCTTACAAATACTATAATCCAAAGAAAAAAATGATAATGTATTTTTCTCTAAGATTTTCCTTTGAATTTTTATTTAATTTTTTATAATATAACATGTGACATGACTATAAACCATATATAGAGTCGTATAAAAATTCTCAAAACCGACCCTAGCGGATTAGCATGGATTGGATACCTTATAAGCATCCACTCGGTTGCGTCCTTAATCTCTACATCAATTAATATGAATAAACATTTAGCATTTATTCTGTTGAACTTTATATCTTGAGTGTATCTTTATGAGTTATATTTATGTATTTAAATAAGGAATTAACATGAATTATACAAAATTGTTCGAATAAAATGTATATACGTTTATGATTAAAAAGAATACGCTCGAAATATGTTACCAAAATCCATAAATGCACCCATTAACTAGTATCCGAATGAAATTTTTTATTAAATCAACTTAAACTATAATCGGAATAGCTTCCCCAAATCATGATATCATGGCAATTTCCAGAAATTCGTCCTGTTGACCAATAAGCCAGAATCGCATTATATTTGTTAGTAAATATCTCTAGCATCTACAGTGCAAAAACATTAATGAGTATAAAGATCAGTTGCTCATAAATCAATTCATAGATCCCCATCATATGAAGAGAACAAATCTAGCTATTCAACATCCCTCTCCTGAAATACAATCTCTGCAACACAGCTCAAAAGAAATTTTGCATCTTGTCGGCCATTGATAATGGAGAATATTTTCAACAACCCTTGACAGATCGGCACCTTTTATGTACCCCATATATATAGATATATATATATATATATTATATATTATTGTAGTGAATAATTTCCTACCCTTTTTATGTGGTAGATATGGACATGCATAATATTCGCCAATATATAGTCGATTAATGGAAAGTGGGAGCTGAGAAATGAAAACACAAAAGAAATCAGATAATATGCCCTCTTTATACACTTCTTTCTTGTAATTTATTCAGGAAGAAATTCGAGAATCTTCCTTAATTCTTAATTATCACGTCTATTGAAAAAAAAACAATGGGCTAAATCAGCTGGAAACATGTGTTTCCATCGTGCAAATCCAAGCTTACTTTCATTGGAAAAAGGTAGTTAATATTCATAATTTTTAAAAAATTACAAAAATACCATTAGAATGAAAATAATCTAAAACTTAGGCAAGTTGATCTCATCTCTTGGAGAGATGAGAACGAGGTTAGTGTATTTTGATTAAGACCTCGTCTATTCAAGATATGAGGTTGATAGCAATATACTCTCACCCTGTTGCCTTTTGGTTATTCATTTCTAAATACATCAATAAAACTATACAATTATGGCCCGTCAAAATCAATCATTCTAAACAATTCAACCTATTAGAATTGATTCATGACAGTTTTCCCTAAATCAATCCTTCACCATTAGCATAAACAAAAACCCATAAAACATGAAATATAAAATGGTTGCACTGTTATTCAATTCATTATATTAAATGTATATACAATGTTACATACACCATCATAAAATAAAAGAAAAAGAGATGATAAAAATCTAATCTACTCCTGAGTGCTCCGCCTCCCTCATCTCTGCCAAATAAATGTATGATAGAAGGATCTGGTCTAATCTCTAGAGCCTATTGGGGAAACTTTATAGATGGATCAACCTTTGTAAGTGTGGCATCCTCATCTCCACTATCAACATTGTATTAGTGAAACAAGACAAGAACTGGATCCATCTGGTTAAGGCTTCCCCTTATATCATCTTATTGTAACTATCGCTTCTTTTGTAAAGCTGAAGGGGTATGGCCCCTACATATGAGTTGTCTGGCATTGGGTTGTCCAATTGATGAGCAATTGAGCATATGATGGACCAGGCTTATCATGCTGAATATATCAAGGACTAAGTTCATCATGATATACATGCGAAGGCGAAGGCTTATCTCTGATATCTGCAGCTCTGTACCAGCCTCACTCTTGCTTCTGACCCTGTCCCTACCTACCCCTCTACCTATATGGTCTTTGTCTTTATGCTGGCTGAGGTTGTTGGGCATCCTACCACCAATGATATAAGGTGCTAGAACTGGTGCTGCTGGATCATTGATAATGAGCCCCATGAACTCGTCCACTATGCGAATAACATCTTATGTAGTGGCATGAGTATCCTCAAGTGGCACGTTAGGGACTTGGTAAATGAAATCAGCCTACAATTAATAATGAACATTTAAATAAGGAAATAACAAACACAATATACATCTATATATACCATATATAATCATTTAACTTACCATATAACGTATTATGGCCTTGTACGATTGATTCTAGTGCCTGAAAATTCTATCATACCAATCATCGTAATCTTTATGTACCATTGTAGATGTCTAGCATATCTACAATTCAATTGTGCTTGTCATCCTACTCTGCAATCCACCTAGCATGCTCCCCTGCCTAATTCCACTTTGTATGTCCCTGTAAGTCAATTTCATGTAACACTCTCACATCAAAGGGGGTTGCAAGTGTGGTTTTGGGATGTCATGGAAACCTCCAAACTATTTAAGCACCTTGTCTGGATAGTAGTGCTCGATAATGTGGAAACACACTGGGGGAATTTATGCTCACCATACATTTTCGATTAGCAGTACTCAGGTAGTTCATCCATAATTTATGAATATGAGTCTCAAATGACCTACATATGAAAAAATAAAAAATAAGCATTATATAAGAAAAATAATAAAAGTGTAAATAAAAAACCATACTTTGATTTACAAAAAACGTATATGTCTAGGGACTTGTTGATCTAGGGATCCTCTATACTAGAATAACACATTTGTAGTGTATCGAGTCATATCAAAAGTAGCTCTCAATAATTGATGAGAGGGCACCCCATGGTAATTGATGTGATATGTCGACATATGAGGCAATGTGTGGGAAGTGCTCCCAAGCCTAGATATGCAGAATGAAAAAAGGTACTACTATGTTACTTATGTTAATGTGGGATGCTAAAGAGTCATGCCAAGCAAGTTGCTCCCTATGCATACTATCATAGTAGCTAGAGTCATCAAGTAGAGAGAGGTACATGGCATGAACTAAAAGGTACCATCAATTGTGATTATGAGCATGTAAAGCTTTAACAAAGATAAATTATATCATAACTAACAAGATTTTATCATTACATTCGACTATGTATCTAAAACATATCTACAGTACTGAAATGCTTCAATACAAGGTGCAAATGCCCAAAAAAGTTTGTCAATGAAGACATGCCCTATATGTTTGATTTAATAATTCTCCAGTCGACCTTTGTTCCTGGATTTGCCTCTTGAATGCGTTAAATAGATGTGCGAGCTTTGCATATAAATCCTCCCAATTGTTATATACCTGCTCAATAGCTTTTCGCTTTACCTCACAAATTCTCTTAAGATGAACTCTATACCCAAACTCCTATAAGATAGTCATTTGGACATCCTTTGCTTCAAGTCTAGAGGATTACGAATCTCTATTATAATGCACCTAGACATGTTAATGAAGTCAAGCTGGGAATAATCTTGTCCAGAGATTTGATTCAAACACGTGTGAGGCTTCTCATGCTTGGTGATATGAAGCCACCCTACATGTTTCTTGTAGCTAGTTCTAAGTCTCCACTTACAACCTCTACTGTAGGCATCAATACATTTTACTGCCACAAATCTTGGATCCTAGTCTACCACTTTAAAATTTAATGGTTTGATATATGCAACATCTTAACTGCTTGTATGAGATGGTCTCTACTCCCATACCGCATTCTATAGCATAGGCACTGAGCATCCTATAGCATCAATATCTGTAGGAGACATAAAACGGTACTAGTCATTACCCCAAGTGGTATGTGTGTAGCAGTTACCTACTAAGGTAAACCTATCACTCATTCATTTTCGTCTTCATCATAGTCGTCACTAGATTCACTTGCTAATGACTCCTGCATTGCATCACTATTGTGACCACTACTCCTGTGAGGTGCTCCCATTTCAAGGTTGCTCGTTAGGACCTAAATACCAACTCTTGTCTAGGTGAGATTTAGGCTCTCATATGCTAACCCTTGATCGCTAACATTATCATGAACTGCAATGTTTTCCTTGGTTGCGTATGACATTTCCTTTTCAAATAACTTAACATATACATCCATTGACCCTTCGTGTATACCAACATCTCTTGAGCTGCATCATCATCAGTCGTTGGGAATCACATCAAAACACAATGTCTTATCTTTAGTAGCAACCCTATGATACACCTCAACTTGATGTGTCAACCTATTTATCAGAAATCTGCTCATATTATGTCTAAGATTTATTCATATGTAGAGTTCTTACACATTAACCACAGCAGCCAGCTGCCTATCATAACTATACCCATCATTCTCTTCAATAATGTTATTATGAGTGTATAACACAAACTTAGCTTTATCTTTTCAACCTCCCTACTGGCTTAGAAAAAACCGATATTTAGTTATTTCAGCTAAGTTCATTTGAAAGACATAAAGTACCTTTGGGAATAAAGACATCTCTAAATGAACATCAGCATCTATTTATTTATTTTTTTTTTTTCCATTGACTTTCCCATATGGGATTTCTCATAAATAGATTTCTCAATAACATGCCAAATTGAAACTAACTAACATGGTAGCTAAACATACAAATTTGAAATTACTAAAATAGTAAAAACATCATAAAATAGTTTTTTATACAACGAAACAAACTAGCATAGTTTAAACATACGAATGTAACAATTCAAAATCCATAAATAGTACTTCAATTCAAATGCAATAGTCCTAAAAAGTAAAACAAAAGTTCAAAAAAAAAAGGAAAAAAATGGTTCGAAAATCTTCAAAGTAACTTCTTCATACAAAATTATACACAATGTAGCATAAAATAAAAATCATGAAAAAATTTAACAAGATTGATGGAGCAGCTTATGAGAATTATATGTGAATGTGCATGCAAATTAGCTGCAATTAGCATAAATGGTGCTTAGATGATGCCATATTATAAATTAATGAACAACTAGTGTTAATTTGACCGGATTGAATAAGAAATTATGAATTGGAAAAGTCAATTAGGGTTTTAGTATAGAGAAATTAGTGAATTTTTGAATATGTGAATAGAGGAAGAAGAAGACTTAGGCAGGTATGTTAGGCTCGCCAAGAGACGAGGTATTAAGTAAATGACCTTGTCTCTTAAAGAAACAAGGTTGTTGCGCTATGAGAACCCCATCTTTTCAACAAATGAGGTTAGTCACTTATGACCTCGTCTCTTTAACAGATGAGGTTAACTTACCTAATTCTAGAACTATTTTTAACATAGTGGTAATTTTGTAATTTTTTAAAAAATATATGAATATTAATTTCCTTTTCCCAAATTTCATTTGTATAGTATATAATATGAATAAGGTAAATGTATTATTTGATGCCTAAATTTTGTCAATGTGTTTAATTAACTATCTAAAAGTTGAAAGTGTCAATCTACTACCTATGAACTTTTTCATTAGATTCATAGTATGTAAATGAGATAGTTAATTGTAAAAATAAGTTAAACTCTAGTGGCTAATTACAAAACTTGAAAAAAAAAATTCAGTATATAATTAAAAAAATGATCAAAGCTCATATAGTAAATTGATAATTTTAAACTTCAAGCAGTTAATTGCGTGAATTGACAAATCTCAATGTTCAAATATGGCATTCACTTGTATAAATATAAGTGGAGTATAAGGAATATAGGCAAGATACATAAAATTACAAAAATATTTTGGATAAATTATAAAACACTCTTTATACCTATTTCATGTGCACATGAAATTGTTTATCTTCAAAATTATGTACATGACCCCCAAGATTTTCAAAAAAAAAAAAAAAAAAACATGCTTTAGATCCTACGTTATAATTGTTTCATGATAAAATGATTAATAACACTAAAAAGCTCTTACTATTTTTTTTTAAGGAAAAATGGTGATAGATCGACTCAAGTTTAAAATTAAGAGGCTAATTACATTAAGAAGAAAAAAAAAAAGAGATATTTGCAATATATCCAACCATCTATACACTATTGCATATGGTAAGATACCCCCTCCCCCCAACCACCCACCCACCCAAATCTAATGTTGTATACGTTCATGTGAGATTAGAGTATTAGTGAGAAAAGCGAGCATTAGATAAATAATGAGTATGTCTAACACATAAAAACAATGCCAATGGTTACCTTCTCGTGCACAAAGTGATAAATGATTTTAATATAACTTCTGCAATCATATTGAATGGGATTCATAAAGAGGCATACTGCACTAAAATTGTCACAAGAGACAATGATTGGGCTTTGAAGATGGACCACTTTCCACACCATGTTAACAAATCAAGTAGATTTGACAACTTCAAAAGCAAGATCCCTATATTGTCAAATGGGTAAATTATATCGAAAGATCATAACGTTTGGAGATAAATTATTTTAGGTCACAATATTTCAAGTGGTTCATTCAAGGTTATAACTTTTAAGGAAGTTGGTCAAGTAAGGTCATCATTGATATGCGTCATAACATAGTAGATCCTTTGACTTTTAATTAAATTTTTCCTCCAATTGGCACATGCTAATGATGACCTCAATTAACCCACTTCTCTAAACGTTATGACATCAAATGAACTTATTCAGATGTTATAACCTTCTGGTGTAATTTACCTATTATCAAATTACGTAAATGATAATACATTACTTACTACAGTTTTAATAGTTGAGATTTTAGTTAAGTAGACCAAGTGATTGACCTTTACTATCAAGGGCAAAGGTGAATTAACCTAGTCCATAGCTAATAGGTTACCAAGTGAATTGTAGACATGCCAATGATAAAGAAGGATTGAATTTTTGTAAGAATGAAATTGCTTGTTGTAAGTAAGAACCAAAACGGAGGGAGGAATAGAGTTGGGTTTATGTAAGAATGAAGACGTTTTTTAGTCCATATATTATGTGCCGATGTTAATGATTCATATTAAACACAAAAATGTACAAATGTCATCATATCAAGTTATGAAAAAAAGAGTTCATAGAGCCTTAGCTTTTAAAGACATGGGAATTACTTACTAACTATTCAACTCTTTTGTGATGCATTTGGGGATGTTTGCGTTCCTTACTAGATTGTGAAGATTCAATTGGTTGCTTCTTTAAGTAGATAGTTATTGTATGATCACCTTATAGGCTTACATGCCAATTTTGCTTTGGTTAATGAGTGACTATATTACTCCCTTTGGTTTAGGATTTTGATTCTCATACCAATTATTCTTTTACCCTCTCATATAGTACCATTACTTAAGTGTCTGTATGCCATGGAAGGAGAAGTTTAGAATGGCTCGATAGCAAAAGCTATATTGTTGTAGGCAGGCCCTAAAAATATTTATTAATAGAGGGGTTAACTTTACAAGTCAAGTGTACCAGTAAAGCTTATCTTTTTAGCTTCACAGTGTGAAGTATGAAGCACATTGCAGTTAAAGCCGAAAAACTACTTAGGTAGCATGCAAAATGAAGTGTCATACTGACCTCAGAGCTAAAATATAGACATTATAGAATAAAGTTGGAGTGCTAAAGCTAGAGTTGGAAGGGATTGCCAAAGATGAGAACATCAAAATTGATGTGAGTTTAGACCTTGATACTTAGTGCACTTTATTTGTCACCCCTCTCTATTTTTTTTTTTTTTTTTTGTTCTTCATTAACTTTGTGAAATGTTATCAAATACACACACTTAATGAAGCTTCAGCTATTGCTTTTATTTTAATGTCTTCATATATGTATTATTGCATAATTAACTATATTTGTTGTGCATGCATTTTAAATGAAAAATCACCATTTGTATTCGTGAAATAGATCATGAGAATCTTACATAGATGGTATTACCCTTTTAAGGTAATCCTTAGTATGGTTAGGTTTTAGCATGTACATAAGCACTAATGCTAAAGGGAATTGGTGGGCATTACTTGCTTTAACTAGAAATATGCTAGAATAGAAGGATAAATAACTTTCTCAAAACGGTTCCTTCAGGTGGATCTTTGGGCATTAAATAAACTGATCTAATGACTATTGCTCAATCTAATTCTATTTATATGAGGATATCTTACCTGTTGATTTAACCTTTCTTTTAAGATTATCAAAAGGCAGAGTTGTATGTTCTACCAAAAGCTATGTCATAGTATTAGTAGTCATAATTCACCATTTAATAGGAATCAGAACGTAAGCCAAGATCCAAGTGAAGAAGATGTTGACATGCATTGAAAAAAGAAGGAGGAAGAAGAAGCTTTGAGGTTAGATTCTAATAGCATGTTTGGATATTTTTTATTACAACTTCTACTTTTGTTTTCTATTCTTGATGCTATTCTTACTAAATTGTTATTTGAGGATATAATGCACCCTCTTAATCTAATCAATTATACTACTTCTAAAAGGAAAGATTTTAATTTAGAAAGATGAATTCCCTATAATTTTGTTGTGGAAGTTATTGATTCTAGACCTAAATGATTGGATATGGTATTAGTATTAGACTAGTAATCTAATTAGGTAAATTATACTAAATGATATTAACATTTAAAGATAAGTTCATTTAAAGAATTAGCACTACAAATAAATAAAAAGAGGAATCAACTTTTTGTATAGTTCATTCAAGGTATTAATATTTGAATTAATTTTTAATTAAGTTTCAATATTTTTCATCAACAGTGAATTTTAGATACCTTTATTTGACTTCTTTTACAAAACGTTGATTCATTTTTTTAATCACTCGAAATATTGATATCTTGAATGAACTTATTCCCAAGCACTAATACCTTTTGATATAATTTATCCTAATAATTTTATCTTATCTTGTTTCCTCTTTCTATTGTGTATCTATTTTAGTAAGTGATTATTCCATATTTGATAATCATCCATAGTTTATTTATGAATAGGAGTATAATGTAAAAGACAAACTTTGAAGATTAATGTATTTCCATGGATTAGGTTCTTCTCCATTGTCTCGTTCTTACAATCTATGGAGAGTGGATGATGGGAAATAGAATCTAATCTAATATTAAAGTAAAGATGTTAATAAACTTGCATTGAAATGAAGAAGCTTCAAATTTTGATTTTGATAAAATGTTTGGCTACTTCTTGTTACAGCTTCTGCTTCAAGTCTTGTTTCTAATTCTAAACATTATTCTACTTTATGGAATCTTTAAATGTCTACTAATATTGCTTTGAAAAAGTTAGCCTTATAGTTTATTCTGAAAGATACTTTCTTAGAAACGATGTCAAGTTTCATTTAGTAAGGGCAATTATTTTTCAATCTAAAAAGATAATATAGAAAAATATGTGTAGTGAATACTAACTTTGCGAAAGCTTATGTAATGCCTATTTCACTCCACGTTACAGTTCCTCAAGAATTATTCTTTAGTTTAAATTTTACTAGAATCTTAATTTTTCTAGTGTAAATGCCAATTGTTTCTTCTAAGCATTCTTTCTCCTTTAATGATGTATATTCCTTAATCTTAGAGGAAACTTTTGTATGTATACTTATCAGTTGCTAACTTATAGACTTAATTGTTGGCTTTTGGTTTTTCTTCCTACAATAAGGAATATGTACCTAATATAAATGCAATTTGATTTTTTTTTTTTTTTTTGGTAATGACTTTCATGACTAGGCTATAAATTAATCTTTATATGACATGCCTTAGGATAATGCCTAATTTTCTCTACTTCAAATGTAATGCCTAAGTGATGCAAATGCACAATTAATACAACAATAATAAATAGGTGCATTAAATAAAGAGATAGCGTTAAAAGAAGATCACTCCTAGGATATAACATGAAGTTTAACTTGTTTCCTAATCTCCAAAATCCACATATACCTCCCTTAACTGAAGACTCCACACTTTATTTTAATACAAACAATTTACCCTTATGGAGGAACATAATAAAACACAAATTGAAAACACTTAAGTTGTGCCTTTCACAAGAATCACAAACAAGTAAGGCTATAACTCTTATCACTCTCTAAAATACGAAACAAACTCTAGTGTATACCTTACAAGAGATTCAAAGCTATAGAACAACTGGCACTACACTTGTTTTCTATCGCTTACAAAAAATAATTGAAATTAAACACAATTGGCTTTAAGAGCATAATATTAGTATTAATATCAACTTGTGAGCTCTATCAACTATCATCAACTTGCCCAAACTCTCATATTTATAATCTCTTCAATGGATGTAGCTGTTGCCTCAAAAACTACCAAATTTGTCCAAGCATTAAATGTTCTAGTTGTTAGTTGAAAAGCATAAAGAGTTTGAACTCTTTAGAAGTGATCCAGACTACTTAGCATGCTTCTTATCAAGTATTCCAAACTGCTTACAAGTGATCCAGACTATTAGGACACTTCTAGACATAGACATTTTATGGTCGAAGTGAACCAAATTACTGGACACTTTTGGACCAAATACACATTATGTGGTTTAAGTAATTTAGACTCTTTGCAACAAGTTCTTCAAAATACCCTCCAAGTGCTTCAGACTCTTTCTAAGTGATCCAAACTTGTGAAGGACTAATGAAAAAGCAAAATAAACAATTGCATAAGTCTAAACACTTATGCAAAAACCAATATATCACATAACATATTAATTTTTGCAATTAAGTTAACTTATTTCAATCAAATGGTTAATTGTGCAAGATCTTGCCTCATCAAGATCACATTGAACCCACTAGTTCAACATAAGAGTGTCATGAGTTTTGTTGTATGTGTTCAACAAATATGTACAAGGCATCTAGCACATAAAGATTATTTGGAACCACAAGAAATACTTTAAAAATAGTTAAATAATCTTAATCAACAAGTTTCAACAACATATATTCTCAAAAGTAAAATTTATAAAAATCTAATATAAGTCGTAACTCTCGATACGGCCATGGGTGCAAGTTAGTGTTTATGCTCTACTTTGTAATGTATTACTCATGCTTATCATATTATACTACTACGACTCATGTAATTTTTTTAGGTACAATTTTGAAGCCTTTCTTTTGTTTTAGTTATCTTTATATGTATTTCCTAAAGGGCAAGAAGACAAGCATTAGTCCATGACTATTCTCTTTAGCAATTCGCATTGCTCAAGGTAAGTGTTTTGCATTGGATCTCTTTTACTTAGGCTCCTTGTATTGACACCTAGACCTTTACCCTTTGGCTTTAGAGCAGTCCAAGGAGCGCTATACCATATCGTCATCAGCAGATTTGATACTCCTGCACTTATTTTTCTCTGAGCTATACGAATTATTCTTGTCCCCTTACTAAGAACAAGAAGCCTACATCTGCTAGTCCTCGAGCTTGGGCATGGATATAAAGGAAACACGTACAACCACTATTAAGTATTTGATGTTACTAGTGAATTCATATTTTGTCCTTATGTGAAGAAGTTGGATGGCTATGAGGTTGTCTCCTTTTTTACCCTCTTGGATCTAGTGATCTAATAAACTTAGTGGGAGCTCGAGAGAAACTTGCACAATTAGAGGTTGGCTTTCTCATCTAGTGCAACCTAGGAGTCTTCCTTCACTCCATGATTGGAAGAACTCTTCGACATGTTTCCGTGAGCAAAGTGTAATGGTGTATTCACCTCATCGGGTTGCCCGTCAGTTTGGATTTAATCAGGGTGTTCCTCGACAATTTAGTATTAACAAAGATTTTGATGCGTGTTGCAAGGCACTTGCACCAAAGGAGTATAAGGACATTTATCCATATGTTCATCATATGTGCTTTCCATTTCCTAATCGGTTTGGGGTAGCTTCATTAGATGGTTGATATATTAGACCAATTGTCTTGACATGTTCCTGGAATATGTTTGTGCTGATGTTAGTGATGAAGTACTCGAGGCGGTCATTCATAAGCATAAATTTTTTCTTTGGTTTCCTATATAGAAAGGAGAAATATAATCATTCACCTCCTACTTTACCTACCATCAAGTACACCAAGCATTTTATGCATCCATGAGGTATGTTAATGCACCATCTCTTACTTGTAGTACATTTGGGTTACCCATTTTTTTCCTAAAAACTTTGAGATATTTTCTTTTATAGGTAATAGCTAAAATTAATGTCACTCAGGTGCCAATCGAACATGAGATCGAAAGTGTTGGTGCATCTTGTTCTATTCCTATTATCACCTATTGACAAGCTCGCCTGTATGGGAAAGGATAATAAATTCATTCTAAGGATCACTCTATACCTCCTATGATTGTAGATGAGTGGATGATGAGGAACTAATAGATTATGAGGCGACTCCTAAGCACGTATATGGCAGTACTGATGACTACATAGGAGATGATTGATGATAGGAGTAACATCGTGATGCAAGAATTTAGAGATGATAGTGAAGAGTCATGGTCATTTAATGAGTCCAATGGAATGGATAAGTCCAACAATGATGATGGTGGTAATGATGAATCGGTACACCTAGAAGGTGGTGAGGATCAAACACATGTCGATGCCTCACTTTATGCAGGCATGTATGGTGATGATATGGTTGTCATACCTAGTGAACAGTCCCATGGTTGGTTGTTGTGCCACAACAAGACATTACAAGAAGTTTGAAACAACGGTGATGTCATTAGGGGGATTTGTCACTTTCCATGGTTACATTGTACCTTCCTCTCTTCTGCACTCATTGGAGCAATTGCATGAGATAGAATGTGACTTCTAGTTAGGTTTAGTTTGTTTGGGCATTGAAGTGACTAGTGATATCATGGCGTTACTTAGCTGAGTTGCTAGGTTCTTCGATAGAACATGGGATTCATTATCAACAATAGAACTGGAGTTAGTAGTAGGTAATATTACTGCAGGACATGCCTTTAGTTTAAACTGAGTAATATAGAGCTTATTGCTACTGAAGCTCAGAAGGCTTTAGATAGCCATGACATTGTCAAATGCCGAGATTAACTCAAGGCTGAGCTTAATGAAGTTGAGCTTAAGATTGAAAGAAGGCTTAGAAGCAATGATCTTAACTTGACTATAAAGTCAGTCATTAAGCCTTGAAGTTGTATTGCAATTCAATTTGTCTTTCCTTGTACACTTCATTTGATGACAATTTGTATGTTTGAAAAGTACTTGATAAATGAAAATATCATTGACTTTCTTAATCTACTTCGTCATTTCTTTGGTTTTCTATCGTGAAGTATATTCATGGCATTTATATAAGGTATTGTGCGCTTAAGATAAGGCATACCCATCTAGCTGCTACTTACATGAAATAAATAGGATGGTATTAGCACCGCTTCTAATGACTTGTTAGGTCTTTAGTAAGATGTCACACATTGGATCAATGCTCTCGCTTGCAAACAACCATATGCATCGTGTTATATGTTGCCTGGAGGCAATAAAAAGTAATAGAGCATATATATTAGCACATATATGCTTTAATGACCACCACAGGCCAAAAAAAAAAGAAAAAATGTATTGTTTGAAGGTAATATATAAATATATTTATGTGTTTTAGCTAAAACAACGCGTGCAAACAAGTCATTCTACAAACTTAGAAAAAACAAAATTATACGGTGATTACACTAAATTTGCAATTCGTAATTTAGTAACAAATGAAACATCATTAAGCTATGATGGTGTGTCTAGTAGCTATGTAACTATTGTATGTGCGCATAAGTGCTAGGCAATTCCATAGCAAATCACAAGATATATTTTATGTATAAATCTCTTCAACTACACTTGAAGAACTTTGGTTAGGGGGCAAAATGTAGAAGGCTAAAACTAGATTTTAACACTCTGCACTAAGTGATAGGGCCCAAAGAGTCAAGTCTATGAAATTTGGATGGCTAAGGTAGATTTGGTATGGTGAGCTTGAAGTAGGGGCCGTTGGACCAAACTAACTAGTCCACTCTTAACCTTTCCCAAGGAGCTCATGCACTTAAAGAGGCTTTCCATGAGCTAAAAAGCCCATGGAGAAATCTAACATTAGGAGGACTCATCTCGCCTGTTGATTGTCAATACGACTGATGGCCGGACGTCATTAAGAGCCAAGCTTTATAAATACCTAGAGCTTCTACTCATTTAGAAGATCTAGAATTTGAAAGAAACATTGTCATGCTGCTGAAATACTCTCATGAGGGATCAAACAGAGCTCAAAGCAAAGAACATATAGCCTCTCCTCTAGAATAATAGAGTTGATGCTATTTAACACCTCCACCTATCACTAGTACATTTAAGCTCCCTAAAATTGTCTACTCCTCATCCCTACCATCTCGCTCTTAGTCATCCCTTAGGTATACTTCCACATCACTCCTCTAAGGCTATGTGTAGCATGAGATGCACATTACACGCATGTGACCTCTATGATCGGATCCATCCCATTACATTATTCTTACTCAGTAATCCATAAACAACTTATAACATGGGTAATAATTTTTATCGCAACATGTAGATCAAAGCGGTGTTGAAATTCTAGTCACCAATAAATCTCATGATTCACAAATACCACTTCCTATAAGATCCTACCCTTGTTTTATAAGCAAACAAAATAATTTTGTTAAGAAAATTCATACCTTCAATGATACCTTGATCTCTTGTTTCATATTCTTGATTTGTAACCTAGATCACATTGCTTCTATTGATTCGCTATGGGAAACTTAAGAAACAATGTAAAAGTGGTTTCATGAATTTCTTACTATTTATAATAGCTTGCTTATTCTAGTTATTGTCAATGAATTCCTATAAAATAAACTATAAAGTTGATTATAGGGTCTGTTTGGATTGTCTGTTTTTCATCTGTATCTGTATCTTTTTTTAAAATGATATGTATAAATATATCCGATTTGCATCTACATTTTATCTAATATTTGTTTTATTTGATCTTTTGATGAGAACTGTCAACTTTTTTTATCTATATTTATTTCTTGATAAATAATTTGTTAGAAAAAAGTTTGAAAAAGTGTCTGTATCTGCCGAAAAAAAGCCAAAACAAATAGACCCATAAATTCATGAGCTTGAAACTTAGAAATAATGAAAGAGTGTTTTCATGAATTTCTTACTATCTATAGTAACTTGCTTGTTCTAGTTGTTGTCGATGAATGCCTATAAAATAAATTATAAAGATTATTATAAATCCATGAATTTGATAAAGTGATTGATAAAGAATTATTAAAGTATCTCACCTCTTAAAGAATTTATGAGTGTCTTAGAGTTCCAAATAGAGGTCGACATGGGTTGATTTGGGTGCAATTCTCAACGTGAACCGCCGATTTACAAGTCCCCATTTAGTGGAACCAAAATGAGAACCATGAAAGCTAGGCCAATTCCTAGTTGTTTGGAACTAACAGGTCTTATAGGTATGGTTCGATTCTATCGGAACCATAACCCGACAATTTTTTTTCTTTTGTCTTTCCTTTGGAGATACAACTAACCAACCATGAAAATTTCTAATAATTAAATGTAAATGTAAATGTAAATTACAAAACAAAACCTCCACACTATCCATTCAGATAAAGTATTAGGAGTTTGTGCACGTTTATTTAATTTTTGTATTTTGAACAAAATACTTGATTGGAAGGGGACATTATACCTTACCTATACTGCAAAATCAACATATCACATTCCCACTCATTTGCAAGTTATACAATTAGATGGAAAATCCCCTTTTTTTTTTTTTGTAAATGTTATGGTCACCCCTTAGGTGCCTATATATCAGTTATTTTTAATCATACCAACATAGTTTTGCTATTGATTTTTTTATTTTTTTAAATATTTAGTATGTTGGTTAATTCAATTTTTTTTCAAAAAAGAAATGCCGAATTTAAGTTTTTTGCCTTGTTAGTACGTTTTGTAAAAACCTACATCATCTACTTTGAGTCCCTTTGGTCAAAAGTTGCGATTGGAGTTTGGTTTAATTTTTTTTTAATTGTAAGCAAGTATGACTCGCATGAGCCAGTGGGTTTCAGGCTCTACCTAACTTTACCTGCTAAATCTGATAGGTTAGTTGGTAAGGGTGTTCATAGTTCGGTCAACCAGTCAATTGTCTTATTTTTTGAACCTAACCATAATGATCGATTTTTTTAATATCTCGATTATTAACCAATCCATTATAAACAATTAACGACCTTAATGGTTAACTATTTTCTGTACTAATTTTTTAGTTTGTGGTTTTTAACCATTTTACATAATGGTTTCAATAAATCAAATTGATAGTTTCAACAAGCCTTATTTTTTAGACTTTATCATAGATTTTTCCTTTGAATTATTATATATAGTACAAGAGCTAAAAAGAAAATCAAATTAAGGAAGAGGAAGAAATAAACCTTTGGATTTATCATCATCAACAAAATCAAACCAAATCCATTACCACATTAACTCCCATAAACATAGGATAGAACATAGTACTTTAATAAAAATATAAAAAAATTAACATATATAAATTATATGTATATTTATATTTTTAAAAAATAATATATGTATATGTAAATTATATATATAATATATTTTAAAATGTTGAAACAATTAACTATTAACCTTCGGTTTTTTATGGTAACAAACCAAATCGAAATCGAAAACCAAAAAAAGTAAAAATTATAATCCTAAACCAAAACCAATTGACCTATTAAATATATTTTTCGGATTGGTTTTTTAGTTTCAATTTGATTTTTCAATTTCATCGGTTTTGTTTTACACCATTATGAGTTGGTGGGTCTGAATTGCCCATCCTAGGTCGAGTCCTAGTTTAGGAATCGACAGTGTTGGGTGAGGTTGGCTCCTGGATCTAACCCAACCCATGATGATGTCTAGTTCCAAATGATTTAAGTCTTTATGAAACTATTACAAATTAGAGATTTAACTTAGGAAAGTTTATATAATGTGAGGGAAGGGTTCCCATGTTGGCAGAGATTTGTAAGGAAAATATATCTCTTGGCTTATTTAATATAATACCCATATTTTGAAATATTTTTAAAGATATTTCATGAAAATGTAATTCTCTAATGTGAGCTCTATTAATGTTATTATATTTTTATTCTAAAGGCCATGTAGTGAAGTGTGAATCCCATCATTATCTTTTATAATCCATCCAAGACAAAATGATATATAACTTAAACTTACTATGTGGTTATTAGTCTATACAACAAACTTTTAATAACCATAGCTTCTTCATTATTTAACATGTTATTATGGTTTTATATTATTACAATAATTATGTAAGATTTATTTTAAAACCCCTTAAATTCCCAAAAAACAAAACATGTTCTATTTCCTTTTTCAATCTTAAATATTTGTTGTTATGCAATTAGTCCAAATGGCCTTAGGAACAAGATTGTTTATTACATTTTTTTCATATATGGTTTGTCCATATTTCTCATCAAAATATTAATTTAATTCATGAAAATAACTTAAATATTACTAAATTAAACCCTTTTACTTGAGATTTTGAAACTTAAATCCTTGTATGCTTGTTGTTTGTTTAACCATATTCCTAGAAAGTTAATTCTTGTGCTAACTAGGTTGTTATCCAAGATAATAAGGGGATAAGCAACATTTAGAGAAATGGTTATCTCCCATCCCTTTAAGCTAGTCTACTTTTTGTTGATGTAGGATCTAGATCGTCAGATGTTGAATAATGTAATTGAGACATATTCTTCATTAATAAAAGTCTCTCTTTGTTGGTGCAAAAAAAAAAAAAAAAAGAAAAAAACCTTATTACAAGTTAAGCTATTGTATACCTAAATACATGTAATTATGGGATAATTACCCTATAGACTCAATTGAACATATACATGAAAATTATAATGAATGCACCAAACTTCAAAGTTACATTCTTAAAATCTTCAAAATTAAATTACTACACATCTCCTATATTTTCTACGTTTCATTTTAACCTTTAAATTTCTACTATTTGTAATAATAACCCAATTTATGTGTTGTTAATGGCCTATTATGGAACCTGGATACCTAAGTTGAGCCCAACAAGCTAATGGGTCGAACTAACCTGCTAGGCTTAAATCTTAACAACAAAATCCGCATTAAGCAGCTCAACTTCATGATGGCAATCTCAACATTTGCTCGTTTACCTTTGTGTTGCTTGCTACTTGGTTTGGATAGCTCGATCAAACTAGACCTTAAGTAATAGAATAGTAGATTTGTCTCACATCCTCCACAACTACCACCAATAGCCCACTCACCCACTATCTCATGATGTTTGTAACTGCAAAGTCGGTTAACTATAAATATTTGTGTAACGCCATAAACTAAGAGTATTAACAGCCTACCATGTGTCCTCACTAGAAAAAAATAAGCTAAGGTTATGATTCTGCTAATCCACAATTGCACACAATATAACTTCAAAGTCTCACTATTAAGGGTACTGCCAAATAAGTAATGTTATAATAAAAACTTCTAAATGAATCGGTTGGCTTAAACCAAAAGCCAAATTACAATCCATCGTAAAACATCATATGAAAAGAAAATATTAAAACATTAGAAACCATAAATACTAATAACCAAACTCCAATAGTCATTATAACTAATTAAAAGTTCATAAAGACTTCAACTTTTAAGTTTCACTTTGTTTAGGTTAAGAAATCCTGAGAACTACAAATATTAAACAAACCATAAAAGCAAAGTAAAACTTAAATTTTGAACTAAAAATACAAGTATGACATAAACCCTTATATTTTATAATGTTACAAGTAAAACTCAAAAGCCGGAAGTCAAAACGAAACCCTAAAGTCAACAAGTTTACAATAAACCCTATTGAATTTATGCCTGACAATCCCACACTCTAAACCTAAGAAAAATAAAATTGAGATAATCGTAGATTATAGTCCGTAATAGTATGCTAAAGCTTAAAAAGATCAAATTCGTCAAATTTTAGTTCGTTTCAAATTCGAATGAATCAGCTCTCGAAAAACATGTCCCAAGGTTCAGGATAGTAAAAAATATCCTAGAAATCAATATAGATTTGTAATTTCATAAGGATTCATAAAATATCAGTTTCGTAATCTTTTGGTATCTAAAAATAATATACATAACATTTTTACGTGTATTTTCTTTATTACCAGTAATTTATTTGTTTTATTTACTATTCATGATACTATTTCTATCATTCAATACTATTCACTTATCTCTACTTTTTCTTACTACCTATTCTTATAACCTATACAGTTATCTCTTACAATTTTCTTTCCCCATAAAACTTTATACATAACTTCTCTTACACTTTAATTACTTTTTATTACAAAAATACAAAACAAATCAAATCTCTTCCCTCTCTTCTTCACAAACCAGGGTCTACTCCCTCTCCCTCTATCTACTTATTTTTCATTTTCAATTTATTTTATTATATCTAATTTCCCTCCACACATCTCTATAAATACCCCATCTCCCTCTATTTCTTTCACACACTTCATTTCATATCAAAACTCTCTCAAATTCTCTTCACAAAATTTCCTCTCCAAAATTCTGTTCCTAATACTCTCTTCCTCCCATATAACTACCATCCACATACAACTACCTATACTTCATTTCTTTTTCAACCAACAAATAACCTTAGGTAAAAATTCCTAAAACCATCTTCATATTCATGTTAACATAACATGACCATAGTGTATGTTTTCTAAACTCATGAGTACCGTGAAAGCAATAATATGTTCATGTTTTTTTAACAATAATCAAATAGTATTGTTGTTATTATATTGTTATGCTTTATTATTGCTGTTAATCTAACTCTTATATATTATTAAGTATAATTATGTATATATATATATATATATATATATTCTTAGAGCCTATGAGCTCACTAACATAACTTTTTATTTATCATGCTCTTATAATTCTTGCAATTTATCTATCTATTTATTTTATGAAATTTTATTAAAACTAGTCTTTCTAGTCTTAGATTTTTCCTCATGAAGCCAAAAAAAAATTTCTTATTTTTTTTATGGACTTGCCCATGTTTAAGTCCAGGAAGCCTTTATACAAGCTAAGACTTCCCAATACTTGATTTTATTATGTGCTTATTTTATTTCTATATCTTTTTTCTTTCGTATGAATTATTTTACTTAGCTATATGTTCATATTCATGCATGACCATATTGTTATTGTTTTAATAAAATAAAAGGAGTTCTTTCTTTAATAAATAAAATAAGACTAAGCTCTTTATAATAAAGTGATTTTTGTTACTTAGGAAAATTTTCCATTAAGACTTAGAATTATGTTTCAATAAAATTCTTTTAAAAAATTTAGACAAGTTCATCATGAACTTTTAAATGTTAATCTTATAAACTTCTTCAAGATTTAACTAACTAGTTTCATTACACATTCTCTTTTCAAACTACTAAAATGAAATTTATTATTTAAATCCCATTGTAGATAATTCTTTGTTATGCAAATTTTTCTTAAAAACTTATTTACGAGATTATTATCAATACTTTAATAAACACTAAGAACAAAACAAAATTTTCAAGTCAAGTTAAGATCAACTCACTACTTAAAATCCACTTAGAAATAAAACTGGTATACAACTTAAAGAACTAAGCTTTAAAAAGTAAATTTATTTTCTTTGTATGAAATTTAGGAAATAATAGTTATAATAATTAGACACTCAATTGTAACAAACTAAAGATTTTTACAACAACCCTTAAAGGTTCATGTGTTGAAAAATTATGAATTTAGAAAAGAGTTATTATCACGACCTGTTACCCCAGGCTCCACCACAGCGAAGGAGGCGCCTCTAGGCCCTCAAGCCATTATGGGCAAGGATCGTGATGCCAGATACATTGGCCCTCTCATCGCACTTTCAGGCACAGCCAGGACACTAAAGGCACTATGTAACGACTCAGAACTCTATCTACCCAAGTATTATCCGCTTTGGCCACACACCACACAGTTTTTTCCTTTTTAGTTCTAGCGCTTCCCAGGAGATCACCCATCCTGGGATTGCTTTGCCCAGAGCATGCTTAACTTTGGAGTTTTGACAAAATTAAAGCCATTACACCTAAAAGGCATCTCTATGATTAGAGTTCCACTATCTCTATTTGGGGGGAATAACATACTCCACTACTTATAAAACTGACATCCCCATAGGTTTCGTTACACAGATCCAGAACCACTGCTCTGATACCATTTATCATGACCTGCTACCCTAAGCTCCACCGTAGTAGAGGGGGTACCCTAAGGCCCTCAAGCCACCCTGGTCAGGGATCATGATGCAAGACATACTGGCCCTCCCAGCATACACTCAGGCATAACCAGGACACCAGAGGTACTATGTAACGACTTGAAACTTTTCCACTAAGGTATTGTTCACTTTGGCCACATACCATACATTTTTGTCCTTTTTGGTACCAGCACTTCCCAGGAGGTCACCATCTTGGGATTGCTCTGCCCAAAGCATGCTTAAATTTGGAGTTCTAACGAACTTCAGGCCATTACACGAAAAAGCGCATCTATTATTAGAGTTCCACCATCTATATTTAAGGGGTATTACATTTATTACGAAAATACAAATTTAGAATGTAGAAATATTTGAGAATGAAATGAATTTCTATATTTTTCTCTCAACTTATGAATTACAAGGTATGCATTATATATATATATATACACATATGGCCCTAGCTGTATAAAAAAAAAGAAACAAAAAAGGAAACCTAATTAAGAGGAAAATCTTCTTCTAAAAAGGAAAACACAATAAATTAAAAATTTGACCACAATAAATGAAAATTTTGACCAGAATCATAAATTTAAAATCATAAATACAAAAATATACTACTTTCCTAAAAAAACTAAGGAACGTATTTCCACACTTCCCCTCAAGTTCGGTTGTATATGTTGAACATTCCCAACTTGCTGCTTAGCTCTTCAAAGTTGATTCTTGGAAGAGGTTTTGTAAGAATGTCTACAATTCGAGACCTTATAGGAACATAGATTAGCTGCACAACATTATTCTCAATCTTCTCTGTGATAAAGTGACGATCCATCTCGATGCGTTTTTTCTTATCATGATGAACAAGATTCTTAGCAATTCTTATGTTAGCTTGATTGTCACAGAATATATTGATAGACCCTTGTTTGTTTACTCTCAACTCATAAAGTAATATCTGTATCCACATACCTTCACAAATTCCTAGCGCAAGGGCTCAAAATTATGCTTTTGCACTACTTCTTGAGACCATTGCTTGTTTCTTGCTTCTCCATGTTACAATATTTCCCCACACGTAAGAGCAATAACCGAAAGTAGATCGTCTGTCTAGTAAGTTTCCTGCCCAGTTAGTATTTGAGAAAACTTCAATTTCTCTACCAGAATTCTTTTTGAATAATAATCCTTTACCAATTATCATTTGAGATACCTCAAAATCCTATACACGGCTTCCATGTGTTCTTCTATTGGACTATTCATGAATTGGCTAACAATACTGATAGAAAAACCAATGTCTAACTGAGTATGAGAAAGATAAATTAGGCGACCAACAAGTCTTTGATATCTCCCCCTGTCCACTGGATTACTTCCTTCTTTTGTCCCTATCTTCTTAATTGGATCCATGGGTATGTTAGCAGGTTTACACCTAAGCATGATTGTCTCTTTTAGAAGATCTTGAACATATTTCCTTTGAGAAATAAATATTCCTTACTTTGACCTAGCCACTTACATTCCAAGAAATATTTCAAATAACCAAACTCTTTGATTTCAAATTCCCTAGCCAAATACTTCTTTAAATTCAATAATTCTTCCTCATAATCTCCAGTCAAAATGATGTCATCTACATAAACAATGATAATGGCAATTTCTTGTCTTGGGACAACTTCACAAATAAAGTATGATCTGATTGGCACTAAGTGTATCCATTACTGATTAAAGACTTTGTAAATTTACCAAACCAGGCATGGGGGGGATTTTTTTATGCCATATAGAGATTTTTGAAGTTTGCACACCTTATTGCTATCAGACAGTTTGCCTAGCTTTGGAGGAATCTCCATGTACACGTCTTCGTCTAAGTCACCATTTAGAAATGCATTTTTCACATCCAATTGGTGTAGAAGCCAGTCTTGGTTTGCTGCTAGAGAAAGAAGTACTCGAATTGTGTTGAGTTTAGCCACTAGAGCAAAAGTCTCTTGGTAGTCTATCCATATGACTGAATGAGCCCCTTTGCAACCAAACGAGCCTTAAATCTCTCAATGCACCCATCAGCTTTATGTTTAATTGTAAAAATCCACTTGTAGCCTACTGGTTTCTTTCCATGAGGAAGGTTAGAGATTATCCAAGTACTATTCTTTTCTAAGGCATTGATTTCTTCATTCACAGCCTTTCTCCAATATGGATGTTTAAGTGGTTCCTGAATGGAATGTAGGATTTGTATGCCATCAAGGGTAGAGATAAAAGCCTGATAGGACTTTGATAGTCTTTCATATGACACAAATTTGGAGATTAGATGCTGAGTGCAGCTTCTGACTCCTTTTCGGTGAGCAATCAGGATATCTAGATCATCAATCATATGACTAATGGGACTAGGGTCAAAAGAAATTATTACCTAGGTGAAACTCTTGACTGGACTAAAGAGGAACTGAGTGTTCTATATTTAGATCCTTGTTTGCAAGATGTGGAAACATACTTTGAATGGGATTTTGGATGTCATTATCATGATTTTCATATTGAAGATTGGTTTTGATATGTGAAGGTGTTTGTTAACTTTTAGAAGTTGAGTTTTGGTGGGAAGAGGATTCGTGTTGTGAATTTTGGTCAAGTGATGATTCGCTTTGATTTTGGGAATTTCCATGATCAATAGTTTCAAATCGAGAAGAAGGTTGTAATGCCACTATAGGGTTAACGTTCAACTCATTATGGTTTAAAGGATCAACAAAGTTCCAAATATGATGTTCTCTTACATTCTCCCCCTGAATATCGGATTTGTGATAAAATGATTGATTTTCAAAGATCATATCCATAGAATTGTACATCTTCCTTGTGACTGATGAGTAGCATTTTATACCCTTTTTTATGTAAAGAGTACCTTAAAAAGATACATTTTATAGATTTCGGATCTAATTTGCTACAATGTTGGGCATGAATGTGAACAAAAACTGAGCACCCAAATATCTTAGTAAGTAATGAGGAAATGATTTTAGTCTTTGAGAAGGCCTGTTTCAGGACATGGCAAGGTGCTTGGAAGTTTAAGATTCTAGAAGGCATTCTATTGGTGAGATATGTGGCTGTAAGGACAGCTTCCGCGCAAAAATATTTTGACACATGAGTTGCGAGCATAAGACAACGTGCAACCTCTAGTAAGTGCCTATTTTTCCTTTCTACAATCCCGTTTTGTTGGGGTGTATCAACATAAGAGCTTAAGTGAACAATACCTCTTTCAATAGGTAGGTACCTAAGGTAGATTTGAATAATCTTTAGCATTGTCAATTTTGAGGACCTAGATTTTTGTCTGAAATTGGGTTTGCATCATTGTATGGAAATTTTGGAAGATTTGGTTAACTTCTGATTTTTCTTTCATTAGGAATGTCCAAGTAAGTCTTGTGTGATCATCTACAAAAGATGCAAGCCACCTAGCCCCTATTATATTCTTTATCGTACATGGACCCTAAACATTACTATGGATCATGGAAAATGGATGAGAAGGTGTATATGATAACCTGGGAAAGGAAGTTCGAGTGTGTTTGGCAAGTTGGCATATTTCAAAACTCCAAAGATTTTGAATTTTTATTATTGAACAAGGAAGGAAATAACTTTTCAATATACAAAAAATTTGGATGACCAAGACAATAATGCCATAACATTATTTCGTTTTCTTTATTGACACTCGAACTAAGCTGACTATGAAAGGAAATTCAACTTGCATTTTGGTTTTGACTTGTTGGAAGAGTAGCATCCTTCAAAATATAGAGTCTAAAGTCTTCTTTAGCACTGCCAATGATCTTCCGAGAATCCAATATCTGAAATTCACACGAGTTGTGATAGAATTTAACAATGCAATTATTTTCTCGAGTCAATTTACTTATTGACATTAAATTGCAATCTAAATTAGGTATATAAAGCTCATATTTTAAGATAAGATCCTTTGTTACCAAAACTGAGCCAATTCTTGCCACCTTAGACAAAGATCCATCTGCTATACGAACAATTGAGTTTTCATTGCATGGCATATACTCAGAAAAAATGTTAATATCTCCTGACATATGATTTGATGCCCCAGAATCAATAATCCATGGTCTTATATATCTTTTATTTACTGTAAGGGCATTTAAGTGTTTACCTTTCTATGCTAACATATTTGTTCCCGAGTTAGAACCGGCTTTTGAAAAGAGTTGTTGGAGAAACTTAAGTTGTTCCTTAATGCACGGACTAGATTCTGTAGCATCATGAGAACAGGTTGGCTTCCAATTTGTTGGTTTACCATGAATTTTCCAACATGTTTCTCTTACATGTCTCGAGTTTCTGCAGTGATCACACCAAGGGCGTCTTCACCTCTGTCAACTGGTAGAGTTGTTGTTATTGTTTAGAATGAAGGTAACATTAGAAGTTTGGCTGGAGGCCATGCCGTATTTTTTTCATGAGAACGTTGTAGATCTTTAGAGAATTACAAGCTCTGATACCATGTAGAAATATTTGAAAATGAAATGAATTTCTATTTTTTTTCTCTCAATTTATGAATTACAAGGTACACATATATATACACATATGGCCCTAGCTGTATGAAGAAAATAAACAAAAAAGGAAACCTAATTAAGCAGAAAATCTTCCTCTAAAAAGGAAAACACAATAAATTAAAATTTTGACCACAATAAATGAAAATTTTGACTAGAATCATAAATTCAACATCATAAATATAAAAATAAACTATTTCCTAAAAAAAACTGAGGAACGTATTTCCACATAGAACAGGTAATTCAATTAATTTTTCTCATATGATAAAACTTAAGACATTTTAAAGACAATTTAGAATGATTTTCCTCATAACCACATAAAGTTTTATGTTTTGAAAATAATTAGCTATAAGAAACCTAATATAAAAAAAATGAAATACTCATGAACTCAACATAAATACAAAATCATGATTTTCTTTAATTAAGATCCACATTCATAAAATCTAAGAATTAAAATTTGAGACCAAACTTAAGAAAATATACTTAGAGCTTCATGCCATCAATAAATAAAACAATGATTTTCTCTAAATTGAGTGTCATATTTACAATATCTAAGTATGAAATTTTTATTTAAAAAATCAAACTTAGGAAATTCTTTAAAAGGGAAATATACTTGGGTTTTATGTCACAAGTAGGTAAAATCATGTTTTATAAAATAAATTGTTTGTGAACAAATACAAGATCTTTAAGGATTTTAAAAAATATATATTGAATTATGATTTTCATGTTGCTAAGTCACAAATTTCTAAAATAGCAATTTAATCACAAGTCAAAGGATGAGTTTTCACAAAACCCTATCTTTCACAAAGGTTGTATACAAATTTTATTTTTGAGACAACATCACTAAAATCATGTATATAATATGAGTCCATGTATATATAAAAAAGTATTTTTCAACTATATAAATATATATGTGTTTGCTATGGAATTTGTAGATGAAATAGAATTTAGAAAAAAAAAATCAATTGGAGGTTGGAATTTTTGTAACAATCTCCACTGACGTAATTTCAATTCAAATGACTTCAAATGATTAGAATAACCTTAAAAATAGATAGATCTTTTCAAATAGGTAGAAAACGACATCTTTATGTGAAATTTCAAATCAAAATGGGCAAGTTATGGCCATTTTAAGTTGGAATTTCCCTTCATCCGAATTTTAACGAAAATAACATTATAGAAATAAGAAGTTGAGTAGAACTTCTATCAAATAATCATTCCAGGTATTTCTTTTATCTAAATGACGAGAAATACGAGACTCCCTTTCCTAAGTATTACTATGACTAACAAGTTTGCGATATGGACTAGTGAGTCTTCCCTTATTATTTTGTTATATTGCTTGTGCTTGTAGATAGTTGCATTAGATTTATAAGTATAAGATAAAATGAATATGAATAGGGTTATGGGTTTATATGTATGTGCTTTTTTGTATGTGTGACAATGGATGCTAAGTATATAGAAACTAACAAATGATTGTTTAAGTATACCATTAATATTATGTGTTCTTATGTATGTATGATGCTTACTTGATCACCTTTAATTATACTATAACTATATTTGGTTTTGATATAAATTAAAATGGACATGCATTGCATCCGTCAAGTCACATGTCAAAAGCTACTACTCTTATGTGAAGAATTGGGAGGGTTCAAGGCCAAGAGAGCCCACGACCATACTCATTATTAGGGAACTAAGGCATATTAGGAATACATCCCAAAGATGAGCCACACCTATCAATCGCTGAAGGTAGGGTGCACCCAAGGACTAGTAGTGAAGATCATGAAGACCTTTAAACACCATTCCCTAACCTTCAATATGGAGGACGTAAATCCACTGTGTATGGTTTCTAGATACCTATATATAATTGTTTGTATTATGTGGTTGTTATATAGCATGCATAGTATGTGCGTGAAAATTAATAAACATGTTAGAAATGACGGTGCAAATAAAAAGGAATTTCTCACTAAACTCGTTGTAAGCTTACACCCCCATAGATCTTTGTTGTAATAGATATGCCTGATACTTCATTCGAGAATTGGATATTAAGGAAATCATTGGTAGATCTTTAAGGTCTTGTGGAAGAAATTAAAACATAGGATGGATTTACTTTCTTGTAATTTCTTTATAAGTAATTTATGCTATGTTAATATTTTGGAGATCTATAGGAGATGCATTTCTGTGGTCTTCAGGACATTAGCGGGAGTATACCCTAAAGAGTTGTAATTGATCTTATTTATGATAAGAATGTCTCTTGCCTTGTTACTTTAATTGTTATCAATGTAAATTGCGCTACTCCGAATCATTTTCTTAGTTGTGATGTACGCCTTGTGCATGATATGGAAACCTTTGCATGAAAAGGTAGTTATTCTTAGAATTTAATATTATGTATGGTGGACTGTCACGTTTAGGTATCTCTCGAGGCGTAACACTTCCAAGAAATGGACTCCCTTCAATACCATTAAGAACACTCAGATAAGATAACTCTTTTAGATCACTAAAGATTGAAAAGAGGCAACTTACCTAATACTTTGATTCTTGTTCTTCCTTGAAGCAAGTTACAGGGTTGTAGGGTTTTAGGATTTCAAAAGCATATGAGGGGCTATGAAAAGAAAGACTAGGATAAGGGACTAATTATACTATTGCATAAAAAACCTAAAAAATAAATAATCAAGAACTAAATCATGGATCATAAGCTAGCAATAAAGGCTAGAGATGTAAAATAAAAGCCGACGGCTTAGAATTAATGCTGGCAGCTTAAAACTCGAAAGATGAAACTAGAACAATGTAAGCTGGCATCCAACACCGACAATGTAGAATGCAAAGCTGGTGCTGACGGTGTAGAATGCAAAGCCAATTGCCTAAGGGTAGCTTTGTGTTGCTTCCTCATGCCCTTCTTAGATGACTCCCACTCATTCAAATATTTCTATTATTTAACAATGTATTATTATTTATATTGAGGTGGACCATAAAACTCTTTTATTTAACAATAAATGACAACTCTGCCCTTTGCTATGATTTATGTATTTGTATATTACAACTTATCTATCTCTTAGGAGATAGGTAACGCCACACTCAACCACTCATTCTTATTTGATTTAAGGGCTTACCATAACAATCTCTAACTTAGGCAATAGAGTGGTATGCCCATCCCATACACAGTGCATCACTAACCGAGTTTCTGTCTCTGCAAGCCTTTCCTTACATGTGGATCAAAGCCCAAATCACCTACATCTAACCTCTACCTAATTCAAGAAGTGACACGTGCATAATTGAAATTAGTGTTTTCCACATCGTCTTTAGGTTCTTCTAGTCCTCATAAGTCCAATTCAACAAATAAATTTAATAAAATCCATTCAGTCCATTAAATTCACAAACCTAAAATTTTATAGAAAAAAATTAGAATAACTATTGAATTCATGTGTGTGTGTGTATATATATTTTTGAAATATTCATTCATATTAATAAAATTTGAGTTTCAAACAAATAATGAAAAAGTTTGAGTTCAAACAAACATCATTTTTATCTATAAAATCTCTTTCATTCATAGATCAAACGGGTTATCTTCCAAAGGAACGACTAAAATTATTCACCAAATTGCAAATACAAAATGACTACATTGAACTAAAAGAAAATAATACTTACGTTGATTTTTTTATTATTAATTTTCTCGATCTGATTGTCTTAGAGATTTGATGGAGTAATTGGCTGGAAATAGTGCTCGTTCCCCTTGTACACCTGGGACAATTGGCTATCGGATGGCTTCCTCTGGTGGTCAATTAGTCAACTTCAGCAGCTTGCAATTTTAGGTCAAGGTTTATACCTTCTTCTAATTTCTCCATGCGTTTAGATGTCAATTTGAGATGAGGTTTTCAAATTTCTTAAGCGGATTCTTTTTGGTTTTCCTGAAATCCTCAATTGAGTTTTTCTAGCTAGGGTGGGTATCAGTAGGTAAAACATGAAGAGCCTTGGTTCAATTTTAGGTATTGTGAACTATGAACCTAGGTGTCTAGTTTTCCCACCTCCGAATGTAACTTTCATTGGTTTCATAACGTAATTTGTTGGGACGCATGACCAGAGGTCTTTCATTTATTAATTTGGTTAATTTAATCGATTTAATGTTTCAAAGAGGTATTTTTAACTATATTTAATAATTATAAAAATATAGATATCCATATATAAACTACCAAATATATATATATATATGTAAGTTATGATTTTATTCCAAATCATTTATCATTAAAATCTATGTCTAACATCTCGTTATATCTTTAAGCTCGAATTTCAACTTCCCAACTAATAACGTGCTTATAAACTTGGGTTTATAACCGAAAAGAGAAGCTTTTCATGAACTTTGTTTTAAAAACTGTGGTCAACATCCTATAATCACCTATGGTTTCCTAATTATTCTTAGTATTTATCGCATTGGCTTTAAAATGATGTAGTCAAATTTGATAAATACAAATTAAACATCCTGGCAAATATTGAAAGCTCAAAAGATTCTATTTTATCAAAAAAAAAAAAAAAAGAAAAGAAAGAGAGAAAGAAAGAAAGAAAAATGATCATATAATTAAGAAAATGCGACATGCGTAGCTACTTTGTCTTAGCAAAATTGATTTTATAAAGATGATTTATATTTCATTTGCTTAGTATGCAGGGAAGATTCATTTTCGTAATTTCATGTGGATTTCTAAGCTACGCGTGTTGGCAAGAAAAATGGCCATCAATGTGACCTATGGAAACCCTAGGTGATGCTGGTGTCGCTGTTGAGCAACTTGAAAGGGCAAAGAACGGTATGGTGGGTTTAACAGTTGTTCCCAGATTTGATTTCCCAAGGGTCCCATTGGCCAATAAATTCTACTTTTTCCACCTTGAGAGAGAGAGATTATTTCTAAGGGTTGTTTGTTTGCTTTCACATTGTTTACCTCAAAAACCCACAATTTTCAAACAATGTACAAAAGCAACCTTTATGAATATGATATGTAAGTTTCATATTATTCCTTTTCATTCTCCAAAATATTCCCATTCTAAGTTCTTATCTCCAAACAACTTTGTCTAGCTCTAGCATTTAAGTTATTTAGTCAATTTTATTATGTAACACCCCGAACATGACCTCTCTCTCTCTTTTCCTCATCAAATCCTTTGACTTCATTAAATTTCAGTTTCTAGGACAAATGTCCATAAAATAACATAAAAGGTTCTTTCTTCTTCTAGGAATCTCCGCATTTTCGCCAAATGCATTTAAACTTCAAGATTAAACATCTCGAGTTCAACCCGCTTGAGTCATGATAATGTTAAAGATGATTACTTATTGAAATCAATGCTTTATCTTCCAAGTCCGATTTGCATGGCCCCATGTACGCAGACATCTTAATTACGTCTACCTCAAGAACTGGAAATAGAACCAAATATAATTTCAAGATCCTCTAGCTCATTTTTTTATTACTTCTTGAAATGCCAGTGGTTTGTACGTAAATGTTTTGCATAATAAATCAGAAAATACGTTACATTCAAAAGATAATCTAAATCTCCTAGAGCAAAAACACATTTAGTAAACACGTCTCAAATCTTACGAAGGAAACACATTTACTAAATGCATTCATATTCATTTTTATTTATTTATTTATTTTTGATAAATAGATTTGGACACCTTATAAAGTGTTTTTTTTTGTTAAATTTCATATTCGAGCATAGGGTTTTTTTTACAGATGTACAGTCATTTCTCAAATTTAATATGAAAATACGTTAGCATGTAAACATATTTTGTATATAATGAACAAAAAATGCATCAGTGCGTGTGTCCGAAAATTAATAGTAGAAACTCACTCACTAAATGCATTCGTATCAAAATTTAAATTTTTTTTAAATGAGATCGAACATATTCACCAAATCCATCTATTAATGTTTATATATATAAATTGATTGAATGTGCGTGTCTATTTTTCCTTTTAATTGAATGTGTCTGAGAGTACTAAATAACTAAGACACAAACCAAAGTTACCATTCACCCACTTAGACAACTAAATCGCACTCCCTTTGCTTTTTCACTCTAAGGAAATCTCGTGCTCGATTTTGGCCAAATCATTCACACCCATTCACTCATGGAGTCCATAACATCATTTTCAAGTATAACCAATGTCAATTTCTTCTAGTTATTAGTTAATTTTGTCAGTTTTTTTAAACATTTCAATATGAAACCCTAAAATTGAAAATAGAGTTGATTTATATGTTTAGTTGGTAATGCATGCTCTTTGGTGTTGATTTGTGTTTGTTAAGCTATGCTGTGATGATTTTGTAATCTTATCCGTGTTAATGCCCACACATGCTTGATAAATGTTCGATGAAATGTATGTAAAGGATTAAACATGGGACTTCCTTTTTTTTTTTTTTTTTTTTTTTTTTTTTTTTTGCTTGCTTCATTGTGTATGCTGATGGGAATGTTGTAACTGGAAAATACGGAACAAAGTATGACTGAGCTCCGATCAAGGAGGTCTAAATGAGAATTGATATTGACTTTACTCATTTTTTGAATAAGATATGTGATAGTGCCGAGATAGATCCAAGTATAGGAGGTGTCTAAATAGTCCATAGATACCCCCATTACATGCCGAACGAGGGTGTTGAAAACTTAACTAATCAGGCTCAGAAACTTTGTCCAAATCTATTGCAAGAGTTATATGTGCAAGTACAAGGAAAGTCTACTATTCAGATTGAGTTTATGCCATCTCGATTGAAACAAGTTGAGTTTCCAAACTTGGAAGGCTAGTAGAACACATGTCTTCACCTTATTGGTAGGATTGATATGGGCAACCAAACTCCACACCAACAAGGTACAGTGCGTCATTCTCCTATGAACTTTGAAGAGTATGAGCTAACCCTCATGGAAAAAGGAATGGTCGAACTTGAAAGGAGAATTGAACAGGAAGATACTTGAATTCTAAATCCTAAGGTTATGACGAAAATTAGGATGGTTAGCATTATGTGGATAATAACAGAGATCTAATAGAGGACGAACAAAGTGATAATTGTTGGTCCCACTTTAATAATCAAGAAAGGGGGGTTGAATTGATTATAAATAAAAAAAGTAATTTTTTCCTATTAAAAATTATTCCCCTTCGGTTTTAAATATGAGAACAATATAAAAAATTAAAAAAATATAACAATTAAATTGTGGAAATTAAAAAGATAGAGATTAGACAATCAGGTATCGATGTATAGTGGTTCCGCTTTGTGCGTTGGTCCACTTTTCCAGCTCCGAGCCGGGGATCCCGTTATCTAAGAGGTTTGTTTCACTATATCTAATAACTTCAAATTACACGATTGTACAATTCTCTCTCTGCTCAATTTTCATAGCTATCCTTAAGCTAACAATCGATCTACATAGTCCAATCTTCTAATCAAACAGTCACTCAAGAAGGCAACAACATGTTCCTTCTTTATCAAATGAAAAGAAAAAAAAATTTACAGCAAAGTTAAATGTTGCTCAAATCAGTTCATTGAGCAGCAATAGCTCAAATGTTCTTTCTGTTTGTAGTAAGCTCGGTTTTGATCAGTAAGAAAAGCTTTTTTTTTTTAACTAGTAAAAAAAGTTAAAGGAAGGCTCTGTTCGTATTATATATATGCTTTTGTTCGTGTATGTTGTATGTTCTATCTTATTTGAAAAAAATATCCCTCGTTCAAAAATATCTAGATAAACTTCCCTTGATTTCCTCGCATAGAATCTGCATAAAATATTTTTTATCCTTATCTTCCTTTCAAATTTGAAAACTACAAAAAATCCAAGCATAAATCTTTCTTGTTTATCTCTCCAAAATATATTTTGTTCCTTCTCTTTTTCAAATTTGAATTCTTCCTTTTCTTCAATTGGGTAGAAGATAAGATGGAAGAGATATTTTCCGTTTCCTGTAGACAGGCTCACGAGTCTTGTGATGATACATCCTTATCTTACAATTTGAAATTTGAAAATCGGATCAACATCATCTGATCTTCTTCATTATCCATTTCAACAGCTTTAAAGATAATGTTCCTCCTTGAACTCATGGTAGAATCCCACAAAATTAGGTAAGTAATTGACTAATCCTTGTCTTAAAACATTGTAGACACTGGAATAAGCTTGTCTGGAAGGAGAAAAACGTGTAGCAGCTGTTCAAAGAAGTTCTGATACTGTTCATGAAGATTTCCATCATTGATGAGAGAGAAACTTTGATAAAAATATTAAATCCCCTTGGATTAAACCAACTTAAGTGGAACAAATGAGTATATTATCCAAATAAACTCATTTACTCGGAGCTAGGCCTTCAAGATACTTGTATAAACTGATTTGAAAGTTTTAGATGACATTTGAGAAGATGAATAGTGAAATCTTGTGAGATAAAGCTGTTGTCAAAAGTTACAGTGAAAGGTTTTGTGAAACCTTCTGGATTTCTGATAATGTTCATTTTCTCACAGACTAACCTTCTATAAAACCTTATGGATCTTGGTACTATTCATCATTTTTCTTTTTCCTCTTTAACTTATTTTTCTTCTTTCTCTTTAACTTGGAACTCACACTTGATAAACTTATTAGTAAACTTTTCACACTTTTGTTATCATCAAAACCTGTTTTAAGAGAATCTAACATTCTCCTCCTTTTTGATGATAACAAAACATTTGTTAAACAAAATAATTTTCTCCCCCTTTTTGTTATCAACAAAAATAAACACATTCAAAGAATATGACCAAACATGTATTCCTTTAATTCAAAAGACAAGTACACATTTCAAATATCTATGATGGTCTAAACAATAATATTTTTATGCACAAATCTCTTAGAATAGCATAAATTTTTACAAGTGCATAATTTTTTTAATTTTAATTTTTTTTATAGAGCTGTAGAAAAAATGTAAAAGCTGCAGAATTTTTTTTAATTGTAGAATAATGCTGAATTGAAGAATTTTTACTTGAAAAGTAGCATGAGCAGTGCAAAATTTTATCGAACATGTAGAATTTTATAAAAAATGCAGAATTTTGTTCTTTTATCATACCCACAACAAAGATAGCAAAGTAAAACAACTTTAACATATTTATTCTATTTACTTATCTTTGTTTCAAACATTTCTCCCCCTTTTTTTTCCAAAAAAAAAAAAAAACATAACTAATCATCTTTCTAGAGAATTTTTTTATCATTTATATTCTCCCCCTTTATAAATTTCTTTTAGAAACTATGTTCCCCCTTAATATGATACCAACTAATTTTATATTAACCAAAACCAACATATTTCAAAAATTTGTTTAAGATCATAAAGAGTAAAACATTAAAACATATGAGGGAGTTGGAACAATAATACCAAACAATTAGTTGATCTTTTTCTTCATGAGAGTCACATTTTTCTTTCTTTACCATTTGAAGTACTCACTTATCAAGTTCATATCCTTCTGCTCATTGCCTCAATCCCTAAAATCACTAACAAACAAATCATACATTTTTACGAACCTTGATTAGCTTGGTTCCTTTGAAAGACAAGCTTGTTTTATCAAATGATTAGCTTGATGATTACTAAGCTTGTTTCTCTTATAATAGCAATATTTTTCTAAGTGACTAGGTTTATTACAAAAATAACATGCAGATGAATAATTATTTTAATACCTGTTGTTTACTTGTTTCAAGTTGTTCTGACTTAGGTAACTTCTAGAATACCTTCTGTAATTGTGTTGATGATATCCATAAGAAGGATAACTTCCGGAATACCTTCTGGTATATCCTCTGGTTTTTCTTATATAGTTGTTTTTTTTTTACATGATTTGCTTTGAATTCACTCCTTTTAGCAATAGATTCATCATTTATAACTTGTTTAATATCTATAATTGGTTTAGTTTTCACAAATATTGTTTTCTCAAATGCATTTAAGCTATAACCATGTTCATAACCTAAACCATGCTTTTCACAATATAACCTTTGTGAAGAAATCAACATTTTCAATTTTTCATCCCTTTCATTGAATTTATTAAAGGTGTTCTTTATTGAACTAGATAACTCATCTATTTTTACTTTCAAAATACAGTTTCTTCCCTAAGCACATTATTTTCTTTTCTCATTTTCTCAATATTAACATGAAACTTTTCATTATCATGCTTCAAAATATCATTTTCATCAACAAGCAAATAATTTGTTTGTTTCAAAGCCTCTTTCTCATTCTTAAGAGCTTTATTTTCTATATCTAGCTTTGATATTTTAGTATTAGCTTTAGTTAGTGCATTTAAAAGCTTTTTCATCTCAGCATAGACATCACCTTCAGATAATTCGTCTTCAGATTGAGAATTTACCTCAGAGGTGGCCATAAGACATAGATTTGCTTCTTCCTCCTCTTCATCGGTATCCTCTAGATTACTCTCTGAATCATTTAGATCATTCCATGTAGCTAATAATGATCTATTTTTCTTCTTGAATTTCTCTATTTTCTTAATGAGAGTTGGGCATTCATACATAATATGACCTGGTTTCTTACACTCATAACATTGGATCTCCTTTTTCTCCTCCTTTTCTTTGTAAATTTTTCCTGCATCAAAATCTTTGTAACCAAATTTTTTATAGGTAGTAAATTTCTTACCTTTCCTCTTCTTTAAAAATCGGTTTAGCTATCTAGCCAAAATAGTTAAGTCTTCTTCTTCATCATTCTCACTTTCACCGAATTTAACTTGATTAGCCACAACTTCTTTCGTTTTGAAAGCTATTCCTTTGGTATTGCTTTTATGCTCCTTGAGTAGTCTTTTTGTGAGATTCATAAGCTATTAACTTTTCCGTTAATTGGCTAAGAGAAAGTCTTTTGAGATCCTGTGCTTCTTCTATGGCGGTTTTCTTTGCATCCCATGAAGGTTGTAGAATTCTCAACATCTTCTTCACAAGATTAGGATCAGCAAGTCTCTTCCTAAGCGATGCAAGCTCATTTGTTATTGCTGTAAACCTGCTAAAAACATCTTTGACAGATTCATTAGTTTTAAATTTAAACAGTTCATATTGTTGAAGTAAAGCATTTATTTTGGTTTCTCTAATTGTATTGGTTCCTTCATATGTCTCACACAATCCGTCCCAAATTTCTTTAGCTTCCACATGATGATATTAGATAAAATTTTGATGGAGCAATAGTGGTGAACAACAGATTTTTTGCTTTGTTGTTCTTCTCAATGAATTTCTTCTCAAGTCTGATAGGACTGAATTTCCATTAAAAGTAATTACATTGTCTCCCATGGAAATAACTTGCCATGAATCATAGTCATTAGCTTTAATGTAAGTTTGCATTCACATTTTCTAATAAGAAAAATTTGAACCATCAAAGAAAGGAGCACAATTAATTGCAACATTGTTCTCAGCCATTCTAATTGGATGACTCAATTCAATAAGAGCCTGCTCTGATACCAATTGTAGGTATCATGATTTTAAAACAAATACTTTTTTAAAAATTAAGCTTAGCTCTGATACTAATTGTTGGTCCTACTTTAAAAATCAAGAAGAGGGGGTTGAATCGATTATTAATAAAAATAGTAATTTTTTTACTCTTTTGTTATCATCAAAATCTATTGTAAGAGAATCTCACAACAGTGAAGATGATGACACTACCGAATAGATCATTGAGTGTCATGATAATGTTGTGACTAAGATGATAACCTAATAACCCTCCAATTCAAAGGAAACTTCTTCGATTTATGATGTCTCTCAGGGCAGGGTTAAGGATAAAGTACCCTTTTTCAATATTGGTAGCGTGATGGATACATAACTTTCGAGGAAAGTGTAAGTATAATGAGCAAAAACATATCAAACCTAGATGATCTAAACAAAGGGATGATGTTCAATACCAAAGCGGATCTTATTAACCATGTGAAAACATTCCAAGTGAAGCAACATTGTAACTTTCATGTGGATGAATTGACCAAAAGTATATGGTTGGCATATTTCATTAAAAAAGATAAAGGGTGTACATGGAGATTGTGTTCTTGTAAGAAGAACCTGGAGGGTTTCTTTGTCATTACTAGATTGGAAGACCTTACATATGTCTTTACCCTATGGTAAGTCAAGACCATTCTTAAATAGATTCTAATGTCCTAGTTGGTTAGGGATGATGCGGATGTAAAAACAAGAGTGTTATAAGGGCATGCTCAGGATCTATTTTGATACAAGATATCATGACAAAAAGTGTAGGAAGGGAAGAGGAGAGCAATCGCCATGGTATATGGAGACTAGGATAAAGCATACAATGAGCTCCTAAAACTGTTATATGTAATGAAAGCCAGCAATCTTGGAACACAGGTTAAGTGGGGATGGACAAGATCCACAGAGCCTCGTAAGTCGATCCTCAAATGGTTATTCTGGATATTTAGACCTCGTACGGAAGTCTTCAAGTATTGTCAACCTATCATAAGCGTGGATGGAACATTTTTGTATGGGAAATATAAATACGTTCTGCTAATTGCATGTGGGGTAGATGGTGACAATAAAATTGTTCCCTTGGCACTTTGTTTGGCTCTAACAGAAACAATGGAGTCATGGAGTTGGTTCCTTGTACGGTTAAAGCGACATGTCATTGGCCACTATGGTGAAGAGACAATATGCTTGGCATCAGATGGGGAGCCGAGATTATCTTAACATAGAAAGAATACTCTAATGGATAGTTGCCTCCATTTGTTGTTCAAAGGTTATATGTTTGACATGTTGCAAGTAATTTCAAAAAGTGTATAAGAACATGAGGATGAGGAATTTGGTTACATATGCTGCCTCTTAATCACAACTACGTAAGTTTGAAAAATTCATGAATTTGGTTAAGGAGATTAATGAAGAAGCAATCGAATGATTTAACAAGACCAAGCTTGATGGATCCTTCACATTGCCCAAAGAACAATGGACATTGACATATGATGGTAACTACTGTTTTTGATTACATGGCTAAAAATATGGCCAATGCTTATAGTTTTGTGAGTGAAGGTGCAAGGGGCCTTCCTATGATGGCACTTATGAAGAAAATATTCTACAACTGTGTAATGCTTTGGGAGAAGAGGATTATAGAGCTACTAATGCTATAAAAGCCAATCATGTATTAACTACATATGCCGGAGAAAAAGCTAGAGCTATGGGGCCAACATTCTACTAACCATCAAGTCACTAGTTTCCGTACGAATACTAGACTGTTCAAAGTAAGAATAGGGCCCCATCATGTAGGTAGTGGCTTGAAGGGTGGAGGGCAAACACAGAAGGTTGATCATGAGAAACATCAATGTACATGCAATAAATGACAAATTTATAAGATACTATGCTCACACGATCTAACTGTAGCAAGTCACATGAGATTAGATGTATCAACCTTAGTGGGACCGTAGTATAGATGGACAAATAAGATTTAGTGCTACCAAGAACACTTCCATTCTATTAGGGATGAATCGGAGTGGCTTGCACTAGCTAACTTCTCATTGTTGTGGATGGTGACAATAAGATTGCTCCCTTGGCACTTTGTTTGGCTCCAACTGAAACAATGAAGTCATGGAGTTGGTTCCTTATATGGTTAAGGCGACATGTCATTGGTTACCTTGGTGAAGAGATGATATGCTTGATATCAGATAGGGAAGCTAGGATTATCTCATCATACAAAGAACAATCCAATGGGTAGTTGCCTCCATTTGTTGTTCAAAGGTTCCGCGTTTGACATATTGCTAGTAATTTCAACAAAGTGTATAAGAATATGAGGATGAGGAATTTGGTTACATATGCTGCCTCTTAAGTAAAACCACGTAAATTTGAAAAATTCATGGATTTGGTTAAGGAGATTAATGAAGAAGCAATCAAATGGTGTAACAAGACCAAGCTTGATGGATCGTTCATATTGCCTAAAGAACAATGGACATTGAAATATGATGGTAACTACTGTTTTGATTACATGACTACAAACATGGCTTATGCTTATAATTTTGTGATCCAAAGTGCGATGGACCTTCCTATGATGGCATTTGTGAAGAAAATATTCTACAATTGTGTAATGCTTTGGGAGAAGAGGATTATAGAGGTTACTAATGCTGTAAAAGCCAATCATGTATTAACTACATATGCTTGAGAAAAAGCTAAAGCTATGGGGCTAATATTCTACAAACCATCAAGTCACTAGTTTTCGTATGAATATTGGACTGTTCAAAGTAAGAATAGGGCCCCATCATGTAGGTAGTCATTTAAAAGCCGAAGGATAGACACGGAAGGTTGATCTTGAGAAACATATATGTACATGCAACGAATGATAAATTTATAGGATACCATGCTCACACGATCTAGCTGGGATAAGTCACATGAGATTAGATGTATCAACTTTAGTGGGACCATAGTATAGATGGACAAATAAGACTCAATGCTGCAAAGCACACTTCCATTCTATTGGGGATGAATTGAAGTAGATTGCATTATCTAACCTTTCATTCCTACTACCTGATCCTACAATGACTTGTGTGAAGGGTAAACCATGAACAAGCCATTTCCAAATAGAGATGGACATTAGAGGCTATCCGGATAGGGTCACATGTAGTGTCTACCACTAACAAGGTCACAATAGAAGACGATGCCTCAATATAAACTAGTAAGGTTATATTGGTAGCAACTTGACATGGCATATGTTGCTTTGTGGTAAAAGCACCATGTGTACCTTGCTACAATTCAGGAGGGACCTTTTGTAAATGTAGAATACTTGAACTGGTATTAGCGCATCATGCGTTGATACATTTCCTATACAAGAGCATTGATTGGACACATAGTAAGACCTTGAACATTTAATTTACTTTAACTATTATCCTACAGCATATTCTCTTAAAGTGATTATATTTTCAATTTTGCAAATCAATACAATGAAGGAGATCAGTCAATCAGATAGTTTATATCACACATGTGCCCTTGCAAATGAGTCGATGTCAACTGTAGAAGAGGAGAATGAGCTTGGGATGTACGCACCTGTAAGTGGACATTAGGAGGAGGAAGCTCAGACACCCTATACAGATGAAGAAGCTAAAATAAATATTGAACCACAACATCTAAGGTACCGAAGGTCATATAAGCCTCGTAGAGGGCATCGAAGCACATTCTCTATACCAACCTAATAACAATACCTCATGCAGGCATTGTTTCACAATGTGTCGTTAGGTATGTCATACCTAAGTGAGCTTATGTCTAGTTTGGTGTATGGTACTATAGGATTTATGACTCCTTCATACAACCATCATATGTATGAGCCAATTGCAACTCCTCCAGCACCACATAGAAAGCAACCACTCCATATTGTAGATGAGACTAATATGGAAGAAGGGGTAGCACAATAGGAACCTCCATCACGATACAGTCCAGTTGCTCATAGGGATTTTGAAGAAGGTTCTAATAAAGGGAGTGAGCAAAGGGGTGATCATCTAGACAAAGGCAAAGAGAAAGAGTTGATGCGTAGAAGATTTGGAAAGACTTTTGTTAGGTATTCAAAGAAAAAGTAGACTAATTACACTTTCCATTTTTATATCTTGATTACTATATCTAAGACTGTAACTGATTTATATCATTTGTAATGAAAGATTTATTTATTATAATGTATTTACATGGTTATTTTCTTTTTGCTTTGAAATGCTTATATTATTATAGTAAGTTTTTTCATAAATACATTGGAGTCATTGTGTATTGATGGCAAGTGTTGATTAAAGTTGAATTTTGATCTGTATCGCATAGTTGAACTAATGTTGGTGTTGGATGGCAGATGTCAGTATTGGATGTGTTGTGTTTATTGTGCTTGTTATGATTATTATAGTGGAAGATGTCTTAATTCTAGTTTTAGAAGGGTTGTGTTCTATTTATGCAAGCTATTAAAATATATATTGTTTTGCTCTTAAATGCATTCACTAAATGCATCCAATTAATTGAAAAAAATGGAAAGCATTCGTTTCAATTTTTATTAATAAAATAAAATAAAACACTAACGAACACATTCAACATGCGTTCGACCACATTTAAAAAAATAAATAAATTTTGATGCGGCCGCATTCGTTGAATGCATTTTTAATATTAATTTTTAGACCAACGCACTGAATGCATTTTTGGTTCATCATGGAATATGTTTACAAACTAATGTATTTTCAAATTAAGTGTAAAAAATAATCATACATCCATACGAAACCCCAAGTATTTGGTCTTTGTTAGTGCCATACTTAAATAAAACCTCATAGCATCCAGATCCCTGCCATTGTTATCCAAAATGACATCAAATGTTTCTCCTCCTATGACTTCTCCAACATTTGCAGAGTCTCCTTAAACTATTTTACTTCCAGTACTCACAATTTCGTAATAAAATCACTAGTAGATATTTGCATAGACTTATAAAAATTCACAAAAAAACAAGAAAAGCATAATTCAGTAATAGCACAGTAACTCTTATATTGTTACCAAGAATCTATTGAATGGTGGCTTCTTCATTTTTTCAAAAGATTCATCTCCAATGGTGAGAATGGTGACTTTATAACCAAAGCCAAGGAACTCTTTTGCAAAGTAGAAGCTAATGACGGCGTGACCTCTACTATTGGTGTTAGCTATGAGTACCTTCTTCTTCTCTGCAAAACTTGCAATTACGAGAAAGAAGCTAGAAGAGTAAGGCTGATACCAAATGATAGTGGAAGATGATGATGTAGTGAAAGAAAAATGGAAAGAGTAAACAGAGTTGGAGAAATACAGACAAGAGGTCAAAGAGAAGAAATCTAGGGAGCTTCTATGGTCCCCGTCCTGCCATTAATTTTACCACTAAAATTAATATAGTAAATAGAATATTAGCTATTTGAGTAATTTGATCACAGTTGAGTATAGTGTGAGCTATTGGATGATGATAGAATTAATTTTATCAAAATTAATGGCAGGACCATAAAATTTTTCAGAAATATAATGCTAAGTCAAGCACATCCACTGAATACGGCTACAATCAAATAAAATAATAATAGTAATAACTTTGGGCGGAATGAATGTGCCCAAAGCTATTTTTAAAAAAAAATTAAAATGAATACGAAGGCATCCGGTGAATGTGTAAGAATTGGGACGCATTTACTAAATATTATTTTGCTCAAGTAGCTTTAGATTATCTTTTGGAAATGTGTATTTTTCAATTTTTTATGCAAAAATGCAATATTTTCATACAAAAACCTAAAAACTCCACGCACATCGAAAGTTATGACATCTCTTAGTACTTCGGCTTAAGGAATATACATTGTACTTTTTTCCTCTTTCTATTATAGTTTTGCTAGCAAATGCCCTAGCACGCTGATTAAAGAAAAACTCAATATCTTATATACCAATCTAATTTAAAAAATTGTTCTTATTAAATGGCATGTGCTTTTTTTTCCCCCTAAATTTATTAAAAAACGCGATAAAAATTAGGGATGTGCTTGATATGGTTCAATTTTTCTTTTAAATTCAAATCTAACAATATGATTTGGTTCATAATTTTTTCGAATAAAAAACAATTTGGTTTGTAGTTTAAAACATTTATTATTATTAAAATTAAAATATATTCTATTGAAAGGCTTAAATTACATATTTTATATTACCAATGCAAATATAAACAATAATATTCAAAATCAATTATTTACCTAAAAAATAATGTAAAACTTATAGCGAATGAAAAATTTCATCTATTATAAGATTATAATTATACTAAACTATAATGATTTAATAGACTTGATAAAATAAGAATATGCTATCTGAATAAGAGATGCAAATTTTAATTCATTTTATGCTTCTAATTAATACATTATCAATTATATATAACAATATGTAACTAAGTAATAGAAGTGAATTAATTACTAATATAAAAGGTGTCATGCCCCGGAAGGTACTCTAAATGTGGCAGTCCGCCGCACATAATATTAAAGTTAATGAATGACAACCTTAGTCACGCAGGAGCTTCGATATCACATGCAAGGCGTGCTTCTAAGATTGTAGGAGACTCACAAGAGTATTACGTTTAAGCAGATAATAAAAGCATGCAAGAACTTATATAGATAAACATGTAATATTCATTAGAATAAAAGTCTCTTACAACTTCTTAGGGGCATTCCCTCGTTCTAATAGCCTTGTTCAACTAAGCTATCTCCCAAAAATACATAAATATAACATAAATCTACTATAAAGATTTTTCTTAGAAGTCTATATCCAAAACTAAATATATATAAACTTCTTCCAAAAACTCCTAGTAGCTTTGGCTCGTACCTGACAAAAAGGGCTCCTTAATGCCAACCATAAGTAATCATGCTGTAACAAAAAGCTATAGGGGTATAGGTAAAACTAGGTTAGTGAGATAACTCCCATCTACAAAACATTTTCATAAAACATACAAGTATTTAGACAATCATATGAGCATGCATCAATCACGTGAGATAACAAGATACACACGATTAACCGGAAACCATGTATAGTATGGATTTTACGCTCTCCATATCGAGGATTGGGTGGGTATCAGCCCATACGACCATCAATATTTGCAGACTTATTGGCTCCTACTTACCCTGCAGACTTTCTGGCTCCTATTAGCCACCACAACAACTCCTCGTTTCCCCACATGAAGAATAGTAGCGAAAAAAAAAAAGTGTGACTCACAAATATGATATGCATGAATTGTTTTCAATATAGGGTTATTCAATTATCGTCAAGTTCAAGTTAAAGGTGATCAAAACAATGCTTATCATACCATTGCAAGAAAACATAAGTTATTTATCCATTCCTCTTTCGATATTCTTAGCTTTCATTCAAAAACGATATCAATCAATCATGAATCCAAATCACCAATATTTATTCATTTATCTTTTTCCTTATTCTCTAATGCTACTACTTACAAGTACAAACAAGGAAATATAACTAGTAAGGGATTAACTCACTCCATGATGATCGCTCCTAGTTGAAGTAATCTTCTAGGAAGGCGATATCAGTTCCTTCTTCACCTAAACAAGATGAAATACCCAAAATGAGTATTTCATAGAATTTCTACTTTGAAGATTCTAAATCTATCTTCAATTTGCAGTAAAATCGAATTTGAAGGAAGTTTCAACTTAACATAATCATAACTTGCTCATTTTAACTCGGAATTTTGCATATTATATATCGTTTTCTACCTACTTGAAAAGATTTATCTATTTCTAAAACTATTTTCATCAAACTAAGTCGTTTGAGCTCTAAAATAGTGGTGATCAGATTTACCACGAATTTCACAAAACTTATTTTCTTCTTTTTACAAAACTTATATCAAAGAGATAGATATTATAATAGTTTGTAAGACCTTTGTAATGTATATATATAAATATATATTTATTGACTTATATCAAATGCATGAAATTAATGAAGCTGTCTCAAACCATGAACTTTTGGTAAAAGTAAAGTCTTCTGAGGATTTTGGAAAAGTGAGACTTTTGAAAATTTCTTCTTAGCTTACTAGAAAATATCTCAAGTTATTCTAAATGAGAATTTTTCTTTTCCTTAATTCCATTTTTTTATTCTTTTTAAATTTCAAAAGAATGATTTTCATTTTCTAAGCTTAGTTTCCAATACTTTTTGAAAGTAGTAATAATTCTATATTTAAAGAAATGATTTCCTTATTTCTTAAGATCATTCTATTTTTATGAAAGGAAATTATTGGTGTTTGTCAAACTAGTCTATTTGAATTTCAAGGTATTGATGAAAAGTGAAGTTTAGCAAAACTTTTGTTTAATCAAGAATTCCTTTCCATTTTATGACTTTATAAAGTGTATGTATATATTGTTTAAAAATTCCTATGTTCTTAAAATTTATAATGAACTCCTCTAGATTTCTAGAAAAAGTTGTCAAGATAAATTCCTAAGTTTTTATGAAAAAAATTACTTCCTTCATAACAACATTTATTTTTAGAGAAGAACTTATATTTTACGAAAACTTTTTCTTCTTTATCTTATTGAGACAAAATCAATATGTTCATGCATGATTATAAATATGAAATTATGAATTTATGAAAACATAAGAAAGATATAATAATTAATGAAATAAGCTAGTAAAGAAATATGTCAAGTATTGTAACCTTAGCTTCATCAAGGTATCCTAGGACTAAGAATAGACTAGTCCCAAAAGAAAAAAAAATTGTTTTGACTTGATAAGGATAAGTTTAAGACTAGAAAGACTGGTCTTAAAACATCTTGAAAGTAAATAAATTGCAATGTAAATAAATAAATAAATTGCAAGGAAAGTGAATAAATTGTAAAATAAATGAGCTTATATGATCTAAAAGATATATATAACTAATAAATATATTTCGTTAGATATATATGAAAGAAACATAAAGGAAAATAGATTCATGAACAAGAACAAAGCATGAACATATTATTGCTTTCTTAATCTCCATGGTTTTAGAAAACACATACTATGCTCATACTAAGTAAATAAACATATAAAAAGCTAAAACTATCACCTATAGAAGAATTAGAAATTAGAGAAAACTTGAGAGAGTTTATGGAGAGATTTTGAGAGAGTAATTTTAGTGTATGGAAGGTATGAAGGAAGTGGAAGGAAGAGGTGGTATTTATCAGAAAAAGTGGAGGAAAATTTGTGTTAATTAAATAATTAAAAAATAAAACAAATCAAGGAGTAGAGAGGGAGTGGTCGGCACAAATATGAAGGAAAGAGAGAGTGGAAATTTATTTTTTTATATTTTTGTTAATGAAAAGTAAGATATGAGAGATGTGAAGTTATATTGGAAATGAAAATTGTAAGAAATAGGTGTATGAGTGTAAGAGTAGGTTGTAAAAAAAAGTAGAGATAGACAAATAGTATAGAATAGTAATAAATAGTGTACTGTAAAGTAGACATGATAATTAAAGTATCAGTAGTAAGAAAATGCGCGTATAATTGTGATATTTGATATTTTCAGTTACCAAAAAATTATAAAACTAATATTGAAAACCATATATTCTTACGAGTGTAACGGTATGTTTGGAATATTTTTACTAATCTGAGCCTCGGGACATGCTTTTTGAAAAATGTATCCGATCAGGCTCAAAACGAACCGCGGTGTAACTAATCTGATATTTTTAAGTTTTCTCATAATATTACGAACTATTCAACATACTAACCTCTCACTTACTCACTTAGGGTTATGAACATGAGATTGCCGGACTGAATCGGTTACGTCTAACTAGGGTTTTGTTGACGTTAGGTTTTCTGGTTGACCTTTTAATTAGGGTTTAAGCTTAATTTGTCACAAAACTTTGGGGGTTTACAAAAGGTGTAGATGAGGGTTCCTACCATTAGCGATCACACACGTGTTGCGTCGGTCTCATGTTTAGCACATGACTTTGAAATGCTACTGAGGAGATGATGCTTGCTAATTGGATGGCGTGAAGAGAATGACAAGGGAGGAGGAATAGGTAGTCTTAGTGTCTCAAATGCATGAGTGATAGGCAATGGAACTTGAGTAGACCTCGCGCGTCAACCTTATAATTCTTGAGCAGTTGAGATGGAAAATTGCTTGAGTTGCCTTAATTGATCTTTTTTAGCATAGCCTTCTTTATAGAATGTTGTTTTTCTTCTCTCTCTTTGAAAGTTGCAATGATGAGGAATGACTGAGTATGTATAGGCACTTAGAGTAGATGACGACCGTCAGATCACCTCAATGATTGACGAATGAGATGGAGTAAGCTCAATTCATGTTTATCTTAAATGAGCTCCTCATGAGATAAAGCCAACAGTTATCTCCAGTGTGTGCATGAGTCTGCTTGAGAAAAATTAGATGCGGTGGGTCAGTTTAACGATCCTTATTCCAAGCCTACCAAGCAAAATCTCCTTAAGCCATCCTAAAGATCAGACCAGGCTCACTGAGCCTTGTTACCTAACCTGCAAGTAGAGCCTAATAATTAAATTATAATATATAAAATTATAAGCCTTCTTACAAAAGAAAAAAAAAAGAATGTTTAGAATACTAAAGACTACACCATAATCATTGAAACATGATATGATCATTATAATGTAATAATCATAAAAATGGTACCTGAACTTTGACAAAAAGAACAAATAGGTACTTGAACAAAGTTTTCGTTGACTTTTTTCATATCTAAAATTTGGTTTTGATAATTTTGATACATGAATAAACTTTTCATGGACTTTTTTATATCTTATTTCACTTGCTTCAGTAAGAAAAAGAGTCAACCAAAACTTTGATAAATTTTTAAAATTATCAAAACCAAACTTCAAGTACGAAAAAAGTTAATAAAAACTTTGTTTAGGTATAAATTGTTCAAATCCCAACTTCAGGTACCTAATTATTCTTTTTGCAAAAGTTCAAGTACCATTTTCATCATTAACCCTCATTCTAATTTCATTCTCTTGAATGATATATATCTAAATAAAAAATTAAAAATAATTAATTTTTTAATAAAATAGTTAAAAGATAAAGACAATATTATGTTTAATTCTTTATGAAAAATGTAAAATAGTTAGATCCTATTCAAGATCCTAATTTGAATTGAATTGCGAATTGTTTACTTGTACCGAACCAAACCATTTAAAAAAAAACAAAAATTTTAGTGCGGTTCAATCAGTTTTTTTGCATAACCCTAGTAAAAATTTTTACATTCATTTTTTTATGTAGTAGTTTATTTTATGTTAAATAATATTTCTTTTTATTTCTAAATATTTTATAACATTGGTTAGCAAATTATTCTACTAGCATTATCATTGTTCTCCCAAGTTAAATGGACTAGCTTTGAATCTCCTCCTATTGCATACATACATACATACATACATACATACATACATACATACATACATACATACATTCTACAAGATCTAAAGGTATAAATAAATAAATGTTTCCTCATCAATTATTGTATTTTATTGTGGCAAATAAGTATATATTTAAAAACAAAGATTATTATTTATTAATGACAATAAAAACTATTTAGCGTGAATTGGATTAAGTTTAATACAACCTACATTAATTAGGAAAGAATATCTTGATTCCTTAATAAAATAGGTTGTTCTTTAGTCTTTTTACAATTTCTATTTTGTTACATTTCTCTAATTAATTTTGTCACACTTTGTATGTATAGATATAGTGTGCATAAGTTTGATACGTGTGATAGTAAAACATATTTTGCATACTATATGCATGTCAAAATTTTATTCATAATTGCATGTTTCATTTAAACCCAATTAATCTTCTTTCTTTTGGACAATGTTATTTATAAATGAAAGCATTAGCTTTCACTCTCTATGCTATGCTTATGTTTCTATATAACTTAAAACTATGTGTGACAATACCTAGTATAACATTACATGGTTCTAATAAACCAAACGCTAGTAACATGTTATCTAAGGTTCTCTACTACACAAAGATAGACAAATGTCTTTAAGATCATTATTACTGGCATAATTTTCCTTACTTCATTTCATTTCCAGTTGTTTTTGTACAAATAAACAAAGGATGAAATTCTCACGATCATAAAAAAAAAAAAAAAAAATCATAAAGTCCTTCACCGAGACCTTTTTTTTTCCTTTAAAGCATCCACTTGATTTATTACACACCGAATAGCTCTCTCTGATTCGAGATTCCTTCCTAAATAACACACAACAATACCTACATTTTATGAATTAAGTTGATGTCAATCCCTAACTTGCTCAACATTTAGTGGGCATCATAATAGGATAACAGGACAATCATTCACCATATGGCACCAAGCTCTTCTTAAATGCAAGCCAGTTATCAAAACTCTTGACAAGTTGCTTATCTTCAACCTTGAAATTCATTGTCTATCACAACAAATAGAAGCGAAAACTTATAATCCAAAAGAGAACTTTTGTTTGCATCTTTAAGCATACTTCTCCACATATTAAGCCCAACTATTATCCTCATCATCATTCTTATTTCTACTTTTTAATCACTAAAACTAATTACTGTGCCTTCTAAAACCCAACTATTAGCTTGATCATTGGCTGTTAAAGCCACGTTGATAACATCCAATACCTACTTAGCAATAATAGCAACCTATGCAATGGAATTGTCAAGGACCATTATGTAATAAGTCGTTGATGAACAAATCGACAATATTCCTCTTCCAATCATATGCAATTTAATTAATTCACTAAGATACCCTTTTATATTGAGGTGGCCATAACTTAAACATTCATTCTCATGCTTTGAATAGGGCCAAGGTGTACGCAATTTTGCTACGTATAATACTTAGGTGTTATATGAAAAGTCACCTTAACCATTACTTTACAGTGATAATTTCTAACCAATTTTAGATTTTAAAATCGCTAGTTAGATTTGAAAAAAATGATATTGTAGCAAAGAATTATTTACAAAAGATATCCAAAAAGGATACTCTTATGAGTCGACCATCATATACATATATATATGAGAGTATCAAAACATGATTACAGTATATGGTATCTCAAAAACTATATCTCGAGATACCATAGTAGCTAAGTATCAATATAAGTAGCTAAAAAGCAAAATACAATACATGGGCTCACAAATAGGCCCTCAATAAAAGAGAAGAATGAGAGGTATAATTAAACCCCTAGATAAAAATAGTATAAATCCCACAACCCTAGTCGCTCCATTTATCAAGCATCTCCTCAAAATTCATGCAATCCCTCATGTAATCATAGGTATCTGAAGAAGAGAAGAGTAAGTCAAAGCCTAGTATAACAACAATACAAGCACACATGATATGATCACATGCACATGGTCTAAATGTGGTGTAATAACCAATAACTTATGTCTTTAATTTAAGTATGGCAAATCAATAGTAGAACACTCTTCCTCTAGCAACATGCGAGGAACCTAAGGGTTTAAAGTAATAACAACTACTTAAGAGAGTTAATAGAAGCAAGCCAAATATTTTTGCCTCTTAAATCTATCAAGTAATAGCCATGTTTAAGGGTTAGAGCTGCTAAACATCTTCATTTTTAGTCCATAATATAATGCAATTCAACCGGTCCCATAAACATGAATCAAACTATATCACTTCTTATAGAACATAAACATACGTTATCCCGCTAGTATTTTCACAATCAACTACCTACCGAGCTACCATGGTAGCTTAAGTGCCAAACTATCATATTGGCACTGCCTAACAATGTTGCTGCTCCTTGACTCGGATCAAACAACACACGCACAAGCAATTAATCAATTATTAAGGTCGCCTACAAGTTTTAATCCATAACTCCATGTGACAACCATTGCTTCCTTCTATTCTTTGTCGGTCTTCTTAAGGTTAGGACAATATTGTTGAATATGGCCCGAATTGTTGCATTAGAATTATGTGATCACCTTCTTCTTCTTCCCCTTGTTTGTCCTTGCTATGATGCTCTCATCTTTCTTTCTCAACTGTTTATTGAACTTTAAAAATTTTTAAAATTTCTTTCTTAAGTCTTCTAATTCATTATCTTTGTCATTCCCATTGCTTGAACCGGAGTATGAAACTTTAAGTGCTATTTCTTTCCTTTTTTGGTTCTTCTATTTGCCTCTTTATTATTTAATATGTCTTGAGGGTACCAAGGAGTTTCTCCTTTAATAATTTGCTCAAATCATGAGCTTCTTCAATTGTAGCATGTTAGCTTCTCACTGTCTTGGAAAAACCTAAACATTTTAGATTTAATTTCCATATTAGTAAAATTCTGTCCAAAAACTATCAATTGATTTATGATATTGATAAACCCAACATGCATTTCATCAATTGACTCATTTGATTTCATTTTAAAATTTTCATACCCATCATTTAGTAAGCTAATCTCGATGTCATTTGCACTTTATGCTTCTTCATAAGTACTTTGTGATTCATTTCATATTTGTTGAGCATTCTCACACGTGTAAATTAAACTAAAATCATTTTCATTCATATTACAATATTAGATATTCATATCAATTTCATTTAATGGAAAATTTTCTTCTTTGACGTTAATGTAATTTCTTTCCTCTTGGTGTTCTATTACGAAAAGACCATAAAAAGTAATATTTCATAGTATTCTATGTTGAGCTTTTAAGAAGATTTTCATTTTTCACTTCCAATATGAATAATTATTTTTTATTAATAGAAGTAACCTATTTATAACTTGCCCTTCAAAAAAGCCAAGTGTATTTGTGGCCATGGCCTTTACTCTAAAATATGTAGTTAAGTAAAAACAATAAGAGACTACCTGTGATATTAGTTAAAAAAATAGTCACACATAGAGGTTAAAACTCAAGAGCGAATGAATTGATTTTTATAACAATTTTTATCTCTCTTACAATTTAATACCTAAATGATGCAATTTAACAAACTAAACAATATAATAATAATATGGAAGTATGTTGCAATAAACAAAAGAGATAGGGATAGAGAAACAATTCATGGTTTAACATAAAAATCAGAATGCACTCACTCCCCATAAATACCAGATGCCTCCAAAGGAAGACTTCACAATTTACTTTATTAATCACCAAAGATATGCTCCTAAGGAGCTATATCATTATACCACACAAACAAAATCTCACAAAACTCACAAGAGTTGTGCCTTGTTTGAAAAAAAAATTAAGTAAGCTTGATTATACATGCATGCATATTGCAGAAGCGGAAGCCACAAGGTAAGTTTTTTCAATCAATTTTAAGCACATTTAACTAACTATTATCTCTTCAATCCTTTTATGCATAATTAAAAAAATAATAATAAAGAGATAAGGGTAAAAGAAGATTAAACCAAATTTAACGTGGAGTTCGACCTACCCCTAATCTCCACAGTCTATAATTTGCCCCATTAAACAATGACTTCATACGTTTTATTCTATCAAACAAATCGCCTTACAAAGAGAACTTCACAAAAAATTGCCTATACATATATAGGAATTCACATAAGCACCTCAACACATGAGGACTTCACTTATTGAGTCAAACACAGGAGAACTTCACTAAAACACTTAAATAAAACATGTGAATAGTATCTTACAATATTAACTCACTAATCTCATATGTGCCACTAGTCACTTAACAAAGGTAAATACAAAATGATAAAGTCTTTTTACATAATATCTGCAAGTTAATCTCTACTCTTAGCTAAAAATCACCCAAAAACATTCTATATATCATGTTTAAAAACACGTTTACCTTAAAAGAACCTCCAATGATCAAGTTCAAAAGTCTAAAACGGCTAGTTTTTAAATTGTCGCGCCCTAAACCTTGTCGCGCCTTAACCTTGTCATCCCTCAAACTCATCATGCCTCAATTTAGCCCTCGACCAAGTTTATTATCTTTATCTCGTCATGCCTATGACTTGAGCTTGTCGGGTGTTGGTTTTGAGCTTATTGTACCCTAACTATTTAACACGTAAGCCCTTAATGTGACCCACAACCAAGTTTGTGCATATATAAATTTGTTCCTACAAAATCTATAGGGAATAACATATAGACACAAGCACATATACGCACAATAACGCTTGAACATATCAAAAATAAGTTTTGCTTATTAAATGTAGCTTAACTAAGTTGTGGAGTATTTGCATAATAAATTTTCTCATCAAAATAAGATTATAAACACTCACCATTCATCATGCCTTTACAAAAATCACACTATTACACACAAATAATGCTTAAGTAGTGCTTCATAATATATTAGTAAATAATATAACAAATGATAATACTCAACTCCCTTTAACACAATAAGTAGCAAATAATGTACAAAGGATAAATATAATTAAGAGAATGAGACAAATGGATTAATTGCCATTTTTTTTGTACTCAACAACATGTTTAATTCTGCCCAACAACCTATATTATAGGTTCTTTAAGTCATTTGGTCATTACCAATTTTCTTCCATTATTTTTTTCCACTTAATGCTCCAACTGCTAGTTTTCTATTGCTTATCATCCGGATGTCATCTAGAAAATTTCAATTGTCTTCCTTTTGTTCATTACATTGTCTGCTCCTTACCTACATAAATTAAGTCTATCAACCAAACATCGTGCCTTACCGCTCATGTTCGAATGCTAGGTGCAAATACATGACAAGTCCTTCTGAAAATGCTAGCATTAGACCACCATGCCTTGGCATTTGACAAACATTAGCTCTAATGCAACAAGGTCTATGATATTCATGTAATTGTGTAATAAATTTTCTCATCAAAATCCAAATTAAGGCCTTTTATTCAATAATTTTACCCTTTAATGCTAATAAAAAATTGTCTTGAGAGCCAAAATTTGCCATATGAAACTCGTTAGATCCACTAAATACGTAATGGTTAAAGTATTTTGTTTGATTTTTTTTTCTTTTTACTTAAAAGGTTTGATGTGATATATGTTAAAAAACTAAAAATAACATTGTGCGTTAGGGCGGAGTAGTGAAAGTTAAGGTAGAGAAAATATCGAATTCAGTACCCAAACTTCGACAAAAAATTCAATTAGGTATGTAAACATTTAAAAGTGTAATTTAATATATAATTGAACTTTTTGAAGATATATACTACCTCACTTAACACCATCATTTTCTGTTTTCCTACTTAGACCTATCGACCAATTACCGATTGACACATGTCCAAGCATTAATAAAAGAAAAGATAATGACTCACCAACACAACTCGAGCTCTCTCTCTCTCTCTCTCTCTCTTTAAAAATTGAGTCAACTTGACTTCTCTCTCTCTCTAGCTATCAACACCATTCCCCAAAACACAACACAAGCCAACCATCAACAAGTCACTTACTAGAAATCAAACATCATTGTAGTCACCACAACCTAGCCATCGTCAAATTCACCACATGACTCCCCAACCAAGTCAACTCACACCACGACCATATCAATGGCTAAACTAGAAACCTACATGGCCATATCCACACGAGTTGTGCCAGTCTAAACCCATTGGAACCTAACAATCTCCATTGGTTGTGTCACCAACCGCAACACTGCAAAACCATCTCAACCTACCTTAGCAAGTTAACTCAGCCATTCACCATCATCTTTGTAAACCCCTATTTTCTAAGCCCTAAACCTTAAGCCGGAAAGTCTACCGGAGACCTTAAGTCAACCGATCTTGAGTAAAACCCTACAGTTTAGATCCTACAAACCCGAGTTCGTAAATCGAGGAGTCGAAAAATAATTAAAGTGTTTAGAATAGTCCGTAATAATATTTGAATTATTAAAAATATCAGATTGGTTCATTTTCGGCTTATTTCGAACCCGTTTGGATACTGCTTTGGAAAGCGTGTCCTGGGGCTCGAAAAATTAAAAATATATCTTTAATATTTTTACACTCGTATTTTTATAAGGATTTCAAAAATATCAAGTTTAGAATTTTTCGGATTTTAAAAATATTAGTTATAGCTCATATAAGCTTATTTTACTCTTACCGGTAACTTAATTGTTAAATTTCTAAAAATAATTTAATTGATTATTTTATTTAAATCATAAAAATTCTGCACTTAAATAAAAATATTTTTCTTAATTTATTTTATATATTTTCTTATTCAAAAAGCCACTTTAACCCATCTCAAGTACACATACATTATCATTACTACACATTATTATGTCTTCTTTTGCTTTTTCTTACACTTCCATTTCCCAAAATTGCAGCTGCCCATTCCCCATAAAATTAGCCACTTTTCATTATTTTTAATTATTTATTTGATATTTTAAAGTCTATTTTAGTTAGAAATGGATGCAACTTGTTACACTTTCAAAAATACAAATTAATCAAACCACACACACTCCCCACACTCAAAATCACGCCAGCCCCTCCTCCATGCAGCTGTGGTTTATTTTTTTTTTTTAAATTATTTAACACACATTTCTCTATTTAAACATCTCATTCCTTCCTCTTTCATTTTACAAACCCTATTTTTCCTCTCTCTTTTTCCCTCTCTTTTCTCTTCTTCCTTGCCTTGTCTTCTTGAAACAAGCTGTCCCATTTTTCTTTCTTGCTTCCACATATTTCTTGCAATTATTTGAGGTAATCTTTCCCTTTTTGCTCTTATAAGATGTTCTAGGATGATACCATGGATGTTTCATGCATCAAAGGACATTCCACAAGCTTAAAAGGCTATGGATGATGATGCCAAGAAGTGAAACACTCCTCTAGATGATGATCTCTTTTGTTCTTAGTATTTTTGTTATATGGAAGGCTTGTTTATCTTCTTGTTTTTGTGATAGCTTGTAGATCTAGAGTTTTATCAAGCTTTAGTTATGTTTATGTGTAGATCTAGAAGCTTAAGGCCTATTACTAAGTTTTTCTTATGCTTTCATGGTTATATATTGAGTAGATCTTAGATTCAAGTTGGAATGAAAAAGAAAAATTCGTAACTTGTCAATGCCCTATTTTAAAAACCCTCTTTCAAGTCTTAAAATGGAAGCTTTTGTTAAGAAAATGAAGGTTTGATGGATGTATATCATCAAGGCTTCATCTTACAAGAATCAAAGTTGATTTTCAAAAACAAAAATTGTATTTTCGGATCAAGACAAAGATCCAAAATAAAAACATGTTTTCAACTCACAAATGAGGATTTTATTCAAGAAATGAAGGGTTCTTGGATATAATATGTAATGGGTTGTTTTCATGAGTTTTGATGAATTTTCTCAAGAGATATGTCCAAAATAAATTTATGAAAATTCGGATCAAGACCAAGACCTATTTTTGGAACCCATCAATCAACTTTAAAATGAAGATTTAGACAAAAATATAAGAGGCTCTTGATATAGATATCTTAAGGAATGGATTTTCATAAGTTTGAATGGTTTTCCTAAAAGTATTGCATAAATCAAGTGCTTTGTAGAAGACAATATAGGTCTTGTTTTCATTGTAAGTTTCAAAGTGGAAATTCGTAATTATGAGGAGACCAATTTTGAAAACCTTCTTTTTGATCTCAAAACAAGTATTTTATATTGAAAATGGAATGCTTTGATGATACATAATATAGGAAAAATTATTTTCATTGAACTAAGTGAGTTTTAGTAAAGGAATTACTCAAAACAAGACAATGAGTTTCAACTTGTGAATTTCGGTTTTATGAATATGGATTCTTAGAAGTTTCTTTTGAACATTATGTTTGGGATTAGATAAGTATGTAATCTCTTAATTTTGTTTAGAGGATCTCCTTGCAAGTTTAGGACTAATATGAGTAACCTAAGTAGTTAAATAGAGTAGATATGGCAATTTTTCACAAAGGCTCAAATCTGGAATTTTCGCAACCCTACTGTACAGTACGTTTCCGACCCTTAAATGACCTTAAATGTTTGAATTAACTTTAGAAATGGATAGCTCTTTCGAAGTAGGTATAAATCGGTATATTATAAGCTAAATTCCGAGTTAAAATGAGTTAGATATGACCTTTTTAAGTTAAGGATTCAACCTAGACGGAAATTGACGAACTTAGTAAATAAAATTGTTAAGTTTAATAGAACTTCATAAGAGATACTCATTGAGGGTATTCTTTGTACCTAGGTGAATTGGAGGACGGGTTACCACTTCCCGAGGACTATTACGACTAGTGGATTTTCACTACATGGACAAGTGAGTTCATTTCTCAATTAATTATGCTCTTGGATGTGCTTGTAGTAGTAGTGGCATTAGACTTAGGAAAAGATAAAATTGTGATTGAATGGTGATCTAAACTTGCATGAATGAACGATAAGTATATCGAGGCAAGCTTTGTTGCAATAATCTTGTATGAGCTAGTATAGATTTGGAATGTCTGAAATTGTATGGTCACTTTTAAATTATCTAATTAATATATACCATGATTATATGAATAATTGTACATGCATATCACGTAGTGAGTCATATCATTGTCGAGTATGCTTTGGTGGGACAAAGGTGTATTTGGGAGGCAGCGGGTCTTTAATGAAGGGGATTAGGGTTGCATGACTTATGGACCACCCCATTCAAATAATGAAACTATGGTTGCATGACTTATGGACCAACATTAAAAATTGTGGTTGCATGTCTTATGGACCACCCCACTTAAGATTGGGACTATGGTTGCATGTCTTATGGACCAACTTGGAATTGTAGTTGCATGACTTATGAACTACCCCAAACCCGAATGGAGGGCGTAAATTCATTCACTTATGACTACCGGAAAGTCATATGCTTGTTTGCTCATATGCTTGTGCATTCATATGGTTGCTTAATTATAACTTGCTTGTATAGATATTTTAGCTTGGTCGGGCATGTTACTTGAAGAAAATGAATCTCACTAAGCATTAGCTTATACCCCAACAGTTTTTGTTGCAGCTTCCTATTTTTGGATGTTCCGAGAGGACATTTTGTGCAGGTTTATCACATGGAATTAAAGAGCTTTTGAGGAAGTCGGGACCTAGTGTAGGCGTGGACTTCTAGAAAATCTCTTTAATGTAAATTCATATTTGTAATTGGAGCTAAACGATGTAGACTCCTATTATTTTGGCGGGGGTATGCCCCCTTGGCTTTTGTAAAGTTAACTGTTTATCTTGTTGTGATTTATATTCTTAATGCTATGTATGCTTTCTTAAGACTATCCGAATCAAAGTGTGATCCTAAAAGTTGTGAAAGTACACCTTACACTCGATATGTAAACTTATGGGATGACTAAGGTGGTCATACTTAAGTTTAAGTATCGCGTGTGGTGGACTGTCGCGTTTAGGGTACCCTTTGGGGCGTGACAATCTTCACTAAGCCCACAGCTTGTACCATGCAAACCAACCTAAACCCACAACTCGAACTCCACACTTGCAAGCCCTTCCACCAAATCATATACTGAGTCTCTCTCTCTCTCTTCTCGTCTCTACCTCCTCTCTACCTCCACCGACTTATTCTTCTCTCTCCTATTCTTCCCCATAATCGTTGATGCTAGAGGACCATATAGTAGTTGTGGGAATGGTAGTGCTAAGGTTTTTGCTGTCGGTGAAGAAGATGGTAGTGGGAGATTACCATATAAGCCGCTATACATTTGTAGTGACATGGTTGATCCAACTACTAAACTAAATACATGGATAATAGTTTTGAAAAAAATGGAAAATGAAAATGTTTAAATCCAAATAAGACCTTGTAGGCCCTTAAATTATGGCAAAAGAATTATAACCAATCTACAATCAAAGTATATGACTAAGGGTTTGTTAGGTTTGTTAGTGATGATACACCATTATTTTAGTTTAGACTATTTGTAAAGAAATTAATTCAAATAAAAAATATATATTTTTAGTTATAAATAGATCATACAACTCAAATATAAATAAGATATATATAAAAATCAAATATAAATAAAAATTATATAGTCAAACAGATACCCAAATCAAATGCAGCCCTATATTTTTTTGAATAACAAAAGGCGCACAATACCTAATAAAGAAAAGAACATCTCAAAAAGAAACTTTTTGGGAGAAAATAGTAAAAGCAGTACAAGACCAAAGTAAACCCGTCAAAGTACTTTAATAAAATCTTTATCTAGGTCATTAAAATTGTATCAAAAGCATCGTAGCTTTCATCATGTTTCAAATCTAATTATCAATTTCTGTGCCACTATATAACAAAATAGCCAGTTGCATCTTTTCAATTAAATGCCCTGTGTTTTTTTTTTTTTTTTTTTTTTTTTTTTTTTTTTTTACAGGCATCACATGCGTGCAGATCCGGACAACTTTTGGTCGGTACATTTCTAAGCTTCTCTCTTTTTTTTCCAGTATGCAAATAAATGAAGCAATCAAGCAGCTACTCGAGTTCAAACTCATTTTAAACATGATTTAATATAGCTTATTTAACTAAATAAGTTGAATTTAATATTTTTTTTTAGTTTCTTGCAAACAGGTTTAAGAACTCATGAATCAAGCTCGTTAATAACTCGTTTAATATATTAATATATATTAATACTATATATAATTATTTATATAAATCAGTTGTGTTCGTGATTATTTAGCTAAATAAGTTTAAAAAACTAAACTTGAGTTCGGGAATTCTTAATAAGCTTGAACTTGAGCATATACATTTTAGTCTCGTTAAAAGCTTGATTAGGCTCAAACTCGTTAATTTATTAAACGAGCTTTAAAAAACTTGATTCGATCCTACTTGTTTGCACCCCACGATCCGTATACATTTTAGAACTTGATTTTATGTACTCGTGTAATTGAAACCTATAGCACAGATTAATTTCGCTTTCGGAAATGAAAATTGTGAAATATATAATTGGTAAATTGAGAATACAATTGCTTATGTTCATTTCATGTTTGATTAGATCTTTTATTTTTAAAATTGAAATTTAGACTAATCGGTCTTCAATAACATATTATTAGGCTGGAACATGACCTTTTTCCCTCGATAAGGCTAACAGGGATAATTAAAAACATATATAATAATATATCAACTATAAAGTCATAACTTCTTTTTTAAAAAATAAAAAGATGTCTCTCTTTAGTATGTAATTTTTTAAAGTTATTCAAGAGAAAAAAAAAATCAAATGGGATCTGAACGCACATTTGAGAATTTGGAGTTTATATGCTAGATTTTAAACTTTCTGTTAACATAAAAGATATAATTGCTGTAAGTTCTTAAATTAATTAAAAGGATAAATGGTAAATCTAGTATTTTAATTTGCACAAAATTTTCAATTTGGTACCTGAATTTTTAAATAATCAATTTAATACAAAAAAAAAATTTTATGACTATCTTATTTACTTTCTTAATACTATTTAATTTGTTTGGTAATACCTATGAGGATGTATTTCATTAAATTTTCACTACTTACTTTGATAACATTATTTCACTGACCCTTTTACATGAGGAAACAGAGCCAATAGTGATATTAAGGTAGTAAAAATAGTAATGAAAAGATTGTTTAGATATTAAATTGATTACTTCAAAGTTTAAGTACTAAATTGAATTTTTGTGTAAAGCTTACATATCAAAATTCACATTTTTCCTTAATTTGAGTTGAAAATAAAAAGGGAAAGAAAGAAAGGGAGAAAAAGAAAAACGCTCTCGCACTGATACGAAATTAGAGAGAAATGGACAACCCGATTTTGAGTTCAACAATTCCATCACCTTAATCACATGATTTGATTTTCTTCTTCATCACACTATATACATACATACAAACGCATATATTCCTCCATTTTTATCTTGCTCACACACCCCCCCTCTCCTTAGGGTTTGTGTCTGGTAAAGAAAAAATGATGTGAACTTTTAGGGTCCATCACTCTCGACAGCGGTCAACTGCTAAGCAGAAAACTAGGATTACAGTGCCTTAATTGGCTGTCTTGTTGCCTCGGACACCGAGTAACATGGAATTTGGAGAGGTAATAACATTGACATGACCCTTCACTGACGAACTATGGCATACATATGTATGAAAATTGTAAATTAGCAGATTCCAAAGACCTCCCTCTTAATTATTCCTCACCAAATGCAACTACAAAGTCAAGGCACGTTGCTCTGATAGCTTTTTTAAGCTTTTTAGATGAGATGGGTTGCTTATTCAACCCTACCCGCTAAATTCAATTTGAATCCGTCCTTGTGCGTTCCTCTTGATGCTTTGAAACCTTAATTATGAATAATGAGTGTGTTGTAATGCTCTTGGTCTATATATTTTGTCCTATGTCTTTATGAGTGGGTTTTGTTTATGATTTGATGAAAAAATATTCAATAAATAATACATAATACTTCTATGTTAAAAAAAATCAACAACATATGAAGGGTTTCTTCCTTTGCTGGGTTACAATAGAATTTTACTCGTATATGCTAGGATCTATAGAATTAATATAGTGTGTGTGGTTTACTCTAATTAGTTTCATAGAATCTAGGTTTGCATCGTAATTTTCTATTTGGCACTTTGTTGTATACTTAAGTGGGTTTGTCCTATGTCATCATGCATCAATTTGTTTATGATTTGATGAGAAATATTCAATAAATAATATATTTCACGTGTATGTAAAAAAATAAAAATTATCAAAATATCAAGGATTTTTTCCTTTTATTGGGTTATAATATAATTTTTCTCTAGAAATGCTAGAATCTATAGGATTAATAAGTGTGAGTGTTTTGCTCTAATTAGTTTCATAGAATCTAGGTTTGTGTTGTAATTTTTTATTTGGTACTTTATTATATATTTGAGTCCTATTGGCAATATAAAGTAGGGAAATGAATTAAAGTAGTTAAAAAGGCTTAAGATACAATCCTTTTTACTTTTAATTTTTATTAGTTAATTTACGAATAAATGGTTGAAATTAAAAAGTTGAAAGGAGAAAGTCGAGAGGATGCATTTTTAATAATTAAAAGTGGTCTTATACACATGAAAAATTAATGATACATATATGGTACACCTTGTTGGAGTTGGATCTATCAGTTAGTAAATACATCATGCTACTGTAAGTTCAGTACCTAGAACTTTGTAAAGACACATACTCCTTTTTCCCTAGATTCATGACTTCATCAGATGCAGTTGCACCTCTTTCTATCCTCCACAGAAAGCAATTTAATTATAACAATACAACAAAAGAGAAAAAGCTAAAGTCAAGAGCGAAGCTCTAGTTTCAACTTTTGGGACGAGATTATTTTTTATATAAAACATTGACATGTGCATTATTGCTTGAAATGTCCACATTTTCACATCATCCTCTTTTCTATTTGTATTATGTATATTATATGCTTGGACTGTTTTTCATGAGGGAACAAACGTAAATCTTTGATTTTACTGGAATATATTGCAAAAAGTTCACTTCATTCGTCCAATAAATTAAACCTTGAAACTAAAAAAAAAAAAAGAAAGAAATTGGTTGAACTAATTGGATGTAATACGGCTAAATATATTTTTACACTGGAGAAGTGGCTGTGTATAAATTCAATTTCCCATATATAAACCTAAATACATACGAAAGACTAACAAAAGTCATAGTTTGATGAAAATTTGCTATCCCAAGAATGTTGTCTCCATCATGTCCTAACGAATAAATAGTTAATATGTGTTTATAATCACTACAAGAAATTTTAGTTTTAAAGACAAAAAATTATGTTTCTAAAAGTGAAAATCTGTCTTTAAAGACTTTCAGAGACAAATTTCCGTCGTAAAATTTTGTTTCAAAAATCATCATCGCTAATTCTTTTAGAAACAGATTTATTATCCATTGCAAATTTTTGTTGCAAATTTGTCTTTTATTTTGAATTAGTTATTATTAAATAATCAATTAGTAAATAATAAATAAAATTATTCTGTCGCAAATCTGTCTTTGATTCTTAGATAAATTATTTATAAAAAAATCTCATTTGTTTCATATTTATCCCTCCCAAGAGATCACCCATCATTGAATGCTAGCATATTTAACATTGAAGTTTTCACAAGTACTAAACTAATAAACCAAATCTTATCTTCATGAATAAAGTTCCACTACTATTTATTTAAGAAATATCACAAATTACAATATTATAACAAGAAAAATTTTACATATATTTTTAAATTAATTTTTATTTTATAATTCCGCTTTGCCTATTTATTAAGAATTTCCATTAATATTTTATTAAATAATTTATAATATTTATATATAATTTTAAATTTTATAATAATTATTTGAAATTATATCTTTATTATAAATATATAATATTTATTAGCAGTATATTCTAATTTTTCCAACTATGATATTATTATTAAAAAAATATTATATAGTATGTATATGTGAATATTATATATATTTTTATATGTATATAATTATGTATATAATAATTATGCTTTTTAAATTAATTATTATATTTATATTAACTTAATAAATTATTTATTTTTTAAGTAATATGTTTATTATTTATATCATTTTTTTTACACTTAATAAATTATGTAAAACTTATAAATATATAAATTTTATTAGATATATATAATATATATAATATAAACAATATAAAAATATTTTTTTCATTAATATATTAATAAAAGAATATATAATATCTATTTAAATATGTTTAGATTTTAACTAATTTTTTTATATTGTACATTTTTATTATTTAAACATACTATATTTTTACATAGTATATTATTTTTTTGGCAATATATGTTATTATATTTTAAATAATATATAGTATGTAAATATAAATTATGTAAAATATATAGAACAAATTAAAAAAAATCAATAATATATGAATACTCATAATAAACATATATAATAAAAACAATGTAATAATATGAATATATATATTTATTAATATATTATTAAAATAAAATAAAATATTTATGTAGTTATATATGTTTATATATACTAATTTTACATTTTATGGTAGCTATTTTATTTTACATATTTTATTATTGACATATACTTTATTTTTCGGTAGTATTTTATGACATTACTTATATATCACATATTATTTTATTGTTTCACATTATTTTATCTAGTTGTATATTTTAATTTTTTTTATAGAAGAAGTTATTATGTAAAAGAATATATAATAGATGTAAATAATAACTTATGAAATGTATAAATGTTTATAACAAACTTATTTTAAGTACTATTTATTGTTTTTACTTTATAATATGTAATTAGTTGTAAATGACATATGATTATACATATTATATTTATTATATGATAAAATTAATTTATGAAATATAATATAAGTCCATATTATATATTACACATTTATATAATATATTATATATGTATAATTAAAACTATATTTTAAACATAATTATTTATACATACATATATATAATAATTTAGTCTAGAGACGGATTTGCAATAGAATTAAAAAAAATATAAATTAGCACTAAAATAATTTATTTTCCATTAAAATCAGAGACAAATTTGCAACGAAAAAATTTCTGTCGCAAATTCATTAGTAATTCATTGCAAATTCTGTTGCAAAAGGTTATAGAAATTGTAAGATTATTTATAATTTATGTTATCATAAATCCATCGCAAATCTATCGCTAATTCATTTTTTTCAGAGACTAAAATTTTCCATCACAAATTTTCTATCTCTAAAGGCTAGTTTTCTAGTAGTAAATGTGATAATGACTTTTTATTTTATGTTACAGATATTTTTATTTTTTAAATTTATTTAACGCGTGATAAGTTTTTATTCGCAGAGACAAGATGGAGACAACGTTCCAGAACCACAAATATTTATGTTAACATGATGAAAATTTGCTTTTTCGGAAATGATATCTCCATCTTATCCAAGCAAATATTAGTTAACACATGTTTATAAAGTGATAACGAATATTTACCTTATTTTAGGAATATTTTTTTTTAATTTATCTAAAACATGACAAGTTTTTATTCACCAGGACATGACGGAGACACCATTCCTAGGACAACAAATGGTCTTTTTGAATGGTTTGTTTTTCATCTATCTCTGTATTTTTATCAAAATGTTATATGCAAATATATTTTATTTACATTTATATTTTATCTATATTTAATCTATTTGACTTTAGTTGAGAACTGCCAACTTTTTTTATCTATATCTAAATTTTTATAAATAATTTGTTAGAAAAAGATTTAATAAAACTGTCTGTATCTGTAATCTATTAACAAACAAAGAGACCCATGTAAACATAATGGAAATTTACTGTCCTGGGAATGCATCCATTTTTGTTAGTTTATTTTTTTTCTTTTTTTCTTTTTTGGCTATTTGTGGGAAATGAGGATTGCTTTTATTTGGTTATTGGTAAAATATAATCGTGCAACTGAAAAAGATCAAGACTGTTCTCCCATTGAATCTCTCCTCACGTGAATATACTTTGAAAATTATTTTGTGAATACAAGACTTATATGAAAGTCTAAGATTTGATTGCTTGAATTTGGGGGTAAGTTGAAAGTTGAAAGGGAAATCGAGTTGATATGAAAAGATATTTTAACTATTATTATTATTAACATTGGCTTAAGATTCACGTTTAATAATTACGACTTCTAAACATAGGGCTTCTCGTCAAGATTTTAGATTAAGCCTTTGATGAGCAACGTAATATAAAAAAGCATTGGCTTAGTAAGTTTTTACCTTTGAGAATAATATAACGACAAGCTCCCAGAAAATATGTAATTAATTCATAAAATAAACCACAACTATCTACAGTAATGTTTTCCAAGTTCAGAAAAATGTCTACGTTGATATTCCTACATATAATATTTATGAAAACCAAATATGGAATTATTAAGCTTTCAATCTTATTAAAAAGCTGTAAATAATTAATCAACACAAAATTATTACTAATTGATTATTAATTGTGTAATTCAACTTCCGTACCATGGAAAAGCTGTATCATTAAGAAAGGATCCATTGACGGGTCTCTCAAGGGTAAAACGAAAATTTTCAATGCTTGTAGAAAAGGATATGAAAAAAATTTCAAAAATTCCTTATGCTCAAATTTTGTTTTATTAAATTTTCTTGAAGTTATAAATCTAATTAAAATAATCTCAATTCTTAAAATGTACCACGTGACTTCCTGCTTATAGTGTTATTTTTTGTTCCTTTATAATTCAACCATTTATTACATGTAATAATAAGCACAAATAATTTTGAGTAAAATCGAAATTTTTTTTTATTTTTTTTTCATCTTCTATTTTTAATCTTTGACTATATAACCTAATAATATTACCGCAGATCTTCCAAGTGAAGTGTATTAGATTTGAATCTTTTCTTCTAGTTATAATTACCGAAAAAAGAATTATGATATTTTAATAAGACATTCATTAGTATATATATTGGTAAAGTATTCAATAATATTTTTTGTACTAATAATTGGTAGTTCGACGGGGATTATATAAAATGGTAATTAAGAAGAATCAAGAAGGGACGGAAAGGGAAATAGGAATGAAAGTAACAGACGGGGCACAGGAAACAAAATAGAAGTTAGAAAATGATTTTGCAATCGATTGCATTATGATTGAAGAAAGTAAGAGAGAGAGTGTCTTTATTAGCAACAATTCCAACATCTTTTTGACAAGAGGAAAAGAAGGCCTAAGGACACTATTCTTCATAGCCCCCTGTGTCGTGCTTTACGGTGAAAATTTAAAATGTGGGGTTTGGGCTTTGTTTTTATTCCGGGTTTCTTTCTTCCTTTTTTTTTGCCTTTTAGCTCTTTTGACTTTTTCTTCATTTTTCACCACGAATTTCGAGGCATGATTAAAATATAAAGAAAAACAACGTTGATAGACACTTCTCTCCAGGCAGTGTCAAGAATCAAATAAAAAATTCTTTTCATTTTATTATACATTTTTTAATAAATTATATAATTAATATTAAAAGATATATATATATATATTTAAAATCCTAATAAATGTTTCGAATCTACGGTTGGCATTAAGTATAGGAGAGGATAAGTGTGTTGTCAGTGGTCAGAATTCAAGGAAAGGAGAGCAAACTGGTTGTGTATGAGCTTTCATGTCATATTTCGATTAAAACTCAGGCCGATGGAGACTAGGCCTTGCATGGATTTAATACCGGACTAGACTCATGTCGACATGCCCTTTTCTATATGTCTATTTTTGTATTAAAACCGAAAAATATATACAAAAATATGGGTTTCCCTTGCTGGTACAACAATTCTTCACATGATTAATTATACGTACTATAGAGGAGTTGGGTCAAGTATTTGTCATACTGTGATCTTGACTAGACATTTTTTCAAATAACAAAGAGAAACATTTGTAAAATATATAATTAAGTATCTGAATTTTTATATTAATTGATTTAGTAATTTAATTTTGAAATTAATTAATTCAGTATCTGAAAAACTTTAAAATTGATTAATTTAATATTTAAAAAAAACTTGATGAGGATATTGTTGGTGTGTATGAAAAGTTCTTTCAGATACTAAATTAATCTATTTCAAAATTTAGATACTAAATTTTAAAGTACCTTCGGTGAAATTAATCCAATAACTTATAGACTCAAATGAAGTTGGAATAATAGGAATAAAAGTAAGATATCTATTAATTGTAGTTACTCAAAATGTTTTAATGATTTTCATAAATAATAGATTCTCACATGAATAATACCTCAATAATAATATAAACGTGAAACTGATTTGCTTGTAGGGACATTTTACCCAATCAGTTTTTATTTGGGGTAATGATGTGGAGAATATGAAACGACAAAAATGAATTGATTATTGAAAAAGAAATACTTCTCTATCAACAAAATGACACATTTGAGTAAAAGGACATGAATATTGGGCATGCTATCACAAACAAAGAACTATGGTTATAGTGTAAAATGAAACATTTAGGCTGGCAGCCACCTAAATAGAAATGGGTCAAGTTAAACATTAATGGTTTAGTGCTTCACAACGCCAGAACAACTAATAATAAGAGACTGCCATGGAAATTGGCTCTTTCGCTTTGTACATAATCCGGGCAATCTTGATATATTATTCTTAGTACTGAGTTATTGGCACTTTTTAGAGATTGAGTTATGTATTGTCGACAAAAGGGTTATAAAAAAATCGAGATAAATTGTGACTCAGTAGCTGCAGTTGATCTTATCCTACATTGTACCAGTCTCAAATCGTGCTATTATATACAATGCTGTCATGGCTTGCAGGGACAAATTCTACCACTTCCACCGAGTTGAAAAGGTACCAAGAGAAATGAATTATGCAGCAGGTACCATCTCAAGTTTGAGAGAGAGAGAGAGAGTTGCAACAATATTTCTGGATATGGTCTATGTTTATGTGGAAGAAAAAGGCTCAGTTGTCCAATGACAGCTACTATCAGCTGCTATTCTCGAAATTAATGGCTAAGCCCACTTTTTATTTTTATTTTTTCCATCAAAATGCGTTGTGTGTAAATAGTGTAAATATCCATGTTAATCTAATCCAGCTAATTTACCGAAAAAGTGGGGATAGTTTGGGAAAGGAAAAAATGCCTCATTGGACTTGAACTTTACTTATTCTTACAATTAACTATCTAAAATTTAGAATGGCCAATATACTACCTACAACCTTTTTAGATTCATTTATAGTACTTAAATGATATAGTTAATTGTAAAAATGAATAAAGTTGAGGTAGATAATTATAAAAATGAATAAAGTTGAGGTAGTTAATTGGAAAATTTGACAAAGATAGGTACTTAACTGCAAACGTGAATAAAATTTAGGTAATAAATTGATACTTTTAATTTATGTTTAGTTAATTGTATAAATTAACAAATTTCAAATACCAAATGTGATAGTCACCCTTAGGAAAATTTAATTGTGGGTTAATTATAAATCTTCCATTAAATAACCAATGAGATTTATCTTATTTAAAAAAATAAAAAAGGATGGAAGAATAAAATTTTCTAACATTTTGAAGATTATTCTTATATTCACTCCATTTCTATGCTTTCTTACATCATAAATAGGGATATGCAAGAAAACCCATGAAACCAATAAATTGATCCTAAATCGAAAAATCAATTTGAAAAATATGGTCAACCAATCCATCAGTTCAAGTTTAGGGTTAAAGTTTCCAATTTTCTCATTTTTTGGTTCCAATTTCGATTAACTGGTCCAAGATATATATGTATATACATAATATATATAAATATAATTAATATTTTGAAAATATGGATAAATAGAACTTATAGTAGCTTTTGATTGCAAGAACTTAACAGGATAAAGAGGATTGGACATCTCAAAACAAAAAGTACTAGACAATATAATTCTCTTGTGGGGATGCAATCACGGCGGTTTTAGGATGGGTCTTTTGAAACCCGAACCCAACCCAAGTCTTAATGGGTGTCCCAAAACCCGAGAAAAACCCTATCGGGTTTTTTTTTATCATTTCCAAACTCGACCCGATAGGGTTTTAAAGAATCCATAACCCAACTGAACTCCAAAATTTTCAATTTTTTTCTTCAAAAAAAAAAAAAAGCAAAAGAAAGAATTTTGTTTTAAATTATTAATGATACAAACACTTATATTACAAGAATAAATTTTAGACAATAATATCATATAAAATGATGCAAACACTTCATTTACACTTACTTTCACATACATAGAATATAAATGGGATCCTTGCTTAATTTTTTAATATTTTAAATTTATGCCGGGTCGGGTTTTTCCATCGAGTAACATAATAAACCCAAAATCCGACCCTATAACTTATCGGTTTTTTTTTTAATCCCAAAACCCACCCTAAAACCCTATAGGGTTTGATCCTACAGGGTTTTTAGTGGGTTGAGCGGTCGAGTACTCTATAACGACCCGTCCTGCTTGCATCCCTATTCTCTTTTACCATATTTGATATGGACAATATTAGACAACACTTGACAAAATTCTTATTAAGAGATTTTATTTTTATTCAATTCTATAATTTTTATACCATAAAATATAAGGACAAATTATCCAGTCTTATGTAGAGAGTTTTGTTTAATCCCAAATATATTTTGTAAACCAAATATATTAGAATGACCTTTGTGTAGTACAGTACCTTGAAAATTGTGCAATCAAACGCAACCTATATCTTAAATGAATGTTTAATTATAATGTTGTAATTTGGAATATCAAGAAAACATGAATTTTTTATTTGTGTAATGTTGGTATTGAATTTTAAACCTTATAAACTAGAATTAGATTTATATTCTTAATTTGATAGTTTTTCTTTTTTGTACTTTGATTTATTGATTTACATGTTTTGAATCTAATTATGCTATTTGAGTTGTTATTTGCTATTTTTTAATGTAATCATGAAACAAAAGGGTTTAATTATTTTTTTTTTTTTGTTATAACAAAAAATATAGTTAGCTGCAACTTTTAATCAACCATTATATTATTGGTTAAAAAACTGAAAAAAAAAAATTTTAACTTAAAAAAAAGAAAGGATTACCTATTAAGACGGTAAGTTCAAAAAAAAAAAATGTTAGGACAGTCAACCTTTATTATTGAATTGGTTTAAAATTAAGATATTAGAAAATAAATCACTTCTATTTAGTTAAGATAAAAAAATAAATAAATAATTGATGTACTGGCTAACCGAAATGTACACGTCCTTACTTGAAAAAACTAAGCTTTAAAAGTAAAGTTGTTTTAAAATATACTTTGATATTCCATTTTATCAATATTTTGCTATTGGAAATAAATGATCTAAAAAACTTTGAATAAAATTCCATTATAAAATATAAGTAGAAAACATAAAGGCAACCACCAACAGCAACACCACCAATAGCTAGAGGTGGGCAAAAAAAACCGACCGAACCAAATCAATCCGTAACCGAACCAATCCAAAAAAAAAATATGGTTTTTTTTATGGTTTGGTTTGAAATTTTTCAAATCCGAACCAATCCGTAAATTTATGACTTGGTTTGGAAGGTAAACCAAACCAATCCATAAAATCGAACCAAACCGTTTTAGAAAAATATAATAATATTTTACTATATGTTTATATAATTTCATTTGATATTTATTATTTGATGAATATTAATTAAAATCAACTTATCTTTTTTTAAATTTTTTTAAGCTCATGATGTGTAATTTTTTGTTGATGATGAACTATTGTTTTTTTTAATAGCTTTTAACTTTGTAAAGTATGAAATTTATTTATTCAGTTATAAAATTTCATTATGTATTAATTGTTTAATATATTTTGTCAGTTGATCATTTTATTCATTGATGAATTTTATATTAAAAATCATAAATTATGACTTACTATGTATTGGTTAATGAATGTATTTTATTGGTAGATAATTGATTTTATAGAGACTTATAAATTAAAAGTATGATGAATTTATAAAGTATTTTGTTATGGTTTATAATATCAACTTTGTAAAATGATATAAATATTTAAGAATCTATACAAATGTAAAAAAATTAGAACAAGAAAAATTTTTAGTTAGAATTTTGATTTAAACTGTAATCCAAACCGAACCAAACCGTTATTTAATGGTTTAAAAAATTTATAATTCGAACCAAACCGTTACTTAATGATTTGGTTTATGATGGAAAAAAAACCAAACCGATCCATGCCCTTCCCTACCAATAGCTTGCCACTTGCCCCTTACCACTCAAAAGAAGAAAGAAATTTGCAATTTTCCGTCACCCAACTCACTTGTTAGAATTTTGTTAAATCACTTCTCTAAGAATTTGACAACGATAGGGAGGAGCTTGCACTCTAAATGGTTATGTGATGTAGTGGAAGCTAAGAGATTAAAATTGTAATATGTTGATTTGCCATAAGCAACTTGATATCAACTTAATGGTTCTAATAAATGCTATAAAAATAGGAAAGTGGAATATGGTAATTCCTCCTCAAATGCTAAGTCTAATAATTTATATGAAAAAACAAAAAGAACCAATTGACGTAAACTTTAAATAAGGCAAGAAAAGAAAATTTCAAAACAGAAATGAAACTCAACAAGAATGTCAAAATAACAGCAAATCTTGTGTGAAATCCGCATCTTCTTTAAAGCCTAAATAATGGAATTTGGCTAAAAAACAGCCTAGCATTAATAAATGCCCACTCTCATTTTCCAACTCTAACAACCATTAAAAACCACTGATATTTAAAGCATTGGACTTTGTTACATAGTAAATTTGTAAATTGAATTTTTTTTCCTGAGCAAAACACACCATTAGTTATGTTTATTTTCTAGGCAAAATTAGATCTCATTGTTATAGTTATGGCACATTTGGTACATAGAAATAGATCAGAATGGAATTGCGATTCCAACTTTTATTCCCTTTTCAAATATTTGGAATCGTTTTTAGAAGCCAGAATCGTGATTCCTCCGTCTTTGAAGGAGAATATAATTTTGCCTTTGAGATGCAGAATCACGATTCCATTCCTCTCTTATTAATTATATGTAGTATAATTACTTTTTTTTTATCCTATCATGTATTCATATTTTGCATTTATTACTAAGGACATTTTCACCAATTACATTTTATAGTTATTCCATTTCATGTAATCTTCCAAACATAGGAATGGATTTGTCATTCTCAAATTTATTCCATTCTCTTCCAATACAATCCATTCTATTCAAAATCATTTATGCGTACTAAACGTGATATTAGATGATTAGGGTTAAAGAAATAAAAATGTAATTTTTTGAAAAAAAATTCCATAAATTCAAAATTTTAATAAATAATTTCAAAAGTAATATAATTAAACCACGCCTTAAAAACACGATTTTCATTGTGCGGAAAAAAAAAAAAAAAAGCACGTTTTTTATGTTTTCAGAACTTGATTTTTAAAATAAGATTTTAAATGGCCTACTTTAAAGACTTTTCATGTTGAAAGTCTAGAGAGAACGAAAGTCTAGAGAAAACGACATGATTTTTTCTTATTAAATTTTTACTCGTGTTTTAAATATATGATTTTAACTATAGTATTCTTGGAATTATTCAAAAAATTATGATTGTTTAGATACTTATTAAAGATTGTATTATATATATATACAGACTTTTCCCAAGATGATTATTGAATTTATGTAATTTATTGCATGTAGCCTGTCCCTCGTAGTATTCTAGTTTGAAAGGACAATGTAGTTATGTTGATGCATGAAATAAAAGTGGTTACTCCGCGTGCCTTCGATGACAGCCCACATAAGGTAACATTACTGTGGGCAGCCATTAAAGTATCAATACAAAGTAACATTACTGTACTCAGGCGGAGCGGAGATCCCAGATAGGTCCTCACTCTAGTGGCTTGTATATGAATAGGGGTATATCTGTCAGGTTTATTACTGGTGCTTGTTATTAACCCAGCTCCAAGACCCATGGCCATGGGGACACGGCACGCAGGTCTAGTCTAGCACTCACCTTCGCTATGTGCGAGCCAGGCCAGTTATGAGCTCTCCTTTGCTAGGTCCCATGAACTGAATTGTCCTATGTTAATTAAAAAGACAAAAGAGAACAGAGCCGTATGTAGAAATTTCATGGACTCGTTAAGGTCTAGACCTGTCCAAGGTCTGCCTATAGGTTGGGCCAGTGCTAAATACTAGAAAATGGACCTAGGATCGGGCGAGACGCAAAGTCGATGCATTTCTCTGCTTGTTTATATTAGTTACAAGCAGGTACAATTAGGTTAGAGATGAAATTTGTAGTTTACCTTATCTTATAAATTCTAGTTTTTAAATTTTTTAAACTAAAATCTATCTTATAATATCGTAAAATAACCACTTTAAAAACTACTTCTCATATAACCTATTTGATATAAATAATCGTGTGGAACTTATGATTTTCTATTATAATATTATAATTTTAGGTAAATTTTTTGATGGCCTAAACATGTCAAATTTCATATTATCTTGGTATTGTATAAAAATTATCATTCTTTTAAAAATTTACCTTACATACAAATCCACAAGTTCAGAGACAAGTCAAGTTAGGTAGAAAATGGAAACTTATAATTCGAAAGAAATAAGAAATGTTTCAGATTGGGCTAGGGCTATGAATTATATGTTTATTTTTACTTCCCTTTATGTAGAAACATAATATTTGCTTTATACTTATCATCATTACTAAATAATTTTTACAAGTTAGGTGTACGACACTCTAGCAATTGAATTCGATATATCTTATAATATAGGTTTCAGATTTCGTATCTAAAATCTATTCAATGCCCTTTATTATCAACCTAAAATCTATTTGATGGAGCATTGTACTATAGGATTTTTAGATCAATAAAGTTATCTACTCATTTACTTCTATAGTATTCTACTAATATAAAATCATTAAATATAACAAGAACTAGAAAACCCTATATATTTGCACTCTACTAATATAAAATCAGTTAAATATATAACATGAACTTGAAAGCGACACATATTTGCACACCAATCACCATGATGACTACGTTTTTGGAACAAATATTATAGTTGAAGTAGAGTATAGCTTCAATGGAAGAATGCTTTAACCAATTATAATATATCATTTTGAAGATATTTTCAAGAGACATATCTTTTTGGTAAAGAATGTAAAGGTTTGTAATCTTTACATAACTTAATATAAAATGATAGAGTTTTAGATATTTATAAAAAAGTTATAACCTTTTTTTTTTAATTACATAACATTTTATATAAAAATGTAGAAGGAACATCAATAGTGATACCAAATAAATACTTTTAAAAAGCATGTCCTTTCAGTTAAAAAATAACAGGAGTTACAGTAGTTAAATAAAGAGTTAATATCACATTTGACAGTTGAAATTTGCCCATTTGTGCAATTAAGCATCTAAAGTTTAAAAATGTCAATTTACTTCCTACGAATTTTTCAAGTTTATTTATAATACCTAGATGAAGTAGTTAGTTACAAAAATAAGTAAAACTGAGTTAGCTAATTGGTAAATTTGGCAAAGCTCAATTATTTTATTATTAAAATTGGCAAAATTTAGGTAATAAATTGACACTTTTGACCTTCAAGTAGTTAAATGTAAAAATTGATAAGTTTAGATACTAGATATGACATTCACCTTTACGTAAATGAATATAAAATAACATAATTTTAGATATTTATAAAGAGGTGTGATATCTTTAAATTATGTAGCACTTCATATAAAAATATAGAACCATCATTAGTTATTTAAAAAAAAAATTTAAATTAAACTACAACAACTATGTCATCTATAAAATAACCATATATGATTAATATGTTAATTATAATGATTTTTTAAACAAATCTATTACTTTAATAAATGTATATACTTCTAACAAACATCTGCCTTATGATAATTGGCCATATATGTTAGCAAATGGCAAATATAAGTGTAGACTAAAATATGGTTTGATTGGATTATGTTCTCCTCAAGTATATTTTGATGTCGTGTAATGGTTTAGAAACCGAACCAAAGTGAAGTGTACGTGCAAAGAACATTATTTAAAAATAAAATAAAACAAAGTGAAGAGTAGGTACAAGATTATTTAAAAAAACTTTTTTCCTTAAAGATGGTTTGATTTTATTCCAAAGTTCTAACCTAACAGTTTCTTAATAATTTTTAAATTTTTTATATGGCATAAGAAGTTGTGTCAAAAACTTCACATAATAATAAGCTGTCTAAAGGGAATATTAAGATTGCATTTATTTCTAAAACGTGTCAAAACTCAGGCCAATAAAGAAAAGTTCCTGACCTTATTAACATTGGAATTCAGCCGACATAGTGGGAGTGCTAGTGTACCTGATGAGAAAAATGTGGCAAATTATTGCACCGATTTAGCTCGGAAAATTTATATATATATATATATATATATATATATATATTGAAACGGATTTGCATTTAGCAATTTAGTAAGGGAAAAAGAAATGATTGTGGATATTTTGTTGAGGAAAAAATAAACGAGAGGAGAAAAAAAATATGTTTATATTATAGGAAATGTAGAGAATATTATAGAATTAGACATATTTCAAATTTGAAAGAATCGATGGAGAGTAGCTGTCGACTTTAAGAATCTTTTCATAATTCTTGAAATACATATTTTCTCTTTTATCTATTGGATTGTTTCTAATTAATTTTTACAAATGGTAAGCTTCTTTTATTTTTTATTTTTCCAGAATCATAAGGTTTGTTTTGCGGGGAACTCTCACTCTAAGTATTTTGTCCAAAGTTACTGTAATTTTGTCTTAAAAAGTTAGAATCATCAAAATATATTGTAATAATTTTATTAATTTATATTTACTAATGGATAAATATTATATTTAGTATCTAAATTTTATGTATTTTTATAATTAATTACTTAAGATTTTAAAATACAAACTTTTCTATAATTATATGGGGTTGCTATTATCGATTGATCACGTCTAGTTTAGGTGAAAATCAATCTTGATATGATGACATGTGAAGTGATGTCAGGGAAAAAAGACGTGGAAGGAGGAATAGGTAAACTTGGATTCTCATAGCTCGCATATGATAGTAGATCAAATATGATCATTTTGACTTCTTCTTAATCCATTCATCACGAAGTATGCGATTTGAGCTTGTGCAATATCAATTTGATAGAGTAATGACATTTGTGTGAAGCTTATTGATGCTTATGAATCCACCAAATGAGAAGGAGGAGGCTCCCATATATTGATATTGGCCTTTAATTTTGACCACTAGATAAAGTTGAGATGGATGGATCGAATTTATCATTACCAATAACCATTAGATGAATTTTGACAATCAGTGATCTAAATTGAAGCCTCTTTTTATTATATAACTCATGAGCTTTATATTTGGTAAAGGGTTTGATCAAGCCTCTTATAAGATGAGTCCTTCTTCAACTAAGAAGCCCACCTCCTTTTAAAATAAGCCTTAGGCTTATTTAAAGGCTTACGAAGCCTAAATTGACTCAAAATGATCTTTGTGCATGATAATGCTGAGTAAAGTCGAGCGTAATTAATCTAGTCAAATAGTCTTTTTCGAGCCTATCATGCAAGATCTCATTAAGGTATCTTTATTAGATCCAAGTTTCTAGAGCCTATCACTAGCCCATAAAATCGATCCATGGTATTCAATTGGGTTAAAAACTCAGTTACTGAGATGATCCTCTATATTATCTATAATGTCTAAATTAACTTTGTTTAAATCCAAAAATAGATAAATTTCAATTACCAAATGAACATTTTAAAAGTTCATTATGTTAGCTAACTATAAAAAACAAGTTTAGTTCAATAGTAAACGCAAAATCTATCTTTTGTTAATCCTACCAAAGATATGGCCAATAAAAAAAATCCTATCAAAGATGAGTTGTAATGGGAATATTAATAGCAATAGACCATTAATGGGGGTAGTTGGCATCCATACAAGAACTATTTCAATTAAAAAACAAAAATCATAGTGTAATAATTGTCTACCATTGTTATAAAAAAATTACAATATATACAAAATTAATTATCAAAATACCAACACAAAAGATGAAACTAAGAAAATTACAAAAAAACCACATACATGAGATATGATTTAACAAAGTATCCCAATGATAAAGTCATATTTCAAAGATGTGATTTACCCCATTTCTCCATAGAACACTGCATTAATTGTCTAAATGAATTATTTTCTCTTAAAAGATCTTTAGACTGCCATGACTTTCTTCATAAATAAGACCATTGATACACTTCATGACTCCCCTATGACGAGTATTTGTATGCCAGATTTGGTGATTCCTTGGGTGTTATCTCCAAGGGCCTTCGTGTGACGCTTGGCTCCACCTTTGCCCAAACCTTTGTGCCTTTGCTTCTGCCCGATATTCTAGAGGGAACGTGTTAAAAGAGTCCACGCAAATCACATGTAGTGTAACATGCAATTTTTTCTGGAATAATCATTACATGTTAGATATGTAATTTTTACTCGATAAAATAGTCATTAATTTCACACCAACTTCTTCAAGTGCTCAGACCAGATAAAAAAGAACCCTAAAAATAGTGTTGTTGATTTTCCATGGACATTTTCGCACTACTATTACTTGGCACTGATCTGCGCTATTCACTTACCAGAAGGTTCAGAATTGTTTCCATAAAACAAACATAATCTCAAAATGTTAATTATTCCCATTGGGATTTTGGTTTGAGAGCATATTCCAAGTGCAAATCCTTCTTCTTTCTTTTTCTTCTTCCCTTTTTTTTTTTTTTTTTTTATTCCTCTGAAAACCGCGGCCTGTAATGCGATTTTATATCCGGGTTCAATAACTATTCTACTAAATAAAAATTTTTACTTCTTAGGAACATATAAAAAATTTGATTAAGTCCATTATTAGTTACTAAATAGATGTACACTTGCATTTTGGAAATAAGCACGATGCAAAAACTGAGTTCCTATATTTGTCAGAAAGGGAAAACAAAATGATTTTGCATGAATAACTGATGCCTTTTATCGGCTTTAGCTTTGTGGTTTATATTGAAAAAACCCAAAATTTATTACTTGTTATTGAAACGGTACTTTCTATGTTTTGAAAATAGAAAATATTATAATTTCCGCAAAATTGTTGTGAATGAAACCAAATATGTTTCTCATGTTTTAACACATTACAGTAATTCGTGTAAAGTTTGGCTTTAATGGACACTTGTTATCAAACTTTATATTTACGTGGGTATTGCATCGAAACATGTCATATATAATTATGGAAACTTTTCCACCAAATCAATTATATGTACATATAATTGTTAACGATTTCGCGACTAATAATTATTTCTGCAATTAGTGTCATGAGCTTGAATTAGGTGTCATAAGTAATTATAAAAGGTGGAAAAATGCAAGGCGCTGCAATCTTGGACCACAAAAGAACATGTGACTGTGAGCCATTATCCTGAGTAGGTCTCCAACTGCGTATATTAATTTCACTCTATCCAACATTACGGTTAGATTCCAGAGTAGGTAGTGAATACCATAATTATAATAAAGATATCATTATGCCCGTATTCCATGGATTGTATAAAAGGATGGACGTAATTGATTATATTTTATTGGGTGTTTAGTGTGGCCACACAAACTAAAAGAAAACCAATTTAATATTTTTTGCGACATGAGAAAGGATAAAACCCTACTAAAGGATGGATTATAGTCAAAAGTATTAGAACATGACGGACCGATGTATTTCTCTTTTAAGAATTGTGTATCATGTCCGAGACTCAAAATACATACCATAATAAATTGATAAGCATGTTGGACCAAGTATTAATTAGGTGAGTCTAGCAATTTAACAATACATATAACTTTGTCAAACCTAATCAGTTTTTGTTCTGAATTTGTATACTCTAACACCTTTGGTATCTCAAATTCTTACAAGCTTTCATCTTCTTACTTCTACCGGCTCTCTATCCTCTAATTTACCGTAATACCGCCCATTCATAGACAAGTCAATAGATAAATTCTTAGTTTGCACAGTTTTGTTATTCTTTACCAATGTTATGAGATCCATCTGAAACTTGATCGGATATATTAAAGGGTCAAAGAGTTAATAGATAAAAATTATATTGAACTAGGGATTAAATAGCGGTTGATTTTGACCTGATTCCAAAGAGGAGTAAGGTTTGACAATGTTACTTTTTAAGAGATGTCAAATATTATTTCTATATTTATAGTTAATCCAAGTTTTTTCTAATGTGGTATCGTTATTGAATATTAAACAAGATGTGAAATATGGATGTCAATTAAAATTTTTTTGTGGAAAGAATCTTTTGTTATTTTTATATATTTTAGGTACTCATATGATCGATGTATGCATAGATATATTATATTATTAGGATATGATTGGGACCTTTTGCTATAAAAAAAAAATACAACAAAATTATTAGGATATAAAAATAAAGAGAAAGAAAGATATACGATATATGTGTTAAATATTTCAATAGAATAGGCACAAAACTACAGATGGGATTGAATAAACCCATCATAGTGTAATAGCCAAACCACAAACTTGTAACAAAAAGTAAGCATTGTTTTCAATTGACTGTTTTGTAAACATTACAAAGGGGATGGACACATTGTTGAGAATTGCTTTCAACTGATTGGTTATCCGATATAGTATAAAGGGAAGAAAATTGTGAAGGGAAAGCTAATTCAATTAATGTTAGTAGAAGAGGATTGTTGGATCAATCATATGAAACTCCTTTCGATCAATGTGATGTTGTTTGTGCTGCACAACAGAGCAATAAAAATCTAGAAGTAAAAATGCTACCATGACATTTGATAAATATGTATTCGAAGTGTTTATGAAGAAATGATGAAGATGATGCGAGATAGAGTATCACATGATAAGTTTGTTGGTAATGTGGTACAATTCACAGATACATTCAATACTTCCTTTTCTTTTAGTTCTTTAAGTAATTGTTCAAATTCTTGGGGAGTAGACACCGTGCCACTAATCATATGTCTCCATTATTAACCATTCTTCATGATGTTAAACCTTTTTCTAAGCTCATTTTCATTAAAATGCCTAACAATCATGTTGTTAATGTTGACAGAGTTGGATCTGTCAAATTATCCTACTCATTAGTTACATAATGTATTTTTTGTACCTCAATTTACCCATACTTTTTCGTCCATTTCAAGATTAGTTAATGATTGTTCATTACTTGCCACATTTGATAATTCCAAATGTGTTTTTCAGGATTTGAAACACCATGAGCCAGTTGCAACAACAAGGATCATTAGTGGATTGTATGTACTTAAAATTGGAGTATCAAGTACTAGTAATATTTCCATTGAGTAGCAAGCTACTTAGTTGTTTGGTTGTTTTCAATCTATTAGTTTTAATAATTTTAGATTGTTACATGACCATCTACGACATACTTCTCTTTGAAAATTGCAACACTTGAGCAGTTATAAGTCTTTGAGTTCCAAAGAGTTTCTTTGTCATACTTGTCAGAAGGCTAAATTTTCCCCATAGTGATTCTATTTCTACTTTTGTCTTTCAATTTTTACATGTCAATATTTTGGGGCCTTATGATGTTTTTTCTTTGTTTGGGCAAGATATTTCTTGACCATTGTCGATAATTTTAGTCGAGCTACATGGACGTATATCTTGCATCATAGGTCTCAAACTTATTCTCTTTTGCATCGGTTTTTCAATCATATGCTTAATCACTTTCCTATTACTCCAAAAGTCATTTGATCAAATAATGGTGCTGAGTTTTTGTCATGTGAATGCCAGTTGATGTTTCATGATTTAGAAATTACTCATAAGCTCAATATGGTATATATACCTTAACAAAATGTGAGGGTTGAGAGAAAACTCTTACTTGGCTTCAAGATTTTGTGCATACTTTCTGTTCATCCAATTTTGTTGTTTTCATTCAAATTCCATTACATCCAGTGCTAGTCTTTATCCAGTGCTTGATATTTCTACTTTTTCTCATTATTCTCATGATTACATTGTTTTTTAGCCAATGTAGTAGTCATTCAAGAACTAAATGATTACTCACAAGTAACTAATAAAAAATAATGGATTGAAGCCATGCAATAAGAGATTCATGCTCTTGAACTAAATGATACATAGGAATTGACTTCCTTGCCATCTAATACAAAAGCCATTGGACCTTAGTGGATTTATAAATTTAAATATAGACCTAATGGAAGCATTGAGTAATATAAAACAAGGTTAGTTGCTAAGGGTTTTACTCAAGTTGAAGGTGAGGATTTTCATGAGACTTTTCCTCCTATTGCTAAATTGAGTATGGTGCGCATACTTCTTGTTGCAACTACTACTTTTCATTAGCCTATTTGTCAAATTGATATTAATAATGTGTTTTTGCATGGCTATCTTGATGAAGAAATATATATGCTTCCACCTTTGGGCTATGATAAAGCAAGGCTAAATCAAGTTTATTGTCTTAAGTAGTAGGGGTGAGCAGGTAACCTTATCGTATAAGGTACCCATCCGTACCCTGCTCGACTAGGTAGGGTGCGAGTGGGTATTAAAGACTATAAGATAAAGTCCAAGCATAGATTTTACGGAACCTGCTTTCACAGGGTAGGGTATGGGTATAAGGTTTTCATACCTTGTACCTATCTTGGAACCTGTACTAATACATATTTTAGGGTATATCTATTTTATTAAATATTATAAAGCAATGTTAATATACATAAAGTAAATAACAATAATCCATTTTTTATTTGACAACCACTTTTTATTCAAGATAATTATTTTTCAAATTATCTTCCAAATATTTTACTATAGAAAAATTTATACTATTTTATTTTAGAAACACTTATTATTTATATTTTAGAATGCCTATAATTATATGTATATACCTGAGCTCTCAAATTAGATAAATATGCTATTTATTTTCTAAGACTAGTTAATATGAAATTGCTCCAAAGTTTTTGATTTTAGAATTTGCTACAATTTGTACAATTTTGTTTAATATCATATAAATGCGTTCGATAGATTTTTGTTATAAATTTCAGCTTCCTCACATAAATAGATTCTACACATTATAGTACTTGTGATATTAACAAATTACTTTTAAAATTCCTTTCCACATGCTATATTGTAGTGAATGTATGAAATTAAGATAGTTAAACATACTATGGGATATAAAATACTATAAACCTGAAATTTATGAAAATACAAAAAAAAAAAAGATATTTCGTAAGTAAATCAATAGGTTTCATAGGTATCTTGTACCTTGTAGGTTTTATAGGATACAAGGTGTGTAAAAGATGTTATAAGGTAGGTTCTGGGTACCAAATCTAATACCCCGTAGCATATAGGGTAGGGTACGGGTAGTACTTCATACCCGACTTACCCTGTACCCACTCACTCCTATTAAGTGGTCACATTATTTGTGCAGTCTAGTTCTGAGGGAACAATTGTAGTTTTGCTTTATGTCGACAATATGTTGATCACTAGTTTAGATATTACCGTTATTCCTTTCCTGAAGCAAGCTTTAGATGATAAATTACAATTTAAGACTTAGGTTTGATATGCTTCTTTCTTAGTTTAGAGATCTACTAAGGCATTGAAGGGAATGTTAATTAATCAGCATAAGTATATTGTTGATGTGATTACTAATGTTGGTTTATCAGGATCAAAACCTATTCATACATCTTTGCTTAGTGGTTTAAAGCTTGATAATCGCATATAATCGTTCTTTTTATAGGTGATTGGTTGGCTGATTGTTTTACATTACATTTAAACTTTTGGATCTCTGTTTTTTTGTACATTGCTTAAGCCAATTTCTTTCTCAGCCAAAGACATCACATCTACATGCTTGTTTCATGTTTCGAAGTATCTCAAGGGTAATTGTTCTCTTGGTTTTTATTATTCTTCTTCCAACAGTCTTGATTTACTTGGATACTTCGATTCGAATAGGGAAGGTTCTTTGTAAGATTACAAATCCATTTCTAGGTATTGTATTATGTTAAGCAATGCATTAGTCTCTTGGAAGACTAAAAAAACATAGTTTCAACTTCGCCTTCTAAAGCAAAGTATCAAAGTTTAGCAACTACAATTAAAGAATTGTTGTGGACTTCTTAAATTATGCATGATTTACATTTTTGTGGAGATTTTAGCATAATTTGTATAATTATGTGTCATATTTGGTTAGAGTAGTTGTAAATATTTGACCATTGACTATTGATCGGAATCTATTTTTATTCTTCTTGTAATTAAGGAGACTAGTTACTATATTTGTACTATTATAGGATCTTTAAATTCTCAAATTTCTCTTAATGAATATTATTTAATTCCCAATATTTTTCTCTATGTCTTTTTGGTATCAGAGCACTGAGAACAAACCCTAGGGCTATGAATCTGCTACCTTATTCCCATAATGTCCAAAGTCATGTATGAATCCTCTCGTTCTCTTATTAAACCACAAATTGCCTGTAGTCAATCCGAAACTCATCCTATTCAAATAACCACCATCCAACTGAATGGAGGTACAAAGAAAATCTGTGTTGTGATTTTTATGGGAAACCATGACATACCAAGGAGACTTGCTATAAGCTACACAATAGGCCATCCAACACCAAGAGTAACAGGGCTAATGAATAGAGTACGGTCACTGCCAACGAAGCTGAATCTTCTTTCTTCACTAAAGAACAACTAGACCACCTTCTAAAACTATTGAAATCATATTCATCATCTAATATTCTTGTTGGTTCCATGGCCCAATCAGATAGAGTTCCTCTCACCTTTTTTGTCCTTGCAAAGGCTAGCCTTTGGATTATAGATTCTGGGGCCTCTAATTACATGGCAAGTTGTTCTCATTTTCATATGTTCATTGTTTCGGTTCTAAAAGATTTCGAATTGCTTATGGTAGTTTTTTGTCCATTGCAGGTAAAGGATATGTTAAGATCTCTATAAAAATAACCTTTACTTCTATTTTACATGTTCCAAAACTTACCTGCAATCTTCTTTCTATCAATAAATTGTCAAAAGATTCTAACTGCTCTGTTTTATTTCTTCCTTCTCATTGCGTTTTTTAGGATCAAAACTTAGGGAAAACAATGGGAAACTACTAGGGAAATAAATGGTTTGTACTACTTTGATGAAACAGCTTTCAGGAGTAAAAAAGCTCAAGGATTTGGTAGTACTAGTTCAACCTTTGTCTATGGCATAGGAGATTAGGACATCCTAGTTTTTCATATCTCAAACATTTATTTCTTACTTTGTTTAAAGGAATTGATTACTCAAAGTTGCATTTTCAGGTATGTTATATGGCTAAAGAACTCGTATATCATTTCCTTTAAGGAATTATTTTGCATCAAAACCATTTTATATATCTCATTGCAAATTTGTGACATTTATTGATGATCATACTCGAGTGTGTTGGGTCTATTTATTGCAAAAAAAAAAAAAAAAATCAAAAGTTGAGCAATGGTTCAAGGAATTTTTTCATATGATTGAAAATCAATTTCAAACTAAGATTGGCATTTTAAGAATTGATAATGAAACATAGTATTTCAATAAACACTTAGGGGGATTTTCTTGTGGAAAAAGGCATTATTCATCAATCAACTTGTCATGAGACACCATAATAAAACGAGGTTACTAAACAAAAAAATAGACACTTGCTTGAAGTCACTCGTGTTATCATGTTTTCTATGAATGTTCTAAAATATTTGTATGGTAATGCACTTTTAACTGCACGTTACCTAATAAACAGAACACCATCTTGGGTTTTGAAATATGAAATGCCTTTAAGCTGCTTAAAATTTTATTTCCTACATCTAGGTTATTCACTGCTTTGCCATTAAAAGTTTTTAAATGTACATGTTATGTCTACATACCAAACAATTTTTCAACAAAATATGACCCAAAGTCTAAAAAGTGTCTTCATTGGGTATGCATCTAATAAATGGGGTAACAAGTGCTTCAATCCAATCATAAAGATTTTTTTTGAGAATATGGATGTTGTTATGCCCTGAAGGATACTCTAAATGTGGTAGTCTACCATACATAATATTAAAGCTAAAGAATGACCACTTTAATCACACAATAGCTTCGATATCATATCAAGGCATGCTTCCAGGATAGTAGGAGACTCCAAAGGGGTATTACATTTAAGCAGATAATAAAAGCATGCAAGAGTTCATAAATGTAAACATGTAATATTCATTAAGATCAGCTTATTACCACTCTTAGAGGCGTTCCCCCGTACTTAAAGTTTTACTAATCTTAAGCCAACAAAATAACATATATATTTGTAACAAAAGTCTACTATAGATATTTTCCTTAGAAGTTTACCCAAAAACTAAATCATGCAAACTTCTTCTAAAAGCTCCTAGTAGCTTTGGCTCAAACCTGGAAAATAGGGCTTCTCAAGGTCAACTATAGGTATTTGAATTGAAACAAAAAACTATAAGGGTATGAGCAAAACTAGCTTAGTGAGATAATTTCCTTCTTTAAAACGTTTCCATAAAACATACACGTAATTAGGCAAGCATATGAATATGTATAATCAAATGAACAAATAAATAAACATGATTAATCGAAAACCATGTGTAGCATGGATTTACGCCCTCCATATCGGGAGTTGGGTGGTTACTGGCCCATGCGACCATCATATTTTTACAGACTTTCTGACTGACTTCCTGGCTACTATTGGCCACCATTATGACTCCTCGTTTCCTTACATGAAAAATGGTAGCGAAATATGTAATGTGACTCAATTCATGTCATGCATGATTTATTTTTCATAATGATTTTTCCAGAATAATATTAGTTTTCGAGTTAAGGGTGACCAAACAATATACATCAAACAATCATAAGAGAACACATTATTTAATCATCAATTCTCCTTTCGATATGCTTATCTTTTATTCATCAAACACCACATACCATATACATTTATCACATAAATTTTTCATTTTATCTTTCCTTAACTTCTAGTGCCACTATTTACAAGCACATACAAGGAAATGTATATAGTAAGGGAATAACTCACTCCATGTCAATCGATTCTAATCGAAGTAATCCTCCGAGAAAGTGATGTCGGGTCATCCTTTACCTAAACAAGAAGAAATACCTAAAATGAGCATTTCATAAAGATTATACTTAAATTGTAATTCTATAACTTGAAATTTGTGTCTTTTTCCCGTTAGAAATATTCTAACTTAAAATGGCCATAACGTGCTCATTTTAAGTTGGAATTTTGCATGTAAGTAGTCTTTTTCTACCTATTCGGAAAGATCTATCTATTTCTAAGGTTATTTGTAACATTTAAAGATGTTTGGCTTACATAATGGGCTGGTACAGCTTGGTCATGAAAAATCCAGCTTTAAAAAACAATTTTTCTTAAATTTTATTTCATCCAAAAACCCATAGCAGACACATATATTTATGTGGTTGAAAAATCCTTTGAATATATATATATATATATATAAACTCATATCATATGCATGATTTTAGTGGTGTTATCTCAATAATGATTTTTTATAAAGCAATTTATTTCTTATGATTGAGAAAATGAAGTTTTTAAATTTTTTTTCAAGTAGTTGGAAGCAACTAGTGTTTGAATTGTGTTAAATGTATTCTTTCTTTTCATATTTATATTTTTCTACTTTTTAGAAAACAAGTTTATCATTTTAAAAACTTAATTCTTAAGTTTTTGGCAATTGTATTTCTCTACATTGGTTTCTAAACTAGTGAGTTGATTTTTACCTTAACTTGAAAACTTGGCTTAAATCTTAATGTTTATCATGTATTGGCATAACCACCTAAATAAGTATTTTAATAAAACTTTACATAATAGAGAATTATCATCCTTAGAACTTAGCAAAAATTTTTATTTTAGATTTTAAAAAATAATAATACCATATAACTAAGCTTTGAAGAAGTTTTGCTTAATAAAGAATTATCAACGTTGAGGTTGAATTAATAAATTTTATTTTAGTAGTTTGAAAAGAGAGTGTGTGATGAAACTACTAAGTTAAATCTCTTGGAAGAATCTAGCATGATAACACTACTAAAATCCTTGATGAACTTGTCTAAATTTTAAATAGAATTTTTATTGAAACATATCCTTTAGTTTTTTTATGAAAGTTTTTCCTAAGTTACAAAATTATTTAAAAAAAAAAAAGAGTTTAGTTTTATTTTCTTTATTAAAGAAAGAACTCCTTTTTATTTCTTGGAGAAATTTTATTGAGATCATCTTCATGGTCATGCATGAACATGATTATGTAGTTATATTGAAGATAAAAATAACTTATATAAAGAAAGAAAGAGATATAAGAATCAAATAAGTATATATAGGTAAGATCAAGCATTGGTTGCCTTAGCTTGTGATAAGTTCCAAAAAGAAAAAGAAAGAAAGAAAATAAAAGAAGCATAATAATAATAAGAGCATGGTAGTAAGAGCATAACAATATAATAACATAACAATAGAATTTATGTATGAACAAAAAAAAGACATGAATATATTATTGCTTTCTTAACTCTCATGGGTTTATAAAATATACACTATAGTCATATTATGTTACATGAACATAAAGAATATTTTGGAGCTTTTACCTATTGGTTATGGAAGAAGAAGAGAGAGTTGGAAAGAAAGTTGTAGAGAGAAATTTTGGAAGAGTTTTAGTAGGGAGTGAGATGTATGAAAGAAGTAAAGGGAGAAGGGGTATTTATAGATAAATGTGGAGGGTAATTTGATGTAATTAAATAAAATGAAAAAGAAAAAAATCAGATATGAAAGAGGAGGGTATGGTGCCAATTTTGGCTTGGGAAGGAGAGAGAGAGAGTTGATTTATTTGTACTTTTGTTAATGAAAAGTAATAAAGTATAATAGAAGTTATGTATAAAGTTTTATGAGGAAAAAAAATTGTAAGAGATAGGTGTATAGGTTATAAGAATAGGTCGTACGAAAAAGTAGAGATAGATAAATAGTAGAAAATAGTAATGAATAGTAAATAAGACAATTAAATTACTGATAGTAAGAAAAATATGCGTAAAAAGGCTTTATATGAATTTTTTAATGCTCGAAAAATTCTAAAACTGATATTTTATGAAATCTTTATATTATTACGAGTCTATCAGTGTTATCAAAATATTTTTACTGTTTTATGTGTCTGAACCCTGATTTCAAAAACTAATAATGTTTTGATCCAAAACGAACTAAATTTCAGTGAATCTAATCTTTTTAGGTTTCGCTATATTATTATGGACCATAATTTACGATTATCTTAATTTTATTGTTTTAGGATTTCAAGCATGAGATTGTCGGACCTAAATCTATGATAACATATTGTTTTAACCTATATGGATTTTTAGGGTTTTTATTCGGTTCTTTGTCTTAGAAAATTTAATAAAATGATCAAAAAATCTAATGGCATACATATGTCACGTTTGTTGAAAATCAACCTTTTTTTTTCTCAAAAATTCTCTTCAAGGGGAGAACCTTATTGAGGAAGACAATTTTTAGGAAACTGTGACCCTTCTTGTCCCGGAATTTACTAAGTCAATGATTAATTCCAATCAACAAATTCATGAGACAGATGTAGGAAATGTGGCAAATAACAATGTTCTTAACACTACTTTTCTAGAAGTTGTTATATCTGAGATAGGGGGAGAAGTGCTTCCAAAAAGGTACTCTAAACTTCATGTTATTCTAGAGAGAAGTTCCACAAATAACCTAAAGCTCCAATTATTTCCCCTGCAAACATCCAATCAAACTTACCTAGTAATGATTTTACAACACCTATCCAAAATACTTCTATTTCAACCTACCAGATTTACCTAAGTCACCTCCTTCTGACTTTGATCTTCCCATTGCCTTGATAAAAGGAATCCAGAATTGTACTAAACATGCTATTGCAAAGTACCTATCTTAAAAAAACTTGTCAAAAAGTTATAAAGCATTTGTATCAAGGATTTCTAATATGTTTGTTCCAAGAACTGTTCAGGAAGTATTAAGTGATTCAAATTGGAAATTAGTCGTAACGGAAGAGATGAATGCACTCAGGAAGAACAACACCTGGAGTATAAGTGATTTACCTATGGATAAGAAGATAGTTGGATGCAAGTGGATATTTATTGTGAAGTGTAAAGAAGACAGGAGCATAGAAATATACAAAGCCAGACTTGTCGCAAAAGGATTCACTCAAAGTTATGGTATAAATTACCAAGAGACTATTTCCCCAGTTTCTAAAATTAATTCCATTAGAATACTTCTATCGCTTACAAATAATCTCAACCAACTGCTTCATCAGTTAGATGTGAAGAATACGTTTCTTAATGGGGATTCACAAGAAGAAGTATACATGGATGTACCCCCTAGCTTTGAAGAAGTTCTTGGGAAAGGAAAGGTGTGCAAGCTAAAAAAATATTTATAAGGCTTAAAGCAGTCATTAAGGGCTTGGTTTGAGTGATTTGAGAATGTTATCAAAAGACTTGAATTCACACAAAGTTAAGCAAATCATACACCATTCTTTGAACACTCTACTAAAGGAAAAGTAGTTGTCTTGTTTGTGTATGTCGATAACATAATATTGACTAGGGATGATGCTCTTGAGATTGATAGCCTTAAGAAGAAACTAAAGACAGAGTTCGAGGTCAAAGATTTGATTAAACTAAAGTGTTTGCTAGAGATGGAGTTTGCAAGATCAAAAGAAGGCATCTTCATCAACCAGCGGTATAGTCTTGATCTATTAAAGGAAACAAAAATGCTTGGTTGTAAGGTGGCAAAAACTCCAATTGAGCTTAATTTGAAGTTAAAAGTAGATTCTAGTGAAGAAGTAGTAGATCAAGGACGATATTAGAGGTTAGTAGGGAGACTAATCTATCTTAATCATATTTGACATGATATAGCCTTTGCAGTAAGTGTTGTAAGTCATTTTATGCACTCACCTAGGACAAAGCACTTTAAAGCTGTGTACAGGCTTTTAAGGTACCTCAAGGGAACTCTAGGGAAAGGACTTTTGTTTAAAAGAAGAGGTCATCTATAGATAGGAGCTTACACTAATGCAGCTTGGGTAGGCAATGTAAGTGATAGAAGACCCACATTAGGCTATTGCACGTTTGTTGGTGGGAACTTGGTTACTTGGAGAAGTAAAAAACAAAGTGTAGTAGCAAGAAATAGTGCGGAAGCTAAATTTCACTTAGTTGCACATGGTTTTCTATGAAGCGCTTTAGATTAAAAGACTACTGTAGTGTTGAAGATTCCTATTCCTACGCCTATCAAAGGCTTTTGTGACAACAAGGTGGCAATTTCAATTGCTCACAATCTAGTACTACATGATAGAACTAAACATGTAGAAGTGGATAAATACTTCATCAAAGAAAAGTTAGACAGTGGTGTGATATGCATGTCCTACATACTAACCTCTGGTCAATTTGTAGATATACTAACTGATAAAGGCCATTTATTATACTCATTTGGGCATATTTATGACTATTGATGTACTACTTCTTGTTTAGCTTGAAGATAAATGGTACTTAAAGAGTAAATATATTCACTTCGGGCATAAATTGGACAACAAGCAAGTTTTGGATGAAAATCAACAAGGATTTAAGCTAAAAAGTCATTCAAGTCAGATTACGACCGTAATCTAGGAGGTAAACTTTTCGGAGGATGATGCATATATAGAAATACGGGCGTAATCTATAAGAAAATAATGAGAAAATACACTCAGAGAAGATTATGGCCTTATCTACGGCCGTAATCTGGGGCATGATCTCCGCGGATTACATCAGGGCATCAATTACGCCCATAAATTGAAGAGGAAGTTAAGACACAGAGGAGATTACGGTCTCACTTACGATCGTAACATATAGAGGATTTGACAGAACGGCCTTTCTAAGTAAAAGTTTACGATCGTAAATTGATGAGTATTACAGCCGTAACCCTCCTTGGAAAGCACAATACGGCCTGATTTACAGTCGTAGTGATGGTTACAATTCTCTTTTCTTCGCACCAATTCGAGATTCAAGTGTCTTTTCCAAGAGGGATGAAGCCCAACCGATGTCTAACTTCATCCATCAGATGTATTGAATGGAGGGAACATATAAATACTTCTTCCAAACATTGCAATGATTATTATTGACCATTAAACACATCACTTACATTTTGCACTTGTAACCATATGTAATACATCCTACTACTTTTGTCAATATAGTTGTGTAAGACATAGTTTTGTACAAGATAGTGAAGTTTGTTTTCAATCATTAAGGGTTGTCTTCTATCTCTTTCTTCTTATCTATCTCATTATGTATTGTTTTGTTTACATCTTAAGTGAGTAATTATTAGGGTTCGTGTAACTATACGGTAGCATGTATACTAATGGAATGAATGTTTAATGTTGTATGGTTTCCTAATCTCTATAGTGTATTAATTTATTCAAATTATAAGTAGTGCACGACTTAGGAATAGATCAGATTTTCACATGATGCAATTGAGAAATCTACCAGTAGAATAGATCTAAGCTATAGAGAAAGATTTCCCATGATGCCTAGAGATAGGGTTATGGAATTTTCTACATATAATTGAATACTTATGGGGATCATGATTGTATGCAATTTTAGTCGGCTATTAACTAGGAAGAGATTCTAGTAGACATTGCTAGAATTAGGGTTCAATAGACTTAAGAGAGATATTGAACTATTAATTGGGAATCCTGCAGTTAGGAATGATTCAACAACTAGTGAAAATTGTAGTACACGTTAACCAATTGGTGAAGCAAGTCTGAATTGTTATTAGTTAAGTTAATTTTATTGTTGATTCATATTATAATATAGTTTTAGTTAAGAATTAGTTAAGCATTTAATATTAAATGTGGATCTAAATTAATTTGCTAGATAATAATTAAGAGGGTGAGTAGTAATACTTGCTGACGGCCTCGAGGAATACGACCCTATAATCTATTCGTATACTATAATTGATAGGTGCACTTGCCTAGTGTTAATTAGATCATAGGAAGATATCATAGGAAATAATTTATTAAAACTCGGTCTAGTTAATGACGCATTGAAAAAGCTTTTTGGTGTCGTTGCCGGGGAACGGTTGGCAATATTAAGAAAACCTTTGTCGCGCCCCGAAGGATACCCTAAACGTGACAGTCCGCCATACATAATATTAAAGCCTAGGAATGACCGTCTCAGTCACGTGAAGGCTTCCATACTATGTGCAAGGGGTTTAACACATGGAGGAGACACATCGGAGTGATATATTTTATATTAATACAACTTGAGTAACAATGTAAAGGAAATATAATTTACTATACTTCAAATACAAATCACTATACTTCAATTTCAATTCATCAAAAGATTTCACTACATAGAACTATTACAAAGCAATTCACAAAACCTAGCTAATATCTTCAAGCATTTTTACTTCTTGCCGGAATCCCGAAGTCATATTCGGCTCTAACCATCTTGGTCCCCATTTAGCATTCTTGAGATAACCTATTCATTCAAACATCTATTGGGGTATAAGCTACACTAGCTTAGTGAGAATTCCCTTAATTCCGTACAATAACAAGTAAGTTATAAATCATCCATATGCTATGCATGAACAAACACATGAGCAGACAATTATGTATGGGTATCCAGAACCCATACACAGAAACGGATTTACTGCCTCCGTATTTTGGGTTAGGGACGGTATTGAAAGTCTACACGACCGTTGCTAGTCCCCGAGCCCTCAGCTCATAGCACTCGACTTGACTAGGCTCACACATGGAATGCATCCCCGATGCGCTTTAGTTCCCTATGAATGAGCTCTGATACCGGGTCTCATTATCCAAACGAATCCTAAGACCATACCGATCGACCCGCGTAGGAGTAGCACGCTACCAAATGCAACATGTCTGATGCGATGCATGACCAATTTAATTTTTTCTTAGGTCAAAATATTCATACATTCTTTAGAGTGACCAACCAATATCATACACATAACAGAAGTAATATGAACAATGCAGTTATCCAATCGAATTATGGTTTCGATATGCTTTAGTATTCTTTGGCATACATACATCAAAATCTCATCATCTATCCCATTCCCATTCATATCGGCTTTTATCTTGTTCCTATAATTCTAATGCAACTAGCTACAAGCACAAACAAGGTAACAAAATAAGAAGAAAACTCACTCGGCCATTGGATCATCGGTCTCTTAGTAAAAGTAATCCGGTGGTAGGGAATCATCGATTTCAAAGTCACCTAAAAAGGAAGAAATATCCTAATAAGTATTTCATCACTTAACTAATCTAAACTATCTAACAAAACTAGAAATTCGTAATTCTCGTCCCACATGGGAATTTCAACTTAAAACGGCCATAACTTGGTCGTTTAACTCGGAATTTAGCAAATTATATATTGATTTCTATTTACTTCGAAAGATCTATCTAATTCTAATATCATATTTAAGTTTGAAAACTTTGAAGCTTCAAAAAGATCATATCAGAACAGTAGCAAAAACCGATTTAGAAAATTGATTTTGTGAAAGTTCATGAAATTTCTACCATCCAAAGCAAGTATTCATGCAATATGAACAAGCTACTATCATAAATGATATGTCATGAGATATATATACATGTTCTTGATGATATTGAATAAAAGTAATTTTTAGAAAACTTTTTCTTTGTAAGATTTTATGAAAAATCAACTTAAAAAGGCTAGTCTTGTATTCTTGACAATCCCCACTTGTTTTTAGAAAAAATCCTTGATAAAATCTTTTTATTCTTGTTAAAATTAAGCCTTCATTATGTATATTCCCTGAGGCCTTTTTTTTTCAATAAAAATTTCCATTTTACACTTTGTAAACATGTTTTTAAAATTGGTTCGTCCCAAAATTCGAATTTTATAAAAATTGTTTTGTGGTGATTCCTTTAAGTAAAAATCATTTGATACTTATAAAATTAAGGCTCAACCATACCTAGCCACTAAGGACTTCATTTCCTTAATAAAACTTTCATTTTAAGTTTGAAAAATAGGGGTTTTCATACCATTACTCCATTATTACGAATTTCTTAAAATGACAAACAACTCAAATTTTTCTACTTTATTTCTACTTTTGTTCTACATATTTTTCTGAGCAAATCCCATCTTAATTTTTAAAAATCATTACTTGATGATACCTATGACCTAAACTCCTCATTTTTCATATAAAACACAAGTTTTGGAGTTGATAAATGGGTTTTTAAGGCATGGTTTTGAAATCATCTGAATTCACAAATTTTGGATAAAACTCAAATTTCATATTTTGTAATCTCTTCCTATTTTTGAGAATCTTTACTAGTAGATCTACCATTTACTTATCAAAAACATCTCCTATTGATACCTATTCCATAAGCCTTCCATTTTCTAAATAAATCTTTCATTTTGGTGTTGAAAAATGGGTTTTCAAAATTGGTCTTGGTTGAGATCCAAATTTACCAAACTTATTTTTGGACATATCTTTTGATAAAATCCATCTAAACTTATGAAAAATTATCCTTTACGTATCCTATCTTAAGAGCCTTCCATTTCTTGAATAAAATCTTCATTTTTGAGTTGTAAAACATGTTTTTAAACTAGGCCTTAGCCTAAATCCGAAAATATGATTTTTATTTTTGAAAGTAACTTTTGAAAATCATCTTTGATTCTTATAAAAAGAAGTCTTGATGATATACGTCCACTAAACCTTCATTTTTTCAACTAAAACTCCCATTTTGTGACTTGAAAGAGGGTTATTAAACATAGGTTTTTTCAAGATACGAATTTTTACTATTTTTATTCAAGTTCAAAACCAAGATCTACACTTTCTATGATCATAAATATAAAAGAAATCCATGGTAGTAAATTATAAACTTATAGATCTAAATTTTACTCCTCAAAATCATTCATTTATGATATCAATTCCTTTAGCTCTTCATTTCAAATGAAAAATACACATTTTGAAGTTGAAAAATAGCTTTTCTAACTATGTTTCCTTTTTTATCCGAATTTTCAAAAATGATTTTTGTTGAAATTAAAATAGATCTTAATCTTTCTAAAACTTTTCTACTATCATCAAGCTATTACAAGTTATTTAAGAAAATAAATCAAAGGTCTAATGCATTTATGAACCTAAAACAAGTAGATCTAGTTATAAATGCATGAACACTATGATGATTATGTAAATGATGAATATATGCATAAATCATTAGCAATAACAAAACAATAACTCATATAACAAGATCTAAAACATAAACAAAATCAAAGCTACAAAAAAAAGTTAGATCTACAAAATATAACTACTTTTAGCAGAAAATAATAATGATACAAGAAAAATCATGGATAAGAGGAGTGTTTCATTTTAGCATCATCATCCTTAGCTTTTGAGCTTGTAGAAGATCATTGATGCATGGAACTCTCACTATACTTTACCTATATCATTTATGGAAGCTTAAGAAGAAAGTTTACTCAAGGGATCTTCAAGAATGGAGTGTGGAAGCAAGATTTAGAGATGGGGGCAGCTTGTATTCCTTGCAAGAACAAGGCTAAGAAAGGCTTAAAGAGAGAAAAAGAGAGAGTAAATGGTGTAGGGTTTCAAAGGAGGAAAGAGTGTAAATGAGAGGCATTAAATGGAGAGAGAGGAGTGTATTAATTGAAAGAAAAAAAAAATAAAACAATGGTAGATTTGGGGAGGGGGCTGCACATGAATTCAAAGAGAGAGAGAGAGAGAGAAGTTTAATTGTCTTGTAACTTAAATTTTGAAAGTGTAACTTGTGTCATTTAATTTGCTAATTAAATGAGACTTTAAATCATTAAATAAATTAATAAAATAAAAGAAAAATGGCTATTTTTAGGAGTATGATCAGCTACCATTTGTGGGGAAATGGAGTGTAGAATGAGTGAAAGAAAACTTGATTAATGTGTAGAAGTGACAATTGAAGTGTACTTGAAGTATGGGTTGAAAAAGTACTTTTTATTAAGAAAATATATAAAATAAAATTGATAAAAATATCTTTAAATGAATGGTAGAATTTTCATAAATAAAATTAAATAATTATTTGAATTATTCTAGTATTTCAACAAATATGTTACCGGTATGATCAAAATATGCGAATATGAGCTATAAATGATATTTTTATAATTCGAAAAATTCTAAAAAATTATTTTATGAAAATAAAAAAAAATTTCAAATATTTTTAAATTATTAAATTAATTTATTTTATTTTTAGTATCGGGTCTTAAACAGAATATGGTCCCCTAAAAACCCGAAACTAATTAAATTTTAGAAAAATAGAATTTTCTATGATATATAAAATATTTATCTAAAAGTATAAGGGTTTATAAGAATAATAAAATTTTGTAACGAATATTAGTGAATAGTACAAAAGACTAGTTAATTACCAGTAATAATGAAATACGAATAAAATCGCAAAATCAGAAAATTCTAGTTATCAAAAATTATAAAATTGATATTTTAGAAATCCTTATAAAAACATGAGTCTAACGATATTAATGATATATTTTTGATATCTCGAGCCTCGAGACACGCTTTTTGAAGTATGTATCTGAATGGGTTCGAAATAAGGCAAAAATTTACCAATCTGATATTTTTAAGCAACCTTATATTATTACGAGCTACACTACACACTTAAATCACACCTCGGCCTCTAAGGCTAAGAGTGCGGGATTGCCAGACTTAAACTACTATATTCTACTTAGGGTTCTCAAGTGATTTTCTGGTTTAGATCTTTGCCAATTTGGAAACTGATATTTTATGTTTATACAACATATTTAGTTTGAGAAATTTTATTTTAAATTTTATTTTTGCAAGTATTTAATATCTCTTAACTTTTTCGAATTCTTGGATTGGGTTTTATTTCGAAAGTTAATTTTATTTACTTTTTAATAATTTGTTTTTGGGTCTATATTACCCGATTTTATAAGTCAGAGTTAAGTATGGAATTTTTTCGTACGTAGTGGTTTTAAATTTAGAGACTTTTTGAGTTCATATTTTATTTTTAAGGAATCTCATTTTCTCAAGATTAAGAAATTTCTGGATTCGTTCGTGATTTAGGATTAGTTGAAGTTCGGTTTTAATTTGGAGTCATTTTTAGAGTTTATTTTCGATGTTTATTTTGGAGTTATTTACTGGAATTTTTCGGGGCTACAACCTTATTGTTGTTAATCTAGTTTTTATCTATTTGTTTATTGTTTCGTACTAATACTACTAAACTTTGATTTTTCTTGTAGTTGTAAGTTTATGACCGAAATCGTTCTGCTAGTTTAGCTGAATTTGATCCGGAAACTAAAAGAACATCACGAAGTAATTTAAGAAAGATCAGAGAAATTCTTCAGAATTTACCCACAAAAGCGAGAGAATCTAGACCGAAATCATCAAATATGAATACTAGTGATGAAAATGAAAACCCAAGAGAGGGTAGTGAAATTAAGAATCTGGAAATAATTAGAATCAACCTTGTGGGAATGGAGATAATTTGATTTAGATGTGTAAGAATCAGAATAATCCAGAGTTGTTGGAAATGAAGGTAATAGACTTATGTGGGAGTTCTTTATGCCTATGATTGATGGAGTAGCACCATCTATTGTATGGCGTACAATTCGAGCTAATAACTTTGAGTTGAAGCTTGCATTGATACAAATGGTGCAAGTAAATCAATTTAGTAGAGGACCTTTGAATGACCCACATGCTCATTTGACAAATTTCCTACAAATTTGTGCTACCATTAAAAGTAATGGGGTATCAAATGATGCTATACACCTTAGATTGTTTCCTTTTTCACTAAGGGATAAGGCAAGAAGTTGGTTAAATTCTTACACCCACATTCTCTGACTAATTGGCAACAAGTAGCACAAAAGTTTTTAGAGAAATTCTTTCCATCTAATAAGACCATTCAGTTAAGGAATGATATATTTTCATTCCGTCAGTATGAAGGGGAATCATTGTATGAAGTATGAGAAAGATTCAAGGAATTACTTAGGTGTTGTCCTCACCATGGGATACTATGCATGACTTGGTCAGAATCTTTTATATCTTTAGGTGATCAACTAAAGATATGATTGATGCTGTGGCAAGTGGTAGTCTTATGAAGAAGAGTGCTCCAAAAGCTTATGATTGATTAAAGAAATGGCACATAACACATTCAGTTAGCACAGTGAGAGGAATAAGTCGAGACCTTTATTTGCTAAGTATGAATAAGAGAAAGTTGCCCAACTTCAAGCTCAAGTGGCATCTCTTACATTTGAGATGAGTAGGATGAAGTCAAGTTTGGATTCTATGCCTCAAGTAGATACTATGGTGAATCTAATGGGAGATTCATATGTTCCTGAAGTTAGCCTAAGCATGGAGGAGGTGAGTTTTATGAATAGATTTGAAAGAGGAGTAGGGAATTATAATCCCTATAGTAACACGTATAATCCCAATTGGAGGAATCATCCTAATTTCTCTTGGAACAATTAGAATGTACAAAGGCAAAATTTTCCACTTGAGGTACAGACGCCACAACAGCAACAACCACAAGCACCTCCACAGTGCCTTGCTTTACCACCACTTGAGGAAAAATCAAATGTTGAAGATCTTTTGACACAGTACATCCAAAGTTTTGATACACGTCACCGAAATCAAGAAGCATCTATCCATAATTTAGAAAAGCAAATTGGCCAATTAGCCAAAATGCTTTTTGAGAGAGCTCCAGGGACACTTTTAGGTAATACTGAACCCAATACTAAAGAATAGGTGAAAGATATGACACTTAGGAGTGGACGAGAATTAAGTGATCAAAACAATTCTATTGAGAAGGTGAAAGAGAAGGGCAAAAGTTCACAGTTCGTAGATTAAGAACAAAAGGAATCAATAGAAGGGTCAGTTGAGAAGGATTTGACTCCACCTTTAAAAGAATACAAACCTCCATTGCCTTACCCATCAAGGTTGAAGAAGACTAGAGATGATGAACAGTATAGCAAGTTCTTAGAATTATTCAAGCAACTTTATATTAATCTTCCTTTGGTTGAGGCGTTATCTCAAATGCCCTGGTATGCAAAGTTCCTAAAAGAACTATTATCTAATAAGAGAAAATTAGAGGAACTTTCTATTGTTACTCTTGGTGGGGAGTGTTTAACTATCATACTTAACAAGTTACCATGGAAGATGAAAGATCCGGGAAGTTTTACTATCCCATGTTTAATCGATAACTTACCTGTGGAGAGAGCACTTGCAGGTTTGGAAGCAAGTATAAATCTCATGCCTTACAAGTTGTTTAAAAGATTAAATTTAAGTGAGCCAAAAGCTACTCGCATGAGTTTACAATTGGCGGATAGGTCTATGAGATTTCCGAGGGGAGTAGTAGAGGATGTGTTAGTAAAGCATCAAGATTTTATCTTTCCAGCAAATTTTGTCATCTTAGATATCGATGAGGATGTGGATGTGCCACTAATTTTGGGAAAACCATTTTTGGCTACTGCAGGGGCGGTGATTGATGTCAAGGATAGTAAATTAGTTCTTAAAGTTGGTGGAGATGAGATGGTTATTCGAATGATAGATGTGTTTAAGCAAACAATGACTAACGATGATACTTGTTTTAATGTGGATTCACTTGGTTTTCATGTTTCTGATTTTATGTAGGAATTCTTGAGTAAGGATGCATTAGAGTTAAGTTTGGCTTATGAAACAAAAGAAGGATGCTCAATTAAAGAAGTGGGTGAAATAAAAGAACACTTGGAAGCATAACCAGCATTAAGGAGTGAAGCTTTTGTTGAAGATATTGAGAGGGATGAAATAGTAAAAATGAAACCATATGTGGAAGAGCTACCGGAATTGGAGTTAAAGCAATTACCTGACTATCTAGAATATGCATTTTTGGAAAAGAATTCCAAGCTTTCGATTATCATATCATCGAAGCTTGAGAAGGGATAAAAAGAACGGTTATTAAAGGTCCTAAGGGAACATAAAAGAGCTTTGGCGTGGAAAATTTCATATATAAAAGGGATTAGTCCTTCTTTTTGCACACATAAAAATTTAATGGAAGATCGGTACAAGTCAGTTGTACAACCACAATGAAGATTGAATCCGAACATGAAAGAAGTGGTAAAGAAGGAAGTAATAAAGCTCTCAAATGCTGGGCTAATTTACCCTATTTCAGATAGCTCATAGGTAAGTCCAGTACAAGTGGTTTCTAAGAAAGGAGGAATGACCATAATACTAAATGAAAAAAAAAAATGAATTGATTCCAATGTGTACAGTCACTGGATGGAGAGTGTGCATCGATTATAGAAAACTAAACGATGCCACTAGGAAGGACCATTTTCCACTTCCTTTCATTAACCAAATGTTGGAGCAGTTAGCAAGACATGCATATTATTGTTTTTAGACGATATGTCAGCATATTTCCAAATTCCCATAGCACCCGAAGAACAAGAGAAGACCACTTTCACTTGTTATTATGGTATTTTTGCATACAGGAGGATGTCTTTTGGATTATGTGATGCCCCTATAACTTTTCAGCGTTACATGATGGCAATATTTGAGGATTTAGTGGAGGATGTTATGGAAGTTTTTATGGATGATTTCTCAATGTTTGGGGATACGTTTGATGACTATTTGAAGAATCTGAAGAGAGTACTTCAACGTTGTGAGGAGACGAATTTAGTATTAAATTGGGAAAAGTATCACTTCATGGTACAATAAGGAGTTGTTTTAGGACACAAGATATCAAGACAAGGGATTGAAGTTAACACAGCAAGGGTAGAGGTTATTGAAAAACTACCACTACCATCATCGGTCAAGGCCATAAGAAGCTTCTTGGGGCATGTCGGCTTTTATAGGAGATTTATTAAGGATTTCTCCAATATAACTAGGCTATTGACTAAATTATTGGAGAAAAATGAACCATTCGAATTCAATGAGAGTTGTTTAGAAGTTTTCAACATTCTAAAGGAAAAATTAACAAATGCTTTAATAATGGTGGTACCAGATTGGAACTTACCTTTCGAATTGATGTGTGATGTAAGCGACTCGACGGTTGGAGCTGTACTTGGACAAAGAAGAGTCAAACATTTTCAACCTATTTATCATGCCAGCAAAACCCTCACACCGACCCAAGAGAATTATACCACCACTAAGAAGGAGTTATTGGTAGTAGTATTTTCTTTTGATAAATTTATATCATTTTGATTCTGTTAAAGGTTGTTATCTACACTAATCATTCAGCATTGAAATATTTTCTTTCTAAACTAGATGCAAAGCCAAGATTGATCAGATGGATTATTCTCCTATAAGAGTTTGATTTGGAAATCAAGGATAAAAAGGGGGCATAAAATCTAGCTGTTGATCATTTGTCAAGATTGGATAATCCACATTTGGTTAAGTTGCATGAAGAGGATATAAATGATAAGTTCCTATAGGAGAGTTTGTTTTCTGTATGTGTGGTTAAGGACCATGAAAGTCCTTGGTTTGTTGACATAGCAAATTATTTAGTAGGGAGAGTCCTACCATATGACATGGATTATCACAAGAAGAAGAAGTTCTTTTTAGAACTTAAGTATTATTTCTGGGAAGACCCTTTTCTATTTAGGATTTGTGCTTATCAAGTCATAAGACGATGTATATCTCATGAGGGTCAAGAAATTTTACTTCATTATCGTAATGGTCCCACAGGAGGTTACTATAATGCAAATAGGACTGATCAAAAAGTTTTAGAATCAGGTTTTTATTGGCCTACAATTTTTAAAGATTCTAACTTATTCGTTTTATCTTTTGACAGGTGCCAAAGAATGGAGAACATTTCCAAGAGGGACGAAATGCCACAAAAATACATAGTTGAATGCGAAGTGTTCGATTTGTGGGGAATAGACTTTATGGGTTCATTTCCTAGTTCTTATGGTAATAAGTATATATTAGTGGTTGTGGATTATGTGAGCAAGTAGGTTGAAGCGCAAGCACTACCAACAAATGATCCTCGAGTTGTATCAAAATTCTTAAGAAGGCTATTCTCTAGATTTGGTGCTCCCCGAGCACTCATAAGTGATCGAAGTACTCACTTTTGTAATGTTCAAATAGAAAAGGTGTTGAAGAAATATGGAGTTCAACATAGATTAGCTACTCCTTATCACCCACAAACAAGCGGTCAAGTTGAAGTGTTAAACAGAGAATTGAAGCGAATATTAGAGAAAACGGTGACCACAAATAGGAAGGATTGGAGTGATAAATTGGATGATGCTTTATAGGCATATCAGACTACTTTCAAGACACCATTGGGATCTATACCATATAGATTGGTATATGGTAAAGCATGTCACCTACCGGTTGAGATAGAACATAAGGCATTTTGGGCAATTAAGGCTGCAAATTTAGATCTTAAAGCGGCAGGCAAACATAGGCATCTCCAATTAAATGAATTGGATGAGTGGAGACAAATAGCTTATGAGAACAACAAGATTTATAAAGAAAGAGTTAGGAAGCTTCATGATGCAAGAATCCATCATCCAAGGCTATTTAAGGAAGGAGATCTGGTATTATTGTATAACTCCAGACTTAGATTATTCTCGGGAAAGCTTAAATCAAGATGGTCTGGTCCACTCATTGTAAAGAAAATTTTTTCTCATGGAGCTATGGAAGTGGAGCATCTAGAAAAGGGAATTTTCAAGGTAAATGGGCAACGCCTTAAGCTATATCATGGAAGCCAAGAGGATTGGAAAAGGAAAAAGGAGTTTAAACTCCTAGAAGTTTAAGCACAACATCACATCGAGCTAATGACGTTAAACAAGCGCTTCATGGGAGGCAACCCATGTTTAATTTCATTATTGCTTTAAGTTGCTATGTTTTGTGTTGTAATTTAAATAGACTTCTAATATAATTATTTTGTCTAGTGGGATGTAAAGTAGTGTTTATTGTAGTATTTAAGTTCTATGTTCCATTTATAGAAAGATAAAAGCAAAGGAGATCAATTTCTGAGATAAAGCAACTTATACATGAAAATTCAAGTCAAAGGCAGGGAAGTGGACAATATCAAGCACAGCGGAGAATACAATCCAGATTCCAACCGTATCACACCAGCGTAATGAATCAGGCAAATTTCTCTGTTGGTCACGGGCATAAGCAAGGCATATCCATCCAAAAACAGCCGTAAAATGGAAAAATGAAGGTATGTAATTTCTCAGAATAAATTACCATCTACCTACGACCGTAACAATCATTTCAAAAATGACCCAAGAGTTTTATGGCCTAAGCTACAGCTGTAAATGAGGTAAATCCTTTTCTACATTTTTCACATAATATATTACATCCTGGGTTACGGTTGTAAAAGTTGTCACTTGTAATAATTTTTTTTACCGAGAAGATTACGGCCTTTGATATGGCCGTAACTTGACTGTAAACCTACCCTATATAAGCATTTGTTCACTTTCTCTCTCCTCATTTTTTAATTCAGCGGCCGTTTCTTCCTCTCTCCCTTACGTTCTCTCACCCGCACTTAACACCCATACACCACGCATAAAAAATTGCTAAAAAATTGTTCTTTGAAGTATTTCCTTGGCTATATAACTTCCTGAAGACTCAAAGGTATGTTGTTTATCCATTTTTTCATGATTTTGCACATCTTTGAACATATTTAAGAAAAAATCTTATTTTTAGGGTTTTTTGTTTTAATTGAAATCTGATGATTTTTTTTAGCATGAATGTTGTTCTTAATGTTAGTTTACATTATCTATGTTGATATTTTGCTATTTCATGCAAGTATTTTAACATTTTTAACACGAATCCTAATTTGTGTGAAAAGGCGAATAGTTGTGGATTTTAAGGCTTTTTTAAATTCGAAGTTGGGTTGTACTTTGATGGCTAATTCCTGCAATTTGATGATGATATAACATGTTTAGGCATGTATTTGATACTTTAATGACATAAAACCCAATTTTTGCCTAATGAACCTTAATCTCCAGAAACCCCAATTTTCAGAACTAGGGAATTTGGTACCGAAATGTTATAAGCATGTTTAGGAGGAATATAAAATCTTCAAAAAAAAGTTTTTAAGGTCACCCATTTACAGAGAATTAGTAAAGTTAATTTACTATGTATTTGTGTATTATTAAGGTTATTTGTGAACTTGAACGAATCTTCTTGAATGTGATAGAGTACTAAGTGATAAATTGGTGTTGATTCTAGTTAATTACTCAATTGTGCTTATAATATTGATTAATAATTAGAACTTATGAGTGTTAACTTTCATTATTCTTAATGTAGTTATGAATTGACATATTTTATTTTTATGTGTAGAAATGGCACCAAAGAAGAGTTTGACATCACCAAAGGGAACAAAACATTCAACGGTAGAATGTTCACCACCTGGTAAAAAGGGTGCAAGTTCCAGCACAACTTTACAACCTCCGAGCGGTTTAAATGAAAATCATTGTCATCAGTTTAGTCAGTTGGCAAATGATAAGAAATTGCTTAGAAATATGGTTTTGAATGAGAAGGTTTTGGGAGATCATAGGCTTTTAAGGGCATTTGAAAGATTACTACCTAAAGGACCTTGGCTGAATTTCTTCACTCTAAGAGAGAAGATGTATAAGGAAGCCACTTTAGCTTTCATGGCATCCTTTGAATTAAGGTTTTTCAGTATAATTTCAAGCATTCACAACCATGTCTCATTTTTCACGTTTGGGAAGTATTACGACATGAGCATGACTGAGTTCATAAGAGGAATGGGAATTTACACCAATGAACAGATAAATTCCCCTGAGTTTGAAGGATTACCAGTAACTATACCTAAAGCAGTTTCCTATTCTAATTTTTGGCATGAGGTTTCATATGATACAGATTTCTAAGCTTGTAAAGCTCGGGGATCATCCTTCAAGCTATCGAGTCATCGTATACTTCATTACATATTGGTGCAGTCCTTAAATCTAAGATTTGACAATCCAGGATTGGTAGTTGAGATGGATATGCTACCCCTATATAGTATAATTAAATCATATCCAGTTAATGTTGGGGTAGTACTAACATTAGGGTTTTGACATCAAGCATCAGATTCTGGTTCTGTTATATATTGGGCCTCTTGTTACTAGAGTTCTGAAAAATCTTAACATTTGGCCAAGAATTGAGCCTAGAGACTGCATTAGAGATTTAAGCCATTGGCTTCTACACCATTCAATCAATGGCGGATATCAAAGGCTTCAAATCCTAACATTGATAGAGAGGTCATAAGAGAATCTAGTGGTGCACCACCATCTAGTACCACATACTCATCCGGTAGCTTAGCTAGATTAGAGCAAAGGATGATTAGGCAAGAAGCTGAAATTGCTTCTTTGAGAGAAGAAAACAAAACAATGAAACAACTCATCAAGGAAGGATTTCAGGTTGTTTTCGAGCAATTAAAGATTCCAATCCCTACATGCTTCAATTCCAGTCCTACACGGGATGAAGTTATTCCTAGTGAACCTTCCTCTAGTCAAGCTAGAATAAGACAAGGAGGAACTAAGGCTAAAGCTATAGAACAAGAACAAGAGAGCGAATCTGAAGAGGAAAGCTCAGAAGAAGAAGAACAACAACAACAACTTCAGCGCTGTTCTACAATCATTAAGCAACAACCACCTCAGCAGCCTATAATACCTCCTCCACAAGCATAAGAGAAGAGAGAATCTGAAGAAAAGGAGAGTGGAAGTAAAGAAGAAAGTGGTAGTGAGGAAGAAGAAAGTACTAACAAGGAGGAGCCAAAGCAACCACAGTAAGCTCCTCAGATTTCTAGGACAGCTCCTCCACCACAGTAAGAAACACAAGAGGGAAGTGAAAGTAGGAGCACAGAGTCAGATTCAAAAGAAGAAGAAGAGGAGAGTGAGAAAGAAGATAAGAAGGGAAAAGCACTAGTTGTGGAAGAAAGTGAAGACAATAGCAGTAGTGGAAGCGAGAGTGAGGAGGATCCGCATAACTGATCTGACAGATTCCATTTTTTTTTCCTTTCTTTTTCTTTCATCTTTCTTTCTCTATTTCTTTTCTGTTGGGAGTTAGTTGACCTTATCTACTATGTCAAACCCTTAAGAACTCCATTACTTAATTAAGTTTCTAATCTCTGTTTTTATCTATTTTTTCTTTAATTTTTGAATACAAGATAAAATATATGGAACATGGTGTCGTTAATAGTGTGATACTGATGTTAACGTCTCATCTAGAACTTATGAAGCAAATTCATTTACATGAGAACAGGGCAGTTTCAGATTCTTTTCTTTTGAATATTTTCTTTTTGTTCTTTTCCTCTTAGTTTTATTTAAGACATTGGGGTCAATGTTTATCTCAAGTGTGGGGAAGATAACTTGTATATGAGTATAGTTGTAACCCTTGTTTATCAAAATTTTCCACAATTAAGCATGAATTAAGAAAGCTCATATTATGCACGGTTAAAAGGAGATGTCATGTTAATATCTCTCATACTAAGTAACTATGTGACTGTTTTTGAGTATTTTCCAATTTATTACTTGTTTTTGTATTTCCATTACTATGTTAAAATTTCATGGTAGAATCTGAATGATGTAGTTTTATTTGTTATTTAACTAGGAATTTAGGTATTGGATCAGTATAAGGCTTTAAGTAAGGGTTAATTCGTAAAAATCCTAAACTTGACTTTTTGTATAGGTCTTCATTCAATTATCTTGTAGGACCAATTCTTTTCATAAGAACACAAAAACATAAACTCATTAAGATTCATGCCCTATTGTGTTTGTTTTCAATAAAAAAAAAAAAAAAAGATTGTTAAGGATGTAGAGGTTTGATGTGGTCCCTTTAAAACCTGCTTACCTAAGGTCGTCCGACCTGGGATAAACCAACCAAAGAAATATCCTTAACAAAATAATTGAAGTTCAGAGAGTCTCGTAACTCGAGTGATTTAGTCCAAGGGATGCCCTGAGAAGGGAATAACATCTGTTAACTTGGGTGACGAACCCGGGATTATCGACTGAAAGCTTGCTACATAGGCTGTGAGATTCATCATAATTTGAACATTGAAATAAAGAGGCTAAGGGTATGTGGATTGTAAAGTGAATTGAAGAGGACTTTATGGATGATTGAAGATGTTCTATTCATTTATGTTAAGAAATTAATATTAGCTAATTCTCTTTTACTTGGATAACTTCTGCCAGATTTTTATATGTAAATTCCTTTTTAAATGATGAAGGTAAAGGCTAAATTATTTAGATTAACTTTGAAATTTTAGTAGAATCGATCGATTAACATGTCATAACAAGTAAGGACAATAGTTCATATAAATTGTAAAGTTACTTAGCGAAAATTTTTTAAAGTTAAATGAGAGATATATAATTATCATAAAGAAATGCATCAAGTATGAGTAGTTTTTCTATAACTTTGATCAATTTTTCTAGATGCATTATTCAGCTTGTTTGCTTGAGGACAAGCAAAGCTTAAGTGTGGGCAAGTTTGATAGAGGCCATTTACTATACTTATTTGGGCATATTTATGACTATTTATGTATTAATTCTTGTTTAACTTGAAGATAAATGGTACTTAAAGAGTAAATATATTCATTTCAGGCATAAATAAGACAATAAGCAAGTTTTTGATGAAAATCAACAAGGATTGAAGCTAAATAAGTCATTCAAGTTAGATTACGGCCATAATCTAGGAGGTGAACTTCTTAGATGATGATGCATGTACAAATATGAGTGTAATCTAGGGCATGATCTCCACGGATTACATCAGGGCATCAATTACTCTCGTAAATTGAAGAGGAAGTTAAGACATAAAGGAGATTACGACCGTAACATATAGAGGATTTGATAGAACGGCCTTTCTAAGGAAAAGTTTACGATCGTAAATTGATGAGTAATTTATGTACAGAGGATATTATGGCCTGTATTACTGTCATAACCATCCTTGGAAAGCACAATACAACATGATTTACGGCCATAGTGACGGTTACAATTCTCTTTTCTTCACAACAATTCGAGATTCAAGTGTCTTTTCTAAGAGGGATGAAGCCCAACTGATGCCTAACTTCGTCCATCAAGTATATTGAATGGAGGGAACATATAAATACTTCTTCTAACCATTGCAATGACTATTATTGACGATTAAACACATCACTTACATTTTGCACTTGTAACCATCTATAATACATCCTACTACTTTTGTCAATATAGTCGTGTAAGACATAGCTTTGTACAAGATAGTGAAGTTTGTTTTCAATCATTAAGGGTTATTTTCTATCTCTTTCTTCTTATCTATCTCATTATGTATTGTTTTGTTTACATCATGAGTGAGTAATTGTTAGGGTTCGTGTAACCATATGGTAGCATGTATTCTAATGGAATGAATGTTTAATGTTGTATGATTTCCTAATCTCTATAGTGTATTAATTTATTCAAATTATAAGAAGTACTCGACTTAGGAATAGATCACATTTTCACAGGATGCAATTGAGAAATCTACCAGTGGAATAGATCTAAGCTATAGAGAAAGATTGCTCATGATGCCTAAAGATAGGGTTATGGAATTTTCTACATATAATTGAATACTTATGGGGATCATGATTGTATGCAATTTTAGTCGGCTGTTAACTAGGAAGAGATTCCAGTAGACATTGCTAGAATTAGGGTTCAATAGACTCAAGAGAGATATTAAACTATTAATTGGGAATCTTGCAATTAGGAATGATTCAACAACTAGTGAAAATTGTAGTACACGTTAACCAATTGGTGAAGCAAGTCTGAATTGTTATTAGTTAAGTTAATTTTATTGTTGATTCATATTATAATATAGTTTTAGTTAAGCATTTAATATTAAATGTGGATCTAAATTAATTTGCTAGATAATAATTAAAGGGTGAGTAGTAGTACTTGTTGACGGCCTCGAGGAATATGACCCTATAATCTATTCTTACATTACAATTGATAGGTACACTTGCCTAGTGTACATTAGATCATAGGAAGAGATCATAGGAAATAATTTATTAAAATTCGATCTAGTTAATAATGCACTGATCACTAACTAAGGGACTTCCCAAGACACGATTCATAGAATTGCTAACAAGCTTGCCATGAGTGATATTTTCATGCCAACTTGAGGGGGAGTGTTGGAGATTTTGGCATAATTTGTATAAGTGTGTGCTATATTTGGTTAAAGTAGTTGTAAATATTTGACCATTAACCGAAATATGTTTTTATTCTTCTTGTAATTATGGAGACTATTTACTATATTTGTACCACTATGGGATCTTTAGATTCTCAAATACCTCTCAATGAATATTATTCAATTCCCAATATTTTTCTTTCATTCTTTTTCTTTGTATTTCTTTGCTCATCTCATTGTTCATGACAACAAATCTACTTTGCTTATTGCATCCAATCCTTTTTTTCATCGACGTACTAAGCACATTGATATTGACATTCATTTTTTTATGACCACATTTGAATAGGACTGTTGTAGACTTGTTATATTTCCACTAAGGATTAACTCACTGATTTGCTGACCAAGTCTTTTCCTAATTGTCGCATTGGCTACTTATGTTCCAAGTTGCATCTTCAGTATGATCCAACTTGAGGGGAGATGTGAGGGTTATATTCATATGCACACACATCATGTCGAGGGAATACCAAGTGTTTATGTAAATCCCCAAAGTTTGTGATCAATTAAGCTTAAACCCTAATTAGAAGGTCAATCGGAAATCCTAAAGTCAATAAAACCCTAGTCAGACATAACCATTCAAGTCCGACAATCCTGTGTTCGTAACTCTAAGAAAGTAAGTAAGAGATTAGTATGTGGAATAGTTCGTAATAACATGAGAAAGCTTAAAAATATCATATTAGTTAAACCGTGATTCGTTTTGAGCCCGATCAGATGCAGTTTTCGAAAAGCGTGTCCCGGGACTCAAAATAGTAAAAATATTCTGAATATACTGTTAGACTCATAAAAACATAAGATTTTCAAAAATACCAGTTTTATAATTTTTTGGTAACGAAAAATATCATATATCGCAATTATACGCGTATTTCCTTACTATCGATACTTTAATTATCATGTCTACTTTACATTACACTATTTGTTATTATTCTATACTATTTATCAATCTCTACTTTTTCTTACAATCTACTCTTACAACCATACCTCAATTTTCTTAAAATTTTCATTTCCAATATAACTTCACATCTTTCATGTCTTACTTTTCATTAAAAAAAAAAAAAATACAAAAACATAAATTTCTCTCCCTCCCTCTCTCAAGGATAGCGCCGGCCACACCTCTGTAAGCCCCGGAAAATTTCAGTAAATAATTCCAAAACAAACTTCGAAAATAAACTCTAAAAATGACTCTAAATTAAAACCGAACTTTGCCAAGTCCTAAATCACGAACGAATCCAGAAACTTCTTAATCTTGAGAAAATAAAAATCCTTAAAAATAAAATAAGAACTCAACAGTCTTCAAATTCAAAACCGCTACATACGATAAATTCTATATTTAACTCCAACTTGCAAAATCGAGTAATATAGAACCCAAAAAACCAATTATTAAAAAGTAAATAACGATAAACCTTCGGAAATAAAACTCAATTCAAGAATTCCAGAAACGTTGAGAGATATTAAATGCTTACAAAAATAAAATTTAAAATAAATTTCTAAAACTAAATATGTTGTATAAACATAAAACGTCAATTTCCAAATTGGCAAGGATCTAAACAGGAAAATCACCCGATAACCCTAAGTGGAATAAAATTGTTTTAGTCCGGCAATCTCGCGCGCTTATCCCTAGAGGCCGAGGTGTAGTTTAAGTGTGGAGAATAACTCGTAGTAATATAAAATAGCTTAAAAAATATTAGATTGGTAAATTTTTGACCTATTTCCAACCCGTTCGGATACAGACTTGGAAAAACGTGTCCCGGGGCTCGAGATATAAAAAATATACCATTAATACCATTAGAATTGTATTTTCATAAGGATTTCTAAAATATCAGTTTTATAATTTTTCGATAATTAGAATTATCTGATTTTGCGATTATGTTCTTATTTCATTACTACCCGTAATTAATTAGTCTTTTATATATTCACTACTATTCATTACACGATTTTATTATTCTTATAAACCCTTATATTTTAGATAAATATTTTATATATCCTAGAAAATTTCATTTTTCCAAAATTTAGTTCGTTTCGGGTTTATACGGGATCAAATTTTATTTAAGACCCGATACTAAAAATAAAATGAATTAATTTGATAATTGGAAAATATTTGAAAAATATTTTTATTTTCATAAAATAATTTTTAAAATTTTTTCAGATTATAAAAATATCAATTATAGCTTAAATTCGCGTATTTTGATCATACTGGTAACTTTTTTTATAATTCACTAAAATAAATTAATTAATTAACTTATTTTAATTATGAAAAATATGCCACAAATATTTGGAATACATTTTCTATATTTTTCTTATTTTTATTTTATTTATTAAGAAAGTACTCTTACAACCCATACTTTTCAGTACACCTTTCACACATCACTTCTTTTTCACTTCAATCTTCCTACATTTCATTATCATTTCATGGAAGATTTTTCTCTTCTTTATGGCTACCTTGTCCCTTGAAATACTCCAAAATTTATTAAAGTAAAGTTAATTCAATCCTTCTTTAAGAAGCTACACGTATACATTAACTACACATTACATTTTCAAGTCAAAAGCTAACCAAATTTCCTCTCTCTCTCTCTTCTCAACATTCACATCAGTTTTGGGACTCATATTGCTACCCATTTATTTTTTTTTTTATCTCATTTAATGTGTCTTTAACTCATTCCATCTCTCTCTCTCATTTACACCTTCAAACCTTAACCATCTTTACACTTTTCCTTTCTATTTTCCTCTCTTTCTTTCTCCATTTTGTTCTTGTTCTTGCAAAACACTTGCTGCCCCTATTTCTTGTATGAGCTCCCATACATATTTCTTCAAGATCCTTGGATAAAACTCTTGTCCAAAGCTTCCATAGATGATATAGTAAAGTATAGTGAGAGTTTCATGCATCAAATGACCTTCCATAAGCTTAAAAGCTAAGGATGATAATGCCAAAATGAAATACTCCTCTTCTCCATGATTATTATCTTGTATTATTATTATTATTTTCTTGCTAAAAGTAGTTATATTTTGTAGATCTAACTTTTTTTTGTAGCTTTGATTTTGTTTATGTTTTAGATCTTGTTATTTGAGTTATTTTGCTATTATTTTGTTTTATTTTCAAGTTATATTGTTATTGTTAATGATTTATGCATATATTCATCATTCACATAACCATCATAGTGTTCATGCAGTTATAACTAGTATAGTAAACTAGATCTAGTTGTTTTAAGTTCATACATGTATTAGGCTTTTGTTTTATGTTCTTAAATAACTTGTAATAGCTTGATGGTAGTAGAAAAGTATTAGAAAGCTCAAGATTTATTTTAGTTTCAATAAAAATCATTTTTAAAAATTCGGATGAAAAGGGAACCATATTTAGAAAAGCTATTTTTCAACTTCAAAATGTGTATTTTTCATTTAAAATGAAGGGCTTAGGGAATAGATATCATAAATGAATGATTTTGATGAGTAAAGTTTAGATCTATGAGTTTATAGTTTACTACCATGGATTTCTTTTAAATTTATATTCATATTAAGTGTAAATCTTGGTTTTGAACTTAAACAAAAATGGTGAAATTCGTATCTAGGCAAGATCCATTTTTAAAAACCACTTTCCAAGTGTCAAAATGAAATTTTTACTTGAGATAATGAAGGCTTAATGTATATATATCATCAAGACTTCATTTTATATGGTTCAAAGATTATTTTTCATAACAGAACTCTATTTTTGGATTTAGGCCAAGGCTTAGTTTAAAAACATGTTTTCCAACTTAAAAATGAAGTTTTTATTCAAGATATGGAATGCTCTTAAGATAGGTTATGCAAGGGATGAATTTCCATAATTTTAGATAGATTTTAGCAAAAGGTATGTCCAAAAATAAATTTTGTAAATTCGGATCTCAACAAAGACCAATTGTGAAAACCCATTTTTCAACTTCAAAACAAGACTTTTATTAAAAAAATAGAAGCCTTAAGGGGTAGGTTTGATTAGGAAATGGTTTTTGAAAGACTAAATGAGTCTTACAATGAAAACAAACTCAAATGAATTTTTCAAAATTCGGATTTGAAAATAGCCACCATTTAAACACCTATTTCCAAATGCCAAAATGATAATTTTTATAGGAAAATGGAAGTCCTAGGGAACATATGTAACAAAGACCAAGTTTTGACAAGGATAAGAAACGTTTATCAAAATATAATCTTAGAACAACAAATGGTTTCCAAGAATAGATTAAACAATGTTTTCATTCTTTAAAATTTTGTAAAATTCGTACTTAGGCAAACCACCTATGTAAACACCTATTTTCTAACCCCAAAATGAAGGTTTTTATTGAAATAATGAAGGTGGTGGTTATATAGGTCATCAAGGTTGAGTTTTGATAAAAGCAAGTATGATTTTACAAGAAGAAAAACTATTTTTCTTAAGTCTAGTAAAATTCAAAGTTTTGCAAAGTAAAAGTTTTCAAAAAGAATTCTTGGTACTATATGTATACATATAGATAGATCATCTCATAACCTTCATAACAATAGCTTGTAGGTAATACATATATGCATGATGCATTTGTAGAAATAAAGTAGGAAAATTTGAGTTGCTTGTTCTTTTAAGAAATTCATAATTTTGGAGAAATGCCATAAAAACACTTATTTTCCAAACTCAAAATAGAAGTTTTATTTAAGAAATGAAGTCCTTAAGGGATAGGTATAATAAAGCCTTAAATTTTGATGTATTGAACAAGTTGTCCTCAAAGAAATCACTCAAAAACTAAATTTTCATAATTCGGATTTTGGAATAACTCCTATTTGAAAACATGCTTACAAGGTATAAAATGGGAATTTTTATGTAGAAATGAAGGTCATAAGTAATAGATATAATGAGACTCAATTTTAACAAGGATAATTATATTTTCTTGAGAAATAAATCCAAAACAAATGGAAATGATCAACGTTAGAAAACTAGTTTTCTTAAAAGTAAATAGCTATGGAGTCTTATAGATAAAAAGTTTCTAAAATTCCTTTTAGTAAATATTGTCAAAAGCATGCATACATCAAGCTCATAACATGTCATTCATGATAGGAAATCATCCATATTGCATGTATAGTTAATCTATATAGTAGGAACATTACAAACATTTACAAAACTATTTTTCGGAATTGAAATTTGCTACTAATCAGAACTTATCAGAATATTTCGTGACCCAAACATTTTTCAAAACTTGAAAATAATATTAGGAATAGATAGATCTTTCGAAGTAGGTAGAAATCGGTATATAATTTGCTAAATTCTAAATTAAAACAACCAAGTTATGGCCGTTTTAAATTGAAATTCCCGCTTAGGACGAGAATTACGAATTTAATAGTTTGTATGAGATGATTTGGACTAGTTAAGTGATGAAATACTTATTAGGGTATTTCTTCCTTTTTAGGTGACCCCGAAATCGACGATTCCTTACCATCGGATTACTTTTACTAAGAGATCAGTAATCCAATAGCCGAGTGAGTATTACTTTCGATTCCATTTATTGTATGTGATTGTAATGATAGTTGCACTAGATATTTCGTAAAGATAAAATGGATATGCATGATGGGGACGAATGGAACTATGTATGGTTATTGTTAATGTGAGAAATGGAATATAAGAATATCGAAGCCGGGTGATTAACTATTACTTGTATAGATGGATTAGAATTGACTGTCTGCGATTATTGATTGATCATTTTTAAAAAACTGGTATAATTGACTATTCAGAATTAAAAATAAATATGGACTCATTCATATCGTAAATGGGGATGGAGCATTAGCATTTGTTCGGTTGTCCGTGATCCTAAACGGTATAAAAGTTCGGTTAATCATGATCCTCAAACGATTTTATAGTTAAGTTGATCGTGAACTTAAACGGCATCGTATAATAGGATTCGTTAATCTCCTAACCCGAGATGGAGGGCGCAAGTCCATCCACATATGATTTTCGGCTGGTCATATGTTTGTTGAATCCATATGTTTGATTCATATCACTTGTCTGACTAATCATTTGTTTGTATGATGTGTTATAAATGTGATCTTGGAACTTTTCACTCACTAAGCTAAGTGTAGCTTATACCCTAATAGATGTTTGATTAAACAGGTTAACTCAAGAATGCTACGTGGAGACTGAGATGTCTAGAGCCGAGTACGACCTTGGGATTCTGCTAGGAAGTAAGAATACTTGAAGATATTAGCTAGGTGTTATGAATTATAATTGAAGTATAGTGAATTGTATTTCCTTTACATTGTTACTCAAGTTGTATCAATATAAAATGTATCACTCTGATGTGTCTCCTCTATGTGTTAGACGCCTTGTACATAGTATGTAAGCCTTTGCGTAACTGAGGCGATCATTCCTAGGCTTTAATATTGTGTACGATGGACTGCCACGTTTAGGATACTCTTCGGGGCGTGACAACCTCCTTCTCTCCTCAATTTGTTTTCTTTTTCAATTATTTATTTAACACAAGTTTCCTCCCATTTTTTCTTATAAATACCCCCTCTTCCTTCCATTTCCTTCACACCTTCCATACATAAAACTTACTCTCTCAAAATCTCTCCATAAACTCTCTCAAGTTTTCTCTAGTTTCTACTTCTCTATAGGTAATAGTTTTAGCTTTTTATATGTGCATTTACTTAGTATGAGCTTAGTGTGTGTTTTCTAAATTATGAAGGTTAAGAAAGCAACAATATGTGCATACTTTGTTTTTGCTCATGAGTTTATTTTCCTTTATGTTTTTTTTCATATATATTTAACTAAATATATCTATGTAGTTATATATATCTTTTAGAGCATATTAACTCCTTTGTTTTGCAATTTATTTACTTTCAAGTTGTTTTAAGACTAGTCTTTCTAGTCTTAGACTTGTCCTCATCAAGTCAAAACAATTTTCTTTTTCTTTTAGACCTAGTCTATTCTTAGTCCTGGGATACCTTGATGAAGCTAAGGTTCCAATACTTGACATATTTCTTTACTAGCTTATTTCTTTAATTTTTATGTCTTTCTTATATTTTTATAACTTTATGATTCCATATTCATGACATGCATGAATATATTGATTTTTGTCTCAACAAAATAAAGGAAGAAAAGTTTTCTTAAAATAGAAGTTCTTCTCTAAAAATAAATATTGTTATGAAGGAAGTAATTTTTCATAGAAACTTAGGAAATTATCTTAACAAACTTTTTCTAGAAATCTAGATGAGTTCATTATAAATTTTAAGAACATAGGAATTTTTAAACAAAACATACATATACTTTACAAAGTCACAAAATGGAAAGAAATTCTTGGTTAAATAAAACTTTTACTAAACTTTACTTTTCATCAATATTAGTTTGACAAACACCAAGAAATTTCCTTTCATAAAAGTAGAATGATCTTAAGAAATAAGGAAATTATTTCTATAAATATATAATTATTACTACTTTCAAAAAGAATTCGAAAATAAGCTTAGAAAATAAAAATCAGTCTTTAGAAATTTAAAAAGACTAAGGAAATGAAATTAAGGAAAAGAAAAATACTCATTTAAAATAACTTGAAATATTTTCTAGCAAGATAGGAGGAAATTTTTAAAAAGTTTCACTTTTCCAAAATCTTTAGAAGACTTTAGTTTTACCAAAAAATTCATGGTTGAGACAACTTCATTAATTTTATGCATTTGATATGAGTCAATAAATACATATATGAATATAAACTATTATAATATCTATCTCTTTTATATGAGTTTTTGTAAAAAGAAGGAAGCAAGTTTTTTGAAATTCGTGGTGAATCTGATCACCACTATTTTGGATCTCAAATGACTTAGTTTGATGAAAATAGTTTTAGAAATAGATAGATATTTTCGAATAGGTAAAAAACGATATATAATATGTGAAATTCCGAGTTAAAATGAGCAAGTTATGGCCATTTTAAGTTGGAATTTCCTTCAATCCGATTTTACTACGAATTTAAAATAGATTTAGAATCTTCAAAAGTAGAAATTCTATGAAAGACTCATTTTGGATATTTCATCTTGTTTAGATGAAGAAGGAACCGATATCGCCTTCCTAGAAGATTACTTCATCTAGGAGCGATCATCATGGAGTGAGTTAATCCCTTATTAGTTACATTTCCTTGTTTGTGATTGTAAGAAGTAGCACTAGAAAATAAGGAAAAAGATAAATGAACAAATGTTGTGTGATTTGGGTTCATGATTGATTGAATAAAAGCTAAGAATATCGAAAGAGGAATTGGTGAATAATTTATGTCTTCTTGCAATGATATGATGAATATTGTTTTGATCACCTTTAACTTGAACTCGACAATAATGGAATAACCCTATATTGAAAACGATTCATGCATATCATATTTGTAGGTTACATTTATTTTTCACTACTATTCTCATGTAAGGAAACGAGGAGTTGTAGTAGGCTAGTAGAAGCCAGAAAGTCTACATGGGCAAATAGGAGCCAGAAAGTCTACAAGGTAAGTAGGAGCCGGTAAGTCTACAATTATTGATGGTCTTATGGGCCAGTAACCACCCAACCCTCGACATGGAGAGCATAAAATCTATGCTACACATGGTTTTGGTTAATCGTGTGTATTTTGTTTGCACATGTGATTAATGCATTCTCATATAATTGTCTAAATACTTGTGTGTTTTATGAAAATGTTTTATAGATGAGAGTTATCTCACTAAGCTAGTTTTGCTTATACCCCTAAAGCTTTTTGTTACAGTATGATTACTTGTGGTTGGCACCAAGGAGCCCCTTTTGTCAGGTATGAGCCAAAGCTATTAGGAGTTTTTGGGAGAAGTTTATATGTATTTTGTTTTGGATGTAGACTTCTAAGAAAAATATCTATAGTAGACTTATGTTATATTATATATTTTGTTGATGGCTTAGTTGAACAAGACTGTTAAAACGGGAGAATGCCCCTAAGAAGTTGTAAGGGACTTTTATTCTAATGAATATTACATGTTTATCTAAGTAAGTTCTTGCATGCTTTTATTATCTGCTTAAACGTAATACCCCTATGAGTCTCCTACTATCTTGGAAGCATGCCTTGCATGTGATATCGAAGCTTCTGCGTGACTAAGGTTGTCATTCATTAGCTTTAATATTATGTGCGGTGGACTGCTACGTTTAGGGTACCCTCCGGGGTGTGACAATTTAAGTTGGTATCAAAGCCAAGTTTTAGGATAAGAGATAGTAGAAATAGACTTTAAGATAGATAATAAGAAGCTAGAATTTGAGCTTAAGATCTGATCATAGTTTTGTTCTATTGGATAGTTAATCTTTCCTGAAGTAAAGGAAAAAGCTCGAAATTTCCTTAAGGACCTAGATGAGACTTTTGTGAACTACCATTTAGGTTGAGAGTCCTATGTGAAGAATTTGCACTCGTAGGAAGACCTCGAACTGCGAGGGAGATGTTTAAGCTTTGGAAGAAGGGTTTGAAATATTCCCTATGGAGGAATCTACCTGAAGAGCTGAGATTTGATGCCCTTAGAAGACAAACGTGGAGTGATGTAGAAGTAATTTATTTAGTTGAAAGGATGATGGTCTTTATGTATAAGGAAACCATGATGCAAGAAATGCCCTTTATCTTAAAGAACGAAGGAACCTGAAAGATCCCAGACTTTCGGACATGGAATAAGTTAGGACCCTTCTACATTTATGCACATGACGAGTTAGCATACCATAGCGACTGGCTAAAAGCTGATGCGAAGGAATGTTTCTATTGGTATGCCGTCTATAAACGTATCGTTCCAATGCCATCGGAATGCAGTACTGTCACGCCCCGAAGGGTATCCTAAACGTGGCAGTCCGCCGTACACAATATTAAAGCCTAAGAATGACCACCTCAGTCACGCGAAGGCTTCCATACTATGTACAAGGCGTCTAACACATAAAGGAGACAAATCGGAATGATACATTTTATGTTGATACAATTGAGTAACAATGTAAAGGAAATACAATCCACTATACTCCAAATACAAAACACTATACTTCAAAATACAGTTTATCAAACTTCAATTACATTCATCCCAAGACTTCACTACATAAAACTATTACAAAGCAAATCGTAAAGCTTAGCCAAAAACTTCAAGCATTCTCATATCTTGCCGGGATCCCGAAGTCATTCTTGACTTCAACCATCTCGGTCCCCACTTAGCTTTCTTGGAATAACCTGCTCATTTAAACAACTATTGGGGTATAAGCTACTAGCTTAGTGAGAATTTCCTTAATTCCGTACCATAACAAACATGTTATTAATCAATCATATGCTATGCATGAACAAACACATGAGCAAGCAATTATGTATGGGTAACCGGAACCCACACACAGAACGGATTTACGCCCTCCGTATCTTGGGTTAGGAATGGTATTGAGTCTACACGACCGCTGCTAGTCCCCAAGCCCTGGCTCTTAGCACTCGACTCGGCTAGGCTCATCCAAGGATGCATCCATATGCGCCTTAGTACCCTAGAATGAGCTCTGGCACCAGGTCTCATTACTCAAACGAGTCCTCGGACCATACCGATCGACCTGCGTAGGAGTAGCATGCTACCAAATGCAATATGTCTAATGCGATGCATGATCAATCTACTTTTTGCTTAGGTCAAAATATTTATACATTCTTTAGAGTGACTAGGCAATATCATACACATAAATAATATGAACCGTGCAGTTATCCAATCAAATCGTGGTTTCGATATGCTTTAGTATTCCTTGGCATACATTCATCACAGTCTCATCATATATCCCTTCCCCATTCACATCGATTTTTATCTTGTTCCTAAAATTCTAATGCGACTAATTACAAGCACAATCAAGGTAACAAAACAAGGAGAAAACTCACTCAGCCATAGGATCACCGGTCTTCTAGTAATAATAATCCGGTGGTAGGGAATCGTCGAACTCGGGATAACCTAAAAAGGAAGAAATACTCTAATCAGTATTTCAACTCAAACTAATCCAACGACTTCATATGAACTTATCAAATTCGTAATTCGCGTCCTAAGCGGGAATTCCAACTTAAAACGGCCATAACTTGGTCATTTTAACTCGGAATCTCGCAAATTTTATATCGATTTCTATCTACTTCGGAAGAGCTTTCTAAATACGAAGCTTAAATCAAGTTTTGAAAATATCTAAGCCTCGGAAACGAGGGATCAGATCTGTACAGCGGGTATATAGATTCCGAAAATGCGGTTTTCATGAATGCATTTGAGATTCCTAAGTATGAAATGATACTAAATGCAATGGTAATGATTTTCCCTATCATGAATGTCATGATATGAACTCTAATGAGCCTAAGTTCTTATAGCTCTTTAGGTTTAAAGAATTTACATAAACTTTTCTTAGAAAACCATTTCATATTAATGTTTATTAAGTGAGTTTACTACACTTAGTCACACCTACATATTACAAGGATTTTCTTTTAGGAAAGCTCTACTTTGTTTAAAGAAATTTTGACCCTTATATTAGTTATATCCTAAGGCCTTTATTTCTTTAATAAAATCCACATTTATAAACTTTTAAGTGGGTCATTTACTAGGGGGTTTCCAAAAATCCGAATTTAGTAAAGTCCATTTTCAAGTTGATTTCTTTAGGAAAAAAAGTATTCTATACTTAAAACTTTAAGTATTTATTATACCTATACCCTAAGGACTTCATTTATTTAAGAAAATACCATTTTTGAAGTTGGAAAAATAGTGTTCTCTAACCATCTATCCATTATTACGAATTTTGTCTATATGACTTTTAGCTCAAAACTTCTATTGGACTTCATCTCTTGTTTCCAACATTTTCTTTAATAAAAACTCATTTAGACTCATGAAAAATATTACTAAACATTATCTATTACCCATAGGCTTCATTTCTCTTATAAAATATATGTTTAGAAGTTGATAAAAGTGTTTTTATCCTAGGTTTCCAAAGTCATCCGAATTTACACAAGTTCATATTTTGAAAAGTGTTTTCCTTTTTGACTTTATTAACTTATCTAACCATAGATCTACATATTAGGAAGGTTATTTACTAAAGACAAAAGCATTAAAAACTATGAATGCACATAAACTCAAAATGAAGATGAGATCTTAAATGTCTACATGAATAAGAGTAGTAAAATGGTAGATCTACTATATGAAATGCTTAAATAGGTTTTGAAAACATAAAAACTATATTTTTATAAAAGATCTTTTGTTCAAAATACTTTTTGATGGAGAAACATAAAGCTTTTGGCATGAAAGCTCCTTTAAATGGTAGATCTACTTTGTAATGGTTCGGTATTCTTGTTTTGATCTTTCCTTGACCCTAGCAAAAGCTCATGGGTCCTTTGGTTGGAAATATCCAAGAATCACTTAGCCATAACAAAGATCTAAAGGTGGAAGGAGGTAAAAGCTTACTTACTTGAAGTAAAATAGGAGATGGAATGAAGAAATGGAAGTTGTGTGTGTGTGTGTGGGGCTTGGGAAGTTTCGGCCAAGAGGGAAAAGTGGAGAGAAGAAAAAAAGAGTGTTTTGAGAGCTTTTTCACTTTGTGAAAATGGAAAAGTGAAAGAATGAGGAGAGAGAGAGAAAAGATAGCTTATATATGGAGTGGATTTAGGTTAAAGAAGTAAAAGAAAATTCAAATGGAGCATGGAAGGGGGGGCAATTTCGTCGGTCACTATTCATGAGAGGGGAGAAGAAAAAGTTTGATTTGACTTTGTTTTGATTGATTTATCTTTGATGTGAAATTGTTAAGAGTGTAAGAGAAGTTAAGGGACAAAATGTGTAGAGAAAAGTGAGTGATTTGAGTGATGGTAAGGGTTAGACTTGTAGGGTAGGCTAATAGGTAGACTAGGTAGTACTTTATGAATAGTAGGGAATAGTTGACAAGACAATTTAATTTCCGGTAGTAATGAAATACGAATAAAAAGGCTATAACTGTATTTTTCATAAGCCGAAAATTATGAAAAATATATTTTTGAAATCCTTATTTTATTTGATTCAAATGAGTACTCATAAGTGAATTTTTGAAATTCTATTTTCGAGGCACGCTTTTCTATAATGGGTCTCGGGATGACCCGGAGTTGAAATTTTCTCAAAATCTGATCTTTTCTTGTTTGAAATATAATCAAGAACTATATCCAAAATTAATTTTGCTTATAAAAGTTTCTTATTTAGAAATCGAGGAAAAGCCGAATTTGGGTTTCTAAGTCTTTTTCACAAAGCTTGAGCTAAACTGATTTAGGGTTCATTTTCTGGTTTTCGAAGTTTACTTGATTACTAGGAAACCCAGGGTATAAAAATATAATAATAATAATATAATAATAATAATAAAATAATTGTGTAATGAAATAAGATGAATAGTGCAAAAGAATAATCAATTACCGGTAGAAATGAAAATACGGTAAAAAGGTTATAACTGTAACTTTTATGACCCGAAAAATTATATAACTGATATATTTAGAAATCTCATGGAATTACGAGTCTAACGGTACTAATGGTATATTTTTGATATCTCGAGTCCCGGGACACGCTTTTCAAAGTCTGTATCAATGAACGGGTTCGAGATAGGTCAAAAATTTACCAATCTGATATTTTTATACAAACTTATATTACTACGAACTATTCTACTTATTTAAACTACCTTTCGGCCTCTAGAGTTAGGGCGCTAGATTGCCGGACTTACACTATTGTATTCCGGTTAGGGTTTCCGGATGATTTTCCGGTTTAGACCTTTGCCAAATTGGAAACTGAGATTTTCTGTTTATACAACGTATTTAGTTTGAGAAATTTATTTTAAATTTTATTTTTATAAGTATTTAATATCTCTCCCTGCTTTCGGAAATCTTGAATTGAATTATTATATCCGGAGTTATATCGGTAATGGTTACCAGATATGATTTTCTTGAGTTTGAGTCAAATATCGATTTTGGAATGATTTTTGGGAAATCTTGATTTTTATAATCTGCTTTGAAAAAGGATCTTCGTAGTGTTTTGTTTTCGAATTCATTTTTGCTTCGATTTAAGGTTTTATGAACAATTAGTTAACTTAAGGATTATCTAATTTGTTATTTTGTTTCTTGAATTCTTCCTTCTTAAGATTAAGAGATTTCAATTTCTAACTTGTTCTATGATTCTTGGGAGTTTGATTTGATCGTTAGGGCTTTATTGTGATTTCCGTCTCTTAGGATTATTAATTTGGTCGTTTGGGGAACTTCCAAAGTCTATGTTTTATTATTGGCAGATAAAGTTTTCTTAATCGTGCCAAGCCTAGTTATGGAATTGGCCTTTGGTGATTTCCTGATCCTTCAAATTGTCATGTTACAGATTAACTTGCTTTTTAGCAAATTATCACTGTGTTTTATTTTCATCCTGATTTTATGAATTATAGATTAGGTAAGTAGTTTATCTTACGTAATGGTTTTTGGACTTAAGGACTTTTGTAGTCCTTATTTTATTTTTAGATTTTCGCAAGACTAATGAATTCTTACTTTTGTTTATATTTCAGGACTCATTCAAAGTTCGGTTTTAATTTGGAGTGATTTTTAGGGTTTATTTTCGAAGTTCATCTTGGAATTATTTACTGGAATTTTCCGGGGCTTACAGTACCCAACCAAACTCCATCGGAATGCAACTGGATGTAATCCCAGATGAGGACTTCATTATGGGAGATGACCAAGAGTACGAAGGAAATGGAGAAACTAAAGGAGATCCCAAAGAAGACCAAGATGAGGACCCAGAACCTGAGGAAACTCCGTCCGCATCTCTTTGGGAAGATAGTTCCTTAGCTCCCAGCTCAATACCCCCTCGAAGGTTGAGCCAAGATGTCTCCATGAGGACGATTGTAAGAAACAACCCTATGATGATCTCCGACTTGAAGAAGAAGGAAGAAGAAATAATCAACACTGGAGGAACGCCTATGAACCCAGTGGATTCTTGAGAAGTAGGTACCAAACCCCTACCACAATAGTAGCACCAGAAGGAGAGAATCAAGGAGATCAAGAAGCAACCAATGACACTACCCAGGGAAATAAGATTTCTGCACAAGAAGATGGATGGCCATCTCAGGCTGAAATCACATCAAGGTACAAAGGAAAGAGAATGATAGTAAGCCAATACCTGCAACAATTTGTTAAAAGGCACAAGGGTTCCACCAACCAAATCATGAATCCTATACCATCACCATGAAGAAGGAAAGGTTGAGGAAGGAAGTAGAAAAGGAGCTAAGCAACCCCTCCCGATGAGTCCAACAGCCTTTTCCCTAGGATTAGGATAGGCATATCCTTATTTGTGATGCATGAATGTTCTATTTTTAATGAATATGTTTTTAGTTATTTCTTATTTCTATGTACTTTCTTTTGCTGAGATTGGTTCTAACCTTCTCAGGCTATGTAAGGGCTATCACCCTCTTTTTGTTTAAGTAATGAAAAATTTCTTATGTTTGGTTTAATAATTTTTTATTTGATTACTTTGAAAATATTCCCTAAGTAAATTTATGGTATTTCTGATCTTTTTCCCCTTGCAACGATTTAAGAGGTCTAAAACTAAGATTAATTAACAGACGAGGTAGGAGAGGTAGGAGACGAGAACGTCGTGCATCCAATAACATTCCAGCTGAGCAGGAAAACCTACAAGCAGGCCAACCAGCGGCACCACCAAATCAATAAGCCAATCCCCACCGAATCAACAAGGTGATGTTTGGGTAACTATTAACCAATTAATCGGATTGGTCAATGACTTCATGCAACACACGCAGAATGTGCCGCCTCAGCTGCTAATGCACCTGAAGCAATAGTAGAAGCCCTAGCACCACCGCAAGCTGAATCCCAAACTACCCCTTTACCGGCACCACCGCCACCTTGACCCTATCGAAGTTCCTTACCAGATTTCATCAAAAGTAATCGATACTTTGATGGGAGCTTTAGAACACCTGATGAAGTAGAAGACTGGTTAACGCAAACAGAAAGATCATTTGCTACTTACGAAGTGCCTCATCACCTTCGCCTGGAATATGGCACTTACATGTTGAAATTCAACACAAGAGTGTGGTGGGAATCGAAAAGTAGAGAGTTGTTACCACCTATGACCTGGGCAACCTTCAGAAGAGAATTCTTGGAGAATTATTTTCCTGGAAGTTTAAGAGTGCAGTACAATAGAGACTTCCTTCATATATCCTAAAAAGGAAGAACGATCGAACAACATGAGACTGAGTTTAGTCGCTTACTCCAGTACGCATTGGAATCCTTTAAACGCAGTGAAGAATTAAAAAGGCAAGTCTTTCTGAGTGGCCAGGATGAAGACTTAAGGATGCAACTAGAAGAATTGGATTTAAGGACCCTCTATGAACTGGTTGAAAGAGCTCGCATTATGGAAGGAGCTAAAAAAAGAAAGAGTAAAGTGTCAGAGAAGAGAACCTTTGTGTTCGGGAAGAGAACTTAGGACAGTTATTGTCCTAGCTTTTAAAACAAGAAGTTTAAGTCCTTCAACACCTACAAAGGAAGTGCTAGCGGCAATAGGGAAGCATCGAAGGTTAAGGTATCATGCTGGAAGTGTAAAGAAGAGCATTACCCAAAAAGATGCCCTTGCTCCAACACAAATGTTATTTCTGTGGAGACCCTAGCCACAAGATTAATGATTGCCCGAAGAAGGCTTCTACCATCTACTTTGTATGCAAGCAAATTGGGCATTTTGTCAGTGAATGCCCATAGAGGAAGAATGCCCCAACTAGGCCGCTTGGTACAACTGGAGGAGCTACATCGACAAAAGGTGGAAATGGGGGAAATAACCTAAGCCGTTCCGGAGCAACTGTCCATAAAATGAGGATTTACAACTTGGAAGGACAGTGAGTATGTGAAGAATCAGACGATGAAGGAACTGAGATAGCTGCCTTGGATGGAGATTATGGCCCCGACTTTGGTCTGGTGACAGGTTAGAATCAGAAACTCCTTTACCATTATGATGTAAATTCTTAAGTTTCATACACTCGATTCTTAACCTAGAAAGTATAAGGTTCCATACAAACCGATAATCTAAGTATACAAGTTTCATGATTAGTATAAAATTCGAGTGCATGTTACATACACATTGCTAGTCAAATCGCCTATGCTTTGTTTGACACCGGAGCTACGCATTCTTTTATCACCGCTAGTCTAGCTAAATGAACCGGCTTACCCATAGATACTATCGCTACCGGTTTTCGAGTTAAGACCCCACTGAAAGCGTTGTGTCAACTAACGAAATGCTTAAGAATTGTCCCATGGAGATAAAAGGATGTTACACTAAGTGTAACCTGATAATATTAGAAATGAAAAATATGAGGTTATCTTAGGAATGAGTTGGTTGACATCCGTTAATGTTTTAGTAGACTATAGACACAAAGAAGTGAAGTTTAAGAATCAAGATGGAAGTGAGATAGTATTCAAGTGAGAATCCACGGTGAGATTGAACTTATAAGAGCTATTAATGGACGATGAAGAGATCAGCTTGAGTAACGTAGACATAGAGGAGTAAGAAGAAGAGAAACCTGAGTTGGAAACTATACCCGTGATTAAGGAATTTCCGAACGTATTTCCTGACGGATTACCTAGATTACCACCTAAGAGGGAAATCGATTTTGAAATTGACCTAATGGTGAACATGGAGCCGATATCAAAGGTACCCTACCGGATGTCACCAGTCGAGCTAAAAGAGCTAAAAACTCAGTTGCAAGACTTGCTAGACCAAGGTTTCATTCGACCAAGTATATTAGCCTGGGGAGCTGTAAACCTCGGTTTTCCTAGTAACCAAGTAAACTTTGGAAACTAGAAACCAAAACCCTAAACCGGATTAGTTTAAGCTTGTGAGAGAAACCTAGGAACCTTAGATCCGGCTTTTCTTCGGTTTCAAACTAAAAGAACTTTTGTAAAATAATTTGATGTGGAAAATTGTTTTAAAATATATTTCAAACCATAAAAAGATCTGATTTCGGAAAATTTTCTATTCCGAGCCTTCTCGAGATCCATTACTGAAAAAGCAAACCCCAGAACTCGAAATTCGAAAAATATTCTGGAGTACTCTTTAGAACCAAAATTTAATAAGGATTTCAAAAATATAAATTTTATAATTTTTCTATTTATAAAAATTACAGATATAGCCTTTTCTCGTATTTTTTTTACTACCAGTAAAGTAATTGTCTTGTTTACTATTCATTACTATTCACAAGTACAACCTACTACACTCATCCACTCCCTATTCTTACATCCTTACAAACACTCAATTATATTTTCTTTTCCAAGAAATTTTATCTCTTAACAAATTATTACAAATTAATACTTTTTATCACATAAATTACAAAACAAAATAATTTCAACTTCTCTCTCTCTCTCCCTCTCTTTCAAAACCGGCACATACCCTCCTCTCCTCCCCCCCAAGAAGTGTCGTGTCAACTCGGGAAGTAATAAGGGATTGTCCATTGGAGATCCAAAGGCATCACTCCATGGGTGATTTGATAGTATTGGAGATAAATAAGTACGAAGTTATACATGGTATGAACTGGTTAAGCAAGGTTAAAGCTGTAGTGGATTGCCAAAAGAGGATGGAGAACTTCAATGATCAATCAAGAAAGGGAATAGAGTTCGTGGGAGAAACTATAGTTCCAAGAAATCTTGGGTTAAATTCTTTTGAATTAATGATGGAAGATGAAGAGATAGTGCCTATCGAAGGTATTTTGGATGAGGAGGAAACTCAGGAGGAAAAGGATATACCAGTGGTAAATGAGTATTTGGATGTGTTTCTAGAAATATTACCTGAGTTACCATCGAAAAGAGAAATTGACTTTGAAATTGTATTGGCTCCAGCTACTGAACCAATATCTAAAGCACCATACCAGATGGCACCGACTGAGTTAAAGGAGCTAAAGACCCAATTACAGAAACTCTTAGATCATAAATTCATAAGACAAGTGTGTCGCCATGGGGCGCACCTGTTCTATTTGTAAAGAAGAAGGACGAATCTATGAGATTATGTATCTATTATCGTGAGCTAAACAAGGTTACAGTCAAGAATCGATACCCCTCACCGAGGATTAATGATTTGTTTGATCAGCTCCAAGGAGCATGTATGTTCTCACGCATTGATTTGCACTAAGGATATCACTAACTAAGAATAAAGCTTGAGGATGTACCAAAGATGGCTTTTTGTACCCATTATGGACATTACGAATTTCTGGTGATGTCATTTCAACTGACCAATGCACTAGCTGCATTTATGGATCTTATGAACACGGTCTGCAAGCCACTTCTGGATAAGTGAGTAATCATCTTCATAGATGATATCTTGATATACTCTAAGAGTAAGGAACAACATAAGGAACATCTTCGGATGGCATTACAAACTTTGAGGGAAAACAAGCTGTACGCCAAGTTATCCAAATGTGACTTTTGGTTGGATAAGATATCTTTTCTTAGGCATGTCATAACAGGAGAAGGGATATCAGTTGACCTAGAAAAGATTAAGACTGTAGTGGAGTGAAAACAGCCACAAACAGTTACTGAAGTGAGAAGTTTCCTAAGATTGGCTGGCTATTATTGCAAGTTTGTGAAAGATTTTTCGAAGATAGCTAAGCCCCTAACTCAGTTAACATAAAAGAGTGAAAATTTTGTTTGGACGGATAAACGAGAACAGAATTTTCAAGAGTTGAAACAACGGTTGGTATCGGCACCAATCTTAGTTCTGCTAGACTTGGAAAAGTCTTATATGGTGCATAGCGACGCTTCAAGGAATGGCTTAGATGTGTACCAATGCAAGAAGGAAAGGTTATTGCCTATGGCTCTTGACAGTTAAGACCTCACGAGCAGAACTATCCTACGCATGATCTGGAATTGGCCGCAGTTGTCTTTGCCTTAAAACTTTGGAGACATTATTTGTATGGGCAAAGGTGTGAAGTATACACGGATCACAAAAGTCTTAAGTATTTATTCACACAGAAGGAATTAAATATGAGGCAAAGAAGATGGTTGGAACTGATAAAAGACTATGATTTGAGAATAAATTACTATCCAAGGAAAGTGAATGCAGTTGCAGATGCCTTAAGTCGGAAAAATTATGGAGAAGTAGCTGCTTTAATCACAAGTCAAAGAGATTTAATAAGAGATTTTGAGAAGCTGAGATCGAGTTCGTATACCAAAATGTGTAGCTTGAAATAGCTAATTTGATATTGGAACCAACCTTGATTGAAAGGATCAAAGGAGCCCAAAGGTATGATGAAATAATTCAAAGATAAAAAAGGAAACTCAAGAAGGAAAATACCTAGACTTTGCGATAGATGACGAAGATGTGGTTATAATGAAGGGCAGATTGTGTGTGCCCGAAGATGGGGAACTAAGAAGAGAGATAATGAGTGAAGCCCATAACTCCGGTTACACTATGCATCTTGGCGGTACCAAGATGTACCAGGATTTAAAAAGCCACTATTGGTGGAATAGCATAAAAAGGGATATTGCGGACTATGTAATGAAGTGCCTGGTTTGCCAACAAGTGAAAGTAGAACACTAAAGGCCAGGAGGATTATTAAAGCCTTTACCTTTCCCTGAATGGAAGTGGGATCAGATATCCATGGACTTTGTAGTGGTTTTCCAAAGACTTCCTCGGGTTGTGATGCAGTATGGGTAATAGTGGATCGGTTAACTAAGTCAGCACACTTTTTACCCATAAACATGACATATTCAATGGACAAATTGGCTAAGATCTACATTCGAGAAATTGTACGGCTACATAGCACACCAGCAGGAATCATTTCAGATAGGGGCCCAAGATTCGTGTCTAAGTTTTGGACAAGTCTATAGAAGAGTTTGGGTACAAAGTTGTACTTCAGTACTACATACCACCTTCAGACAGATGGACAGTCTGAGCGGATAATCCAAACCTTGGAAGACATGTTAAGAGCCTGTGTTTTGGAATTCAGAGGAAACTGGGATAACCATATACCCCTCATCGAGTTTGCTTACATAACAACTATCTCTCGACTATTTAGATGCCACCCTATGAAGCCCTATATGGACGGCATTGTAGATCCCCTCTGTTTTGGGATGATGTGGAAAAACTTGCTATCGGGCCAGAATTGGTACAAGAAGCAGCCATAAGGTGAGGGTAATCCAATGAAAAATGAAAGAAGCTCAAGACAGGCAGAAGATTTGGGCGGATTTAAAAAGAAGAGAGCTCGAATTCCAAGTGGGTGACCATGTGTATCTAAAGATAAATCCAATTAAGAGCATAAGAAGGGTACGAACCCAAGGGAAACTAAGTCCGAGATACATTGGACCGTTTGAAATCTTGGAAAGAGTTGGAGACTTAGCATACCGGCTAGCCCTACCACCAAACTTATCAGGAGTTCATAATGTATTCCATGTGTCGGTATTAAGGAAATATGTACTCGACCTTGAAAGGATTTTGGAATTGGAACCCATTCAGTTAAAGGAAAATCTGACTTATGAAGAACATCCCACAAGGATTCTGGATAAGAAAACCTAAAAGCTACAGAGCAAGGAAATTCAGTATTTAAGATGTTGTAGAGAAACCATGCCTCCGAGTAAGCAACATGGAAAGCTAAAGAGGAAATTTGGAGGAAGTACCCCAAATTGTTTGAAAGACAAGGTACGTCAGTTCAGTTTTGAGGACAAAACTCTGTTTAAGGTGGGAAGATTGTAAACCCCGGTTTTCCTAGTAACCAAGTAAACTTCAGAAACCAAAAATCAAAATCCTAAACCGGATTAGTTTAAGCTTGTGAGAGAAAACTAGGAACCTTGGATCCGGCTTTCCTTTGGTTTCAAACTAAAAGAACTCTTGTGAAATAATTTAATGTGGAATATTGTTTTAAAGTATGTTTCAAACCATAAAAAGATCTGATTTCGGAAAATTTTCTATTCCGGGCCTTCCCGAGATCCATTACGGAAAAGCAAGCCCTGAAACTTGAAATTCAAAAAAATATTCCAAAATACACTTTAGAACCGAAATTTAATAAGGATTTCAAAAATATAAATTTTATAATTTTTAGGTTTATAAAAATTACAGATATAGACTTTTTCTCGTATTTTCTTTAGTATCGGTAAAGTGATTATCTTGTTTAATATTCATTACTATTCACAAGTACAACCTACTACAATCACAAGCCACTCCCCATTCTTATATCCTTATAAACACTTAATTATATTTTCTTTTCCAAGAAATTTTGTCTCTTAACAAATTATTGCAAATTAAGACTTTTTATCACATAAATTACAAAACAAAACAATTTCAACTTCTCTCTCTCTCCCTCTCTTTCAAAATCGGCGTATAACCCTCATCCTCACCCTACCCCCCAAATTTTACCCTAAATTGTTTTATTTTCTTTTTTCATAATAATTAAACAAACCCTAATTTGCCTTACTATATATATTCTTTTACTTTTCTCTCTATTCATTCACTTCTTTTGTTTCAAAAAAACCACAAACTCTCTTTATTTCCCTCTCTTGCCGTGAGCTTCTTCAACACACACACACTCACACAAACTTGTTTTTCTTCTTCATTTGCCTCTTGATTCAAGCCTTTGGTGATGAATCCTAAACCTTTCCTACATTAAATCTTGTAATGGCAAGATTATTCATGAGTGTTTTCATGTTAAAGTCCCCATGAGCACTTGCTAGGGACAAGAAAATGCTACTACATGAATATCAAGCCATCACAAGAGTAGATCTTGTGTTTAAATAAGTTTTTGTTGGATTATCTTCATGTTCATGCATATAATAGTAGAGTAAAGTAGAGATCTTGCATAAAAATCCATGTTCATGCTTTCAAACTCCATTTCATGCAACATAAGTAGTAGATCTAGCATTTAGATGTTCATATCATACTTGACATTCATGATCTCGTGAATATTTTGTGTTTTAATGCATTAATGCTCATAAAGATTTTGTCTTGCATATATAAATATGGTGGTTAGTAAATCTTTAGTTAGATGAGATAAAGAACTTAAAAAGAAAAACTTTTCTTTGAAATATTCAAATGAAAAATTCGTACGACTTCAAAACCATGCTTTAAAAACTCTTTTATCGACTCTAAAACTTGTGTTTTGTAGGAAAAATAAAGGGTATAGGTAATAGATATCATTAAGCAATGATTTTTATAAGTTGAAATGAGATTTGCTAAGAAAAATATACAAAACAAAGAGTAGAAATAATATAAGAAATTTTGAGTTACTACTCAACTTAAGAAATTCGAAATTTTGGAGTATTGTCATGAAAAAACCTATATTCCAAACTCAAAATGAAAGTTTTATTTAAAAAATGAAGTCCATAAGGGATAGGTATAATAAAGCCTTAAATTTTAATGCATTAAACAAGTTTTCTCAAAGAAAACATTCAAAAAACTAAAATTTTCAAAATTGGGATTTTGGAATTACCCCTATTTGAAAACATGTTTACAAAGCATAAAATGAGAATTTTTATGTAGAAATGAAGGTCTTAAGTAATAGATATAATGAAAACTCAATTCTAGCATAGATAACTAGAAATTCCTAAGTAATAATTCAAAAACAAAAGAGATTTATCAAGTCATGAAACTAAATTTCTTAAGAATGTGTATTCTTGGAGTCTTACAAAATAAAGAAATTCTAAAATTTTCTTTTGGTAAATATCATCAAGAGCATGCATACATTAAAGTCATAACATACCATTCATGATAGAAAATCGTCAATATTGCATGTATAATTGACCTATAAGGTAAAGACAATTCAAACATTCACAAAACTATTTTTTTAAATGGATTTTGCTACTGATCAGAACTGATCCTGCTGTTTCATGACCCAAACATTTTCAAAACTTGAAAATAATATTATAATTAGATAGGTTTTTCGAAGTAGATAGAAATCGATATATAATTTGCAAAATTTCGAGTTAAAATGACCAAGTTATGACCGTTTTATAGCGGGACTTCCGTAAATGACGAGAATTGCGAATTTACTAGTTTTGATATATAGTTTGGATTAGTTAAGTGATGAAATACTTATTAGGGTATTTCTTCCTTTATAGTTGATCCCGAAATCGATGATTCCCTACCACTGGATTACTATTACTAAAATACCGGTGATCCAATGGCCGATTGAGTATTACTTCCGATTCCATTTATTTTATGTGATTGAAATGATAGTGGCACTAGATATTTGGTAAAAATAAAATGGATATGCATGATGGGGATGAATGGGAATTTTGTATATAAGAATATCGAAGCCGAGTTATTAACTACTGCTTGTATAGATGAATTAGGATTGACTGTCTGCTATTATTGATTGATTACGTAAAGAATTGGTATAATTGACTATTCTAAATTGAAAATAAATATGGATTTATTCATATCATAAACGAGGATGGAGCATTAGCATTGGTTGGTTGTCCATGATCCTAAACGGTGTAAAAGTTGGTTAATCGTGATCCATAAACGAATTAATGAGTTGGTTAATTGTGATCCACAAACGAAATAATAAGTAGGTTGACCTTGATTCTAAATGGCATATTTGAGTAGTACCGCAGTATTCGTTAATCTGCTAACCTGGGACGGAGGGCACAAGTCCATCCACATATGATTTCCGGCTGGTCATATGTTTATTGATTCCATATGTTTGATGCATATCACTTGTCTGGCTAATCACTTGTTTGTATGATGTATTATAAATATGATCTTGGAAGTTCTCACTCGCTAAGCCAGTGTAGCTTATGTCCCCACATATTTTATTTGTTGCAGCACGAGTTCATATGGCTTAGACCGAGGCAACCTAAACTCAGGTACAAGAACTAGGCGTTTCCTCTAGAAGTTGTATTTAGATTTGTTTAGACTTCCGTAGGAAACCAAGAGACTCTGGATGACTGTAAAAGACCTCTAAATGATATTCTTTTGAGGGGGAATGCCCCTTAAATTTTGTATCTAATTTTATATGTGTTTTGATTTATTTTCTAATGCTATTGAATGCTAAATTAAACTCTTTAACTCCATCAGTTCAAGTATTCTATTGTCGTAAAGGGACACCTTACATCTATACAAGACTCTCGAAGGACTAAGGTGGTAATTCGTGAGTCTTATATGGCATGTGGCGGACTGTTACATTTAGGATACCCTATGGGGCATGACAGGAGCACCAGTTTTGTTCATGAAAAAGAAGGATGGCTCTATGCGCTTGTGCATCGATTATCAGGAGCTCAATAAAGTCATTATCAAGAATAAGTATCCGCTCCTAAGGAGAGATGATCTTTTTTACCAGCTTCAAGGAGCTAGTGTCTTCTCACAAATTGATTTACGGTCAGGATATCATCAGTTAAGGATCAAGCCAGGGGATGTACCCAAGACGACTTTTCGAACCCGCTATAGACATTACGAGTTTCTGGTAATGCCTTTCGGTTTAACCAATGCACCAACAGCTTTTATAGATCTCATGAACCGAGTGTACAAAACTTTGTTGGATAAGTGTGTGATAGTCTTTATAGACGATATTATGATCTACTCTAAGACAGGAGAATAACATGAAGAACACTTGAGAATGGCATTACAAACTTTACGTGAGCATAAGTTGTATGCCAAGCTGTCTAAGTGTGATTTTTGGTTGGATAGGATATCTTTCTTAGGACATGTCATATCTGGAGAAGGTATATCGATGGATCCCGAGAAAATCAAGGAAGTAATGGATTGGAGACAACCTAACACTGTTACTGAAGTGAGAAGTTTCCTTGGATTGGCTGGATATTATAGGAAGTTTGTGAAGAACTTTTCTACCATAGACAAACCCCTAACACAGTTGACTCAGAAGGATGAACAGTTCATTTAGACTGATAAAAGAGAACAAGGTTTTCGAGAACTCAAGAAAAGACTTGTCTTCACCCCAATTTTGGTGTTACCTGACCCAGAGAAACCTTATACGGTACATAGTGATGCCTCTAGAAATGGCCTCAGGTATGTGTTGATGCAAGATGGAAAGATGATTGCTTATACCTTGCAATAACTTAGGCTTCATGAGCAAAATTACCCCACCCATGATCTGGAGCTAGCCGTCGTTGTGTTTGCACTTAAATTGTGGAGACATTACCTAAATGGGCGAAGGTGCGAGATCTACACCGATCATAAGTCTCAAGTATCTATTCATGCAAAAGAAGTTGAATATGTGGCAATGGAGATTGTTGGGACTCATTAAGGATTATGACCTTGGAATAAACTATTGCCCAGGAAGCGTAAATGCTGTCGCAGATGCCCTAAGTAGGAAGAATCACAGAGAAGTAGCTACCTTGCTCACTGATAAGAAGGAGATAATAAGGGAATTTGAGAAGATGAGTATCGAATTCATAGGGCAAAATGTGGAAGTAGAAATCGCCAGCCTAGTTATGGAACCCACCTTAGTAGAAAGGATCAAGAAAGCCCAACAGTATGATGAGGCAATTCAAAAGATTAAAGGAGAGGTACAAGAAGGAAAGTATACGGATTTCACAATAGATGAAGATGAGGTTGTGAGAATGAAAGGAAGATTATGTGTTCCAGATGATGATGAAATGAGCAAGGAAATCATGAGTGAAGTATACCATACGGGATATATAATGCACCCAGGAGGAACTAAGATGTATCAGGATCTAAAAAGCCACTACTGGTGGAACGGTATGCAAAGAGACGTAGCTGATTTTGTGATGAAATGTCCCACATGCCAACAAGTGAAAGTGGAACATCAAAGACCAGGTGGACTCTTGAAACCTCTGCCGATACCTGAATGGAAATAGGATAAAATTACGATGGATTTTGTGTGTGGACTACCAAGAACATCTGCAGGATATGATGCCATTTAGGTTGTAGTCGACCGATTGACAAAGACGGCTCATTTCCTTCCAATCAACATGACGTATTCCATGGATAAATTGGCAAGAATATACATGAGGAAGAGATAGTACGCTTGCATGGAGTGCCCACAAGAATAGTTTCTGATCAAGCCTCAAGGTTTGTGTCTAAATTTTGGACAAGCTTACAAATATGTTTGGGAACAAAAATACACTTTAGCACTGCATATCACCCTCAAACAAATGGTCAATCGGAAAGAACAATACAAACTCTGGAGGATATGTTGCGTGCTTGTGTAATAGAGTTCAACGGTAGTTGGGACGCACACCTATTGTTAGTGGAATTTGCCTACAACAACAGCTACCACTCCACAATAGAGATGCCACCTTACGAAGCATTGTATGGAAGGCGGTGTAGGTCGCCATTATTCTGGGATGATGTAGAGAAGTTGAGCATTAGACCTGACTTGGTACAAGACGTGGCTGACAAGGTACGAATCATTCAACACAAGATGAAGGAAGCACAAGATCGACAGAAAAGCTGGGCGGATATGAAACGATGTATACTCGAGTTTGAGGTTGGAGACCATGTGTATTTGAAGGTAACCCCATCAAGAGTATTCACAGATTCCGAGCACAAGGAAAGTTGAGCCCACAATATATTGGACCTTTTGAAGTGCTTGAAAGAGTAGGAGATCCTGTTATCGTCTGGCCCTACCTCCTAACCTATCTAGAATCCACTATGTGTTTCACGTATCGGTTTTATGGAAGCACGTGCCAAATCCTAGCAGAATCACAGAGTTGGAACCAATATGATTAAAAGAAAACCTCACTTATGAAGAGCACTCGATTCAGATCTCAGATCGTAAGGTGCAAAAGCTTCGAAACAAGGAGATCAAGTATGTAAAAGTTATGTGGAGGAATCACTCACATGAAGAGCAACCTGGGAAGCCCAAAGCGATATATGCCAGAAGTATCCAAGTTTGTTCGAAGAATCAGGTATAAACTTCAAGTTTTTAGGACAAAACCTTCTTTAAGGGGGGTAGGTTGTAAACCCCCAAAGTTTTGTGATCAATTAAGCTTAAACTCTAATTAGAAGGTCAATTGGAAATTCTAAAGTCAACAAAACCCTAGTCAGACATAACCATTCAAGCCCGGCAATCCGTGTTCGTAATTCTAAGAAAGTAAGTAAGAGATTAATATGTAGAATAGTTCGTAATAACATCCGAAAGCTTAAAAATATCATATTAGTTAAACTGTGATTCGTTATGAGCCCGATCGGATATAGTTTTTGAAAAGCGTGTCGGGGCTCAGAATAGTAAAAATATTTCGAATATACCGTTGACTCATAAAAACAAAAGATTTTCAAAAATATCAATTTTATAATTTTTCAGTAACCAAAAATATCAGATATCGCAATTATACGCGTATTTTCTTACTACCGATATTTTAATTGTCATGTCTACTTTATATTACACTATTTATTACTATTCTACACTATTTATCTATCTCAACTTTTTCTTACAACCTACTCTTACAGCCATACCTCTATTTTCTTACAATTTTTATTTCCAATACAACTTTACATCTTTCATATCTGACTTTTCATTAACAAAAATACAAAAAAATAAATTTCTCTCCCTCCCTCTCTCATGGAAGGTGCCGGCCACACCTCCTTCTCTCCTCAATTTGTTTCATTTTTCAATTATTTATTTAACACAAATTTCCCCCAATTTTTTCCTATAAATACCCTCTCTTCCTTCCATTTCCTTTACACCTTCTATACACAAAAATTACTCGCTCAAAATCTCTCCATAAACTCTCTCAAGTTTTCTCTAGTTTCTACTTCTTCTATAGGTAATAGTTTTAGCTTTTTATATGTTTATTTACTTAGCATGAGCTTAGTGTGTGTTTTTTAAACCATGAAGGTTAAGAAAGCAACAATATGTTAATACTTTGTTTTTGTTCATGAGTTTATTTTCCTTTATTTTGTTTTCATATATATTTAACTAAATATATCTATATAATTATATATATCTTTCAGAGCATATAAGCTCCATTGTTTTGCAATTTATTTGATTTCCTTGAAATTTATTTATTTACTTTTAAGTTGTTTTAAGACTAGTCTTTCTAGTCTTAGACTTGTGCTCATCAAGTCAAAACAATTTTCTTTTTCTTTTGGGACTAGTCTATTCTTAGTCCTGGGATACCTTGATGAAGCTAAGGTTCCAATACTTGACATATTTCTTAACTAGCTTATTTCTTTAATTTTTATGTCTTTCTTATATTTTCATAACTTTATGATTTCATATTCATGAACATGCATGAACATATTGATTCTTGTCTCAACAAGATAAAGGAGGAAAAGTTTTCTTAAAATAGAAGTTCTTCTTTAAAAATATATGTTGTTATGAAGGAAGTAATTTTTCATAAAAACTTAGGAAATTATCTTAACAAACTTTTTCTAGAAATTTAGAGGAGTTCATTATAAATTTTAAGAACATAGGAATTTTTAAACAAAACATACATACACTTTACAAAGTCATAAAATTGAAAGAAATTCTTGATTAAACAAAAGTTTTACCAAACTTCACTTTTCATCAATACTAGTTTGACAAACACGAAGAAATTTCCTTTCATAAAAGTAAAATGATCTTAAAAAATAAGAAAATTATTTCTATAAATATATAATAATTACTACTTTCAAAAAGTATTAGAAACTAAGCTTAGAAAATAAAAATCATTCTTTACAAATTTGAAAAGACTAAGGAAATGAAATTAAGGAAAAGAAAAATACTCTTTTAAAATAACATGAGATATTTTCTAGCAAGCTAAGAGGAAATTTTCAAGAAGTTTCACTTTTCCAAAATCTTTAGAAGACTTTACTTTTACCAAAAAATTCATGGTTGAGACAACTTCATTAATTTTATGCATTTGATATGAGTCAATGAATACATATATAAATACAGTTCAAAGGTTTTACAAACTATTATAATATCTATCTCTTTTATATGAGTTTTTGTAAAAAAGAAGGAAGCAAGTTTTGTGAAATTCATGGTGAATCTGATCACCACTATTTCGGAGCTCAAACAACTTAGTTTGATGAAAATATTTTTAGAAATAGATCGATCTTTTCGAGTAGGTAGAAAACAGTATATAATATGCGAAATTTCGAGTTAAAATTAGCAAGTTATGGCCATTTTAAGTTGGAATTTCCTTCAATCCTATATTACCACGAATTCAAGATAGATTTAGAATCTTCAAATGAAATTCTATGAAAGACTCATTTTGGGTATTTCATCTTGTTTAGGTGAAGAAGGAACTGATATCGTCTTCTCGGAAGATTACTTCGACTAGGAGCAATCATCATGGAGTGAGCTAATCCCTTACTAGTTACATTTTCTTGTTTATGCTTGTAAGTAGTAGCACCAGAAAATAAGAAAAAAGATAAATGAACAAATGTTGTGTGATTTGGATTCATGATTGATTGAATAAAAGCTAAGAATATCGAAAGAGGAATTGATGAATAATTTATGTCTTCTTGCAATGATATGACAAATATTGTTTTGATCACCTTTATCTTGAACTCGACAATAATGGAATAACCGTACATTGAAAATGATTCATGCATATCATATTTGTGGGTCACATTTATTTTTCACTATTATTCTCGTGTGGGGAAACAAGGAGTTGTAGTGGTAGCTAGTAGGAGCTGGAAAGTCTACAGGGCAAGTAGGAGCCGGTAAGTCTGCAATTATTGATGGTCGTATGGGCAGTAACCACCTAACCCTCGACATAGAGGGCATAAAATCCATGCTATAGATGATTTCCTGTTAATCGTGTGTATTTTGTTTTCTCATGTGATTGATGCATTCTCATATGATTGTCTAAATACCTGTGTGTTTTATGGAAATGTTTTGTAGATGGGAGTTATCTCACTAAGCTAATTTTGCTTATACCCTTATAGTTTTTTGTTACAATATGATTACTTGTGGTTAGCACTAAGGAGCCCTTTTTGTCAGGTATGAGCCAAAGCTACTAAGAGTTTTTGGGAGAAGTTTATATGTATTTAGTTTTGGATGTAAACTTCTAAGAAAAATATATATAGTAGACTTATATTATATTTATGCATATTTTGTTGATGGCTTAATTGAACAAAACTATTAGAATAGGGGAATGCCCCTAAGAAGTTGTAAGAGACTTTTATTCTAATGAATATTACATGTTTATCTATATAAGTTCTTGCATGATTTTATTATCTGCTTAAACGTAATACCCCTGTGAGTCTCCTATTATCTTGGAAGCACGCATTGCATGTGATATCAAAGCTCCTGCATGACTAAGGTTGTCATTTATTAGTTTAATATTATGTGTGGTGGACGACCATATTTAGGGTACCCTCCGGGGCGTGACAGTTTATTTGTTATAGGCCAGGTTAGTTAGATTAGTTAGTCTTCTAATGTGAGTATAAATAGTTTTGTTCTCTTAATAAGATACAATAGAAATTGCTCTTCATTTTTCTTGCATATCATAATTAACTTCTTCATAGCTTGTTGATATTTTGCTGATCTTCAACATGAATTCCTGGAAGACTTTATTTCTCATAAAGGGTCATATAGAAAGAGTTATAATTATTGGTCAAAATCGCTTCAAAAAAAGATATCTTGATCTGAATTGTACACATCCTATATGCCTAAAAAATAAGCACGTTCACAACCATTTGTATTTAAGTTATGGACTTTGTTTCACTCTCAACAACGATGAATGATTTTTTCATGTCTATAGAAATCAAGTGTAAAGCCATCTATTCAATGATATTTACTTCAATTATGTGTTGTATTGTATTCTTTGAATTTGGCTTAAGTGACCAAAAAGTGCTTGTATTTCTCTATTTCTAGATTTGCCATAAAATAAATACCAACTTAGAAATAATTTTATTACCCTGTTTTTCATTTAATAAGCAAAATTGACCAAAAATAACAACTGCTTTTATATCCTATTAACAACACAAACAACAATGTGATAACCTATTACATTAAACGATAAGCGATGAGTCTTACGACAATATAAGGGTGTTCATGATTCGGTTAACTAGTCCATGACCTTATTTTTTGAACCTGACTGTAATGATTAGTTTTTTGATATCCTGATCCTTAACGAATCCATTATAAATAGTTAAACTCCTTAACGGTTAACCATTTTTTCAATTAATTTATTTGAATTTTGTTTTGCTAACCATTTAATATAATTGTTTCAACAAATCAAAATTAATAGTTTTAACAAAACCTTATTTTTTAGCCTTCATTATAGAGTTTTTTTTATTTAATTATTATATGTATTACAAGACCCAAAAAAAGGACAATCAAATTATGAAAAAGGGGAAAAATAAGCTTTTGCATATATCGTCATCCGTAAAATCAAATCAAATCAATTACCATATTAACTCCCATTAAATATAGGATAGAATATATAGCTTAATCAAAATATAAGGTACATTAACATATTTAAATTATATGTATATATAATATTTTTTTTAAAATTATATTTATATGTAAATTATATATATAATATATTTATAAATATTGAAATGGTTAACCATTAACTGTCAATTTTTTATGGTTACAAACCGAAACCAAAACCTAAAATCCAAAAAAAAAAAAAAACCATAATGCTAAACCAAAACCAATAAAAACCGGTTAACCATATTTTTCGGATTGGTTCTCCAATCGTAGTTCGGTTTTTCGATTTCATCAATTTTTTTGTTCACCCTTAGGACAATAAAAGAAAATTTATTTAATTGGTTATTCCTTATCATAAAAAGCTCATAGCATGTTGGGTCTTAAATTTCTCTTGAAAAGATTAAGATTTCGTGACACCATATTAAAATGTATCCTCTATGAGAAATGCTTTAGTTTAGGAATATTTTTTAATGCCTAAGTTAACTTTGTTAATCTTAGAATAAAACTCTCATTCCAATATGGCTAAATGATCATGTCCTTATGATAGTTATATAATAATTGTAGAAGGCCGTTTAAGTAATTGGGCTTTTTTGGCCTAATTTAATGCCACGGGCCGATTTTCTAGGCTAATAACAGGATCTAGAAGACCAAGTCCAATAAGAGATATCGTAGAAAGATTTGGCTTGGTAGACACAAAATAGGGATCATCAGACCGGATCATTCCACTCTCAGCTTAATTCGATTTTCTCGTACACAAAAAAGTAGACTAAAAAAATATCTTCCTGTGTTAATTTGAGCTAATTTGACTAAAATAAGTCTTAAGCCTTTTTATATTGAACAAAAAAATAATTGGTTTCTTTTATATTATAAAATCCTTTAGGCTCCTTCCAAGTCCATTTACAAGCTTAAGCCATTACTAAAGAAAAAAAGGCTTCAATCTCAGCTATCGGATCCTTAGGAACGATCTAAAGACTAGCATCATCTTCCAATATCTATAAATAGGAGGCTACTCTTCTCATTTAAGTTAGAATTCTGTGCATTGCTAAAATCAAGAGCAACGTGGAAACTTTGCCAAAATATCTTCAAGAAAGATCAAAGCCTGTATTCTACAAAGAATGAGTCAAAAAAGATCAAAGCTATCTAATTTGATCTTCAATCACACTCGCATACTCAAGAAATCATATTTTCCTATTCCTCCTCCCATGCCTCTCTTCGTAATATCCAATATGTGTAATCAATTCAGGACTTCTCTTGATTGATCACCACGCCTATCATATGTGATCAGCTAGCTCCCTACCATACATTATTTGACGACTCTACTAGGAAGGGAGTAAGTCCTTGATAAGAATAGCACCTCCACACAAGAAAGCTAGACATGAAGTAAACCTCTAAGATCAAGAGAATCATCCTAATGTGGTTGAGTAAACTCATGCTATAGATGGCAATGCCACTACTATGGTTGTACAATCTCCTACAATCGATAATGCACTCATGATACGCACTATGCAAGAGAATACTAAGGCTCTCAATCAATTTCTAAATGTTTTTAAGCAATTCATACCTAGTATGGCAGGAGCTGCTACTACATCGAGAAGTACACTTCCCAAGATAACTTTGCCTACAATAGGCATGTAAGTGTTTGGTATTGTGATGTGCTTTTACGATCGTATCAATTTCTAAAATTTATAAACCCAGTGAAATCTACGATCTAAGCGAGGCAAGAGTACCTATTAAATGTAGCATAGATTTTAGGGTATTGTCCTTAGGGATTTTGTAGACAAGTACTAGTATTACCGGTTCTCTACTCTTTAACCTATGTTTTGAAGTGAAATCTATAATTAAAATACTAAACAAAGATAAAGCAGGCTCTAAGATCAACTAAGTATGCTTTCAAAGATGAATTTAATCACAAGACATACTCTCTACCTTGATCCACCTTAAATCTTAAAATTCTTATGATAATGGATTGATTAATAAATCATTCATGCTTTGCACTGCAAGATCTCAATAATTAAATCATTACTCGCTTGAGTTAATTAATTTCTAACTCTACATGAGGTAGTGGAGACCTCTCCCTAACATCACATAAGATTGCATGAAAGAACATGCTCCTTATAACAAGAATTAAATTCTTGTGGCAGAAAATCATAATTCCCTTACCTCTAGGTGAAATAAGCAATTTCTCTATTCATGAAGATCTATTTAATTGAATGAAACCTCTTTTAATCCAATAAGAATCAAGCATGCAATTAATTTATGTACAAATCAATCACAAGACAATAGAATCACATGAATAGATACAAAGACATGAACATTCATTAATCAAAAAATCAATTCGATTCACATGGTTAAGGTTTCACAAGATGAAGAGTATAAGAATCTACTCCTCCCTAGGATTTACGATAAGAACAACAGATCTGGAGAAAATAGAAAGAATCATGATAGAAAGAATAAACCCTAATTGATGTCTTGTGATCTTCGAATGATGCTTCAGCAAGTTCTTCGTGTTTTCCTTCGTAATTTCTCTCCTAGGACTTAGAAAAATGATCTAAAACTCCCTTAAATAAGAAAACAGGGCATTATTTATAGTTTTCTCACAACCCTAGGTCAGCATGAGCATCAGCATGGCCAGGATTAAGGCAGGGATGAAGTGAGAATGCTCAATTGTGCCTATGATGCTTGTTGTTTTCATCCTTGGCATTTTGCATGGCCATGCTGGAGGTGAGGCTAAAAAATTTTTCACCTCTGATGCTTCTGATCTCACCTTTGGCATTCAGCATAGCCATGTTGAAGGTGAAGATGAAAGAAAAACTTTATTTCTCTTGTGAAATTACTCTAAACTTGATTAATTCGCCTTGATTTCTCTTACATCATCATGGAATCTTCCAAATGAGCTCTTTAAACCCTGATATGATTTTTTTTTTTTACAAAATAAGGGTCCTTTTCTTCAACAAATCACAAAAATTATATAACAAATATATCCAAATAAGTGCAAAGATTAACAGCCTAAGGACACTTATCATATTGCGTCAGCTACTGTTGTCCCAAAAGGTACTTAACATGAGGCCCAACATGATGCTCAATATAAGCAAATTACTATTCCTATTGTTGAAAATGAAGGAGCACACTGACAGGAGCCATTGCAGCCTTGCTGCCTCCAACCGGAAGAGATCCCATATCTACTGTTGGAGGAAAGGTCATGGTCTGCCATGCAGGATCCTCCTCCTCTAGATGTAATGTGCAACATATTACGGCTGGCATAGCTGCACCTCGCAGCATTACTCCCATTTCTCAAGTTGGAGTTAATCCGTCATCTGCTTCCTTATCATATGTGATGAAGGAAGACCTGAAAAGTACCTAAAACAGGTGCAAGCTGCATCTGCTAGCATCATTAACATGACGCTTCCATACCCACAAAGGATTGCGAAGAAGCCTTATCCTAAGGACTACACTAGTCTAAAGTTTGTCAAATTCAATGGAAAGTAAGGTAGTGCTAAGGAGCACCTTCTTAAGTTCATTGAGGCTCTTGAAGTCTATAGGCTTGATGATGACCTGAAGCTTAAGGAATTTTCTAAGTCCTTGAGAAGGCATAGACCTAGTATGTCAATCTCGCCTCTAGTTCTATTGTTCATGGAGGATTATGTGTAGAATGTTTCATGAGAATTTTTTTTGAAACTAAAAAAAGAGTGACGTTGATTGAAATGGGCAATATCAGACAATGCCTAAAGGAAGTTCTAATGGAATTCATCCAGCGTTTCAAGGAACATTCCTTAGATATCCAAGATATGTGTGACGAAAGAGAACTTGTCAAAATCTATATCTATGGTATGTTCACAAAGCATGCTGTGCATTTGGAGAATTTATCACTCAAATCATTCTTGACGTTAGTAGAAAACGTTCAATGGAAAAATGATTCTATTATCAAGTAAAGAGGTAACCCAAATAATAAGAGGCACCCATTAGTGAACGCTACTCAAGGGGGAAGCTTCAAGGATAGAAAGAAACCTAGAGGAGATAGTGCTTAGGAAATTCTAACTTTCTTGTGCACTATGAATAAAGTTCACATTGTCCTTGACCGATGGTTGAAGGATGGTTTTCTTAGATTGCGAACAGTTAAGTGAGAACCCACTATACAAGAGAAAGGACATGCAAAGTTCTGTAGGTTTCCCTGGATGGTACGACACCTAACAAAAGATTGTCAAATGCTGAAGAGGATTTTTAATGAAAAGATTCGCAATGGCAAACTTGAATTTGAAGATAGTGGTTCAGGAAAAAAAAAAAGGCTATTTCATGTTACTTCAATCCATAAAAGGAAAGCATAGGATATATTAGTTTACGCAATATCCTTAATGCTTATGACAACAAAGTTGCTTCATCAGATATTCTACATTTAGCTTGAAAAAGACTACTTCAGCTTGTTTTGGTTCATCGACAAGCATCAAAAGTATTAATTCGTTGATGTAATAAATGATTTAAGGCCAAGTGCAACTTCTTATCAGCATTCTACAACAAATTTGAAGATGACCTCCACTCAATGAAATGCCCAAAACCAATTACTAAAATGACCTTCTATATTTTGGCCCCTGCCCAAAATCCCTTTTATGACTTTATTAAAGGAGCTTTTGGCCAGGGGCCAAAATATAGAAGGTCATTTTAGTAATTGGTCTTTTTTGGTCCAATTTAATACCACAGACCGATCTTATGAGCTAGTGATAAGGTCTAGAAGACCGAGTCCAATAAGGGATGTCATAGGGAGATTTAGCTTGATAGGTGCGAATAGGGATCGTTGGACCGGTTCATTCTACTCTCGGCCTAATTTGGTTTTATCGTGCGCAAAAAGGAGACTTAAAAAATATCTTCCTAGGTTGATTGGGGCTTTATTTGACTAAAATAATTCTTAAGCCCTTTTATATTGAAAAAGGCTATTTTAAATAAATAATGTGTTTCTTTTATGTTATAAAAGCCATTAGACTCCTTCCGAGTCCATTTGCAACCCCAACCCATTACTAAAGAAAAGAAGGCTTCAATCTCAACTGTAGAATCCTTAGGAACGATCCAAAGGCTAGCATCAGCTTTTAACATCTATAAATAGTAGGTTGCTCTTCTCATTTGAGTCAAAACTCTACGCATTGCTAAGATCGAAAGCAACACGAAAACTCTACTGAAATATCTTTGAGTAAGATCAACGCACTTATTCTTTGAAGAAGAAGTCAAGAAAGATTAAATCTATCTAATTTGATCTCTGTCACACTTTCGCATTTGAGAAACTGGGTTTACTTGTTCCTCTTCTCACCCCTCTCTTTACGACATCCTACACGTGTCATCAGTTCAAGACTTCTCTCAGTTGACCACCACGCCTATTGTATGTGATCAACCAGCTGCAATAACCTGACCATGCAATAACATAATAGCCATACCATAACTAAATCGACAAACTTAAACTTTTGTATTAGGGTAAATTACACCAAAATATCATAATATTTAGGGATAAATTCATTTGAGATCATAACATTTCGAGTAGTTAAAAAGGAGTCACAACGTTTGGGGAGTAAATTCAATTGATGTCACAATATTTTGAGTGGTTAAAAAGAAGTTACAACATTTAGAGAAGTGGGTCCATTGAGGTCACAACGTGTCAGATCTTCTAAGTTTTAATTTTAAATATTTTTTTCTATTGACACTATCAATGGTGACCTCAATTAACGCACTTCTCTAAACGTTGTGACCTCTTTTTAACCACTTGAAATATTATGATCTCAAATAAACTTATCCTTATAGTTTTCAGTTAAAATTTTGACTCACATGTAAATGTAGGTATTGTAAAATAAATATAATAATTCATACTATATCTATAAGTTCAAACTTTTAGATAAAATAATTGTAGTTTTAGCTTAAATGTATATTACAATTTGTAATAACCATACTTAAATTTTCCTCTTTTCTTGATCAAGATTGATATTATCAATAGTTTACTCATTCCCCACAGTTTTACTAAAGCCACTTTCTTTCAAATTTGCTAAGCTACTACAACTAAATCTAGGAATAATGGGCAATTGTGGATTCATAAAAGCCCTCACATTATTCCTCTTCTCAAGTTTCCATGAATAATGATTCTAAATATGTTCCTTTCCTACTAGAATGCTTTACAAGTACTAAAAAGCATAGCTTCCTTTTTTCGCTTTCAAGAAATGAAATCTAAGAAAATAGATACTTCTCCATACTTTAACCTATGAGTCATTTAGTTTTTTAAATAATTCTCCATGCCATTCTTCGTAAAGGAGATTTAATAACATAAGACAAATCTGTGAACTTAAGCTCACAAAATGCCTTTGGTTTAGTAAAATAAACCTAGCATTTCCACTAGATCTTCTTATTTGATTTCTCACAATAGAGATAACTTCCTTATAACACTTTAAGGGGGAGTTAAGGTCATTCATAGCATAAATTGGTATAGTAAAAACGATAGAATTTATTCAAATTTCATTTCCACTATGATATAAAAACTTATATTTTCAACCTTACAATTTTGTGACCACTATAGATTCTACAATAACTAAGACCTCACTCTTGGATTGACCCTATTTAGATGGAAATCCTAAATACCTACCAAATCTTCAATCAAGATTAATATCCAAGATACTAATAGAGGACATTCTCACCAATTCTAAGGCATTCTTACTAAAGAGAATAGAAGATTTATCAAAATTGATTAGTTATCTTGAGGCATAAAAATAAGCATTTAAAATCCTTTTAGATACATTCATATTTCTAAAAGAGGCTTTCTTGAAAAATACCCTATGGTCAAAAAAAGTAAATATGAAAGTTTAGGATTGTTTCTCATCTACTCTGCAATGACGTATGTATAATATTACAATGAGCTAAATCTAGTTACACACAATAGGAATTAACTTAAATATCAAGAAAACACAAAATTTAGGTTAACAATATGATAATCTAATTCAACTCCTTGCCATTTTTTTTTTTTTTTACCTATGTGCCCTCTATAATAGTGTGTCATGTAATTTTAGAACATAAATACAATAAATCTCTAAAATGACAAGAATTTGCATAACTCAACATGCTTGCTTATACATTTGAGGAAAACCTATAATGTAGTGCCTTTGGTTTAACCTTATTAACTACTTACCTTCATGCTATTTAATGCATTATGGATACCTCCTAGCCCCTTGATCCCACACTTAGATGACATCATCTATTTACTTTAATACCATTGTTATGACCTTTAATACCAACAACACCTCTTCATTCTTTTTAGCTAGCATACTTTGAGCACTAAGTGCTTTTTGAATCTTCCATGCTATACTTTCCCATAGACTTTCTTCACCTTAAGACTTTACCTAACACCCAAGTAACATGGGCCTTTTGGTTGCACAATTAACATGAAAATGTGATCAATGGATTGAACCTTCAACTGAAAAGTTAAGAAGTGAGTCAATCTTGGGATAAGTTTGTGAGGCTTCTCATGTGTTGTAAAAAATTGTGGCAGTTGAAAGGTACCCACTTGCAATCTGAATGACAAGAGTAACCTTAGAAGGTACCCTATTCATGATGACCCACCATACACTACACAAAAACATAGGAATGATTACAAACAGGTATCATTATAGTCTATGAGGTGTACTCATCAGTAAGGGATGCCACTAAGATTTAGTAGATTCAAGGATGGTGACAATCTGGTGAATAAACTGAAGATGAATAAAGCACAATATATTATAAGTGATGTGGGGTTAGTGAGTCTCATTAAAGGTGCCCTACTAAAGTATAAGGCTAATAGACTATCTAACACAATTTAATCATATTGATATGTTCTTCCTAAATCATGAAAATTTATCAAGAGTTGAAAATGAGGCATAGAACCCTCAACACATAGCTTCCCATAGGAAAAAAAAAAAGAAAACAAACAAACTTGATGCCGAAAGGCCTAACCTATGGTATAACTCTCCATAACTGAACCCAAAGATAGTCTTACAACAACAAAAAGTAAAAAGAAGGAAAAAGAAAAATATAACAAAGTATAACCTACAGCTAACTTCGTGAGATATTTCCATTAATTCCAACCTTTTAAGCAATTTATCAAACAAATTATTATTGTCAAGCACATTAAATGAAATCAATCATATGAACAAATATATATAGTCATCCAATAACAATATATTATATAAATTTATGCCTTCGGTGTCTTAGGTTGGGGAATCAACTATAAAGATTCAACAATTATATCCCCTGTTCACCCTTAGACAGCATCCCTAAGTAATGGCAGCTAGCGTAACTCTAATACCAGGACTTCATGCCCTAAATGAGTTAGTTTGATAAGACTGAAGCAGGCTTGTGGTCCTAGCCCTAATAACAGCTTACCTAGTCCACCACGTGATGTTCAGAAATTTCAACATATGACATTATGCCATACATGACAGTTTTAAAGTCTAAACCCTGAATTGTTTGTTCATTAAGGGAAATTAAGCAATTAATAGTGTTCATTATATTAAAGTATTTTCCTACACATTTCTACCAAGTATTTGCATAAGTAGTTACCTAAACCCTTAGGCATTTGCCATTTATTGGAAATACTGAATTTAAATACAACTACTTTACAAGTACAAGGAAATACAAAATTCATAGGAAATATTCACTCGGCTATCTTGATCACCTAGGTCACCTGGACAAGATGATGACGATAACAACAACAACAACAATAATAATTTTGTTAATTTTATATTAGGGCTAAATTTTACCATTTTCTCACTATTACCTCTCGGCATAGTAGTTTTCTTATTTTTGTGATATCTTGATCATTTTAAATCCGTTTTTAACAAATAAATAGTCAATTGGTGATATTAATTTGAGCTAATGTCGAATTTGGTACCTCAACATTGGCCAAAAATTCAATTGGGTACTTGAACTTTCAAAAGTTCAAGTTTAGTACCCACTTGAACTTTTTGAGACTATTTTTTATACCTCACTTGACACAATCAGTTTCATTTGTCTACGTGACATTTTCAACCATTCAGAGCCTAAAACATCTCAATTCATTAGAAAGATAACATTTAACTAGCCCAAACTATTAACCTAACCACAATTTATTTAAGAAGGCAAGCAAAAGAATAGACAATCACATGATAGAACAAAAAAAAAGGTGTGTTTGTTTGGTGAAAGACGATGATTCGTGGTTTCAGTGGTGTTGATTATCGTAGGTGGTTCTAGACATTATCGTGCATCATTGCATCTTTGGGGTAGTGTCTGGAGGTGGTTGATGGTCATGTTTGTGGTATTGGTGGTTCATGTTGTGTAGGTTCATAGCTGTGGTAGAGTGTGTGTGGTTGGTTGGGTTTGGTCTTGGTTTGGGTGATGGTATGTGATGGGTATAAGTTGTTGTTGTGTTTAGGAGTTTATAATGCAGTTGTTGTTCGGTTGATAAGGCAGTTGTGGAGCATTCAACGAATATTTCTAGGCTTGTTTTGTTGCATGTAGGGTGTTCGATTCGAATTTAACTGGTATATGTGTTTAGGTTTGTAGTGTTTTATGAATAGGTTATGGTGGCTTTCTTTCAAGATGGCAAAGTGGTAGATCTGGGAGTATACGTTTGTGTTAATGAGGCTAAAGGTGGTAATTGTAGGGTTGTTAATGGTGGTCAGGATGTCTAAGTTGCATTTGTTGATAGAGGTAGTGTGTATATGTTGATTCTCTATTAACTAAAATTTTGATGATAACAAAATACTCAAGAAACTAATAATTTTATTTAGTGTGTAGAATTTTCTATATAGATGTTTTAAACAGAACATTTCATAGAACTTTAAAGAACCTTGATGAGCTCAAGATTAGTAGTTAAATGAGTTACATGTCAATGAGTTACATGCTTTGTTTATCATAAACAAAGTGTACATAAGTTCTGAGATAAGCAATAATGTTCTCAAAGGATTTTTTAAGGAATAAAGGATATATAGAATGTTTTTCAGAAGGTTACTTTAAGAGTAAAGCATTTTTCCAAAAAACCAGAACCTTTCCCAGAACCTTGACTGGAAGTTTTGAACCGCAAGTATGGATTAACAAGAATTTCTGCTCATCTTATTAAACAAGATCTACATTTGTTCAAATGGATTCATACAAGTATAATGAAAACCTAACTCCAAGATAATAAGTATATTTGGATAATATACTACTAAAGTAGGATTATATCCAAGGCGATTTAAATGATTATCAAATTCTCTCTCTTCAAACCTTTTTTTTAAGGACAAAATCAGATATGGTTTGGACAATTTTCTTCGAAATTCAATTTAAGACAAGATGTTTTTTCATATATACAAGCATCAAGATAAAAACAAGAATGTCTCGTGTTATATGGATACTAACGAGATAAAAGAAGACAAACGTTATCTTGGAGAGGATATATGAAGTAGATCACGATGAAAGAGAAATATCAGCAACCAGTTATCCTCAAGTTTATTTACAACAGATTTAATGTTATGGAAGGACTTCAAATGGGATATATCCAGATTTTGATATATCACGTGAATCAAGCTAAGTTTATCCATTTGTTATAATCACACGTTTTTCAAATTCAAACCAGGAGGATAAGCAGAAGTTTGATATCATTATCTTCTATCTATTGGAAGCAATTGAGTGCTTTTCAAATTTCAAAATAAGGACAAGACATAACAGATTCAAAGCTAAGATATTTGGGATAGGATATCTATCTTTCAAACAGCTTTCTGGACATTAGAAGAAGGATAATATATCTAACGAAGATAGAAAAAAGAGAAGATATTGATTACATATTTTTTTGCTGCAAACGAAAGCTCTCTCCTTCATCAAAAAAGAAACACAGAAGCAAATACAGAACAAAACACATAAGTTTTCCTTCACTGAGATTATTCATAAATTCCTTTAATTTTGCAATAGCAAGTTGATCTCTTAGCAATCCTTCTTTAGCTCTTTGATTTCAATACTTTACTTTATTTTGTGATAGAAGGAACGAGTTGTTGCTTCTTTGTTGATAGTTCATTTATAAGATCAGACTATGTAGATCGATTGTAACTAGTAGATAGTAGTGAGAATCGAGCAGAGAAGATTGTACTGTCTTGTAATTTGAACTTATTGGATATGGTGGAACAAAACCTGTAGGATAACGGGGTCCCCAGCTTGGAGTTGGAAGAGTGGACTGATGCACAAGGCTGAACCACTATAAATTGCTACCTGATCTTTTTTTTCCCTATTCTTTTATTTTATGCAATTTATTTTTATATTTGTTTAATTGGTATATTGTTCTCATTTTTTAAAACCAAAGGGGATTATTTTTAAAGGAGAAAATTTTTAATAATCAATTCAACCCCCCCTTCTTGATTATTATTTGGGACTAACAATTGGCATCAGAGCAAGGCTCTTTTATTGATTTGAGTGATCCAAACAATATGGTTGAGAACAATGTTGCAATTAATCGTGCTCCATTTTTTTATGATTCAAATTTTTCTTATTGGAAAATGCGTATGAAAACTTACATAAAAGCTAACGGTTATGATTCTTGGCAGGTCATTTCCATTGGAGATAATGTGATTACCCTCAATGGTAATTCAACTCTGACAGACTCTGAGAACAAAATTATTGAGAAAAATAACAAAGCAAAAAATTTGCTGTTGACCACAATTGCTGCATCAGAATTTTATCTGATATTATCATGCAGTGGTGCAAAAGAAATATGGGATAGATTGAGTGAAACTTATGAAGGGAAAAATACAATTAAAGAAACTAAAATTAATGCTTTACTTTAACAATATGAATTATTTAAATTTAAAACTGATGAGTCTATTAAAGATGTTGTTAACAGGTTCACTGCAATAACCAATGAGCTGGCATTACTTGGCAAAGTGATTGGTGATCCTGATCTTATGAGAAAGATGCTGAGAATTTTACCACCTTCGTGAGATACAAAGAAAACTATCATAGAAGAAGCATAGGATCTCAACAAACTTTCTCTTAGTCAACTAAGAGAAAAACTAATGACTTATGAATCTCATAAGAAGACTACACAAGGAGACGAAAGTAGTATCAAAGGGATTGCATTCAAAGCTAAGCAAGTTATTCAAGCTGAATCTGATGACAGTGAAGATAATGTAGAAGAAGACATAACACTTCTAGTTAAAAAGCTCAACAGATTCTTCAAGAAATAAAGAGGCAAGAAATTTAGTACATTTAAGAAAACTACTGAATATAAGAAAAATGATGCAGGAAAGACGTATAAGGAAAAAGAGAAGAAAGAAATCCAATGTTATGAGTGTAAAAAGCCAAGACATATCAAATATGAGTGTCCTACTTTGATAAAGAAAATGGAGAAATACAAAAAGAGAAGTCAAGCAATGTTAGCAACATGGAGTGATCTGGATGACACAGAAAGTAGTTTAGAAGATTCTGATGAAGAACAAGAAGAAGCAAATCTTTGTCTCATGGCTACTTCTAAGGTACATTCTGAATCTGATAATGAAATAACTAAAAATGATATGTTTGTTGAAATGAAAAAGTTGTTAAAAGCTCTTTAAAAGGCTTATTTCAAAATAACTAAGTATGATAATGAAGTGAAATCGCTTAAGAATGAAAAGGAGGCTTTAAAACAAACAAATTCTTTACTTGTTGATGAAAACGACATTTTAAAGCATGATATTGAAAAATTAAGAAAAGATAATAATTTGCTAAAAGAAGAAACTGGAGTTTTTAAAATAAAAATAGACGAGTTATCTAATTTAATAAAGAATGCATTTAACAAATTTAATGAAAGTGACAAAAAATTAACAATGTTGATTTCATCTCAAAGATTATCTTGTGAAATACATGGTTTAGGATATGAGCATGGATCTAAATCTAATACATCTAAGAAAACAGTGTTTGTAAAAGCTAAACCAAATACAATTAATGAAGCAACTGTTAAAAAGCAAGAATTAAAGTCAAATCACGTGAAAAAGAGTTATACATGCAACATCAGAAGGTATTCTAGAAGTTATCATTTTCATGAAAACAATACCATAAAGTATTCCAGAAGTATCCTTCTTATGGATATTAACAAAATAGTACCATAAGGTATTCCAAAAGTTATCGTTATTATGGAAATGATCAAAACAATTTCAGAAAGTATTCCAGAAGCTACCCAATACAAAATAACATGAAACAAGTAAACAACAGGTATTGGAATTGTAAGCCCCCGAATTTTTTGAGAATGGTATTGGAGTACCGAATCGCAACCCTAAAGTCTGACCCAAGTTGAAATCGAACCTTAGTCAATTTCGATCACGGGGTTTCATAAGAGAATTTTCAAAAACAAAAATAGAAAGTTCAATAATTGTTCAATTCGAAAACTCGAACATGAAAAGGACCACCTATCCGATCTCTGATATAAACCCCTCAATTTCTAGGGTAAAGTTGGATTAAACCCTAATCCTAGTCAAACCGGAGTTTCAAAAGTCAACAAAGATCAAGATAATCAAACAATTTCAACTCTGGCAATCCCACGTTCTCAAACGCTAGAAAATGAAATTAAGTTAATGGCTTAAAATAGTTCGTAATAATATAGAGTAACATAAAAAATATCATATTCGTGAATTTCGAATGTCCTTCGGACTCAAACGAGATCAGTTCTTGAAAAGCATGTCCCGAAGCTCGGAATAATAAAAATATTTCAATAACACCAAAAGACTCGTAATTAAACAAGGATTTTAAAAATATAAGTTTTAGAATTTTTCGGTAACTAAAAATAATAGATATAGCTTGTTTACACGTATTTTTATTACTACCGGTATTTTATATGTCTAGTCTACTATTCATAGTACTATTCATTACTATTTCACTATCTCTACTTTTTCTTGCACCTATTTCTTACTACCTACATACCTATTTTCTTACTTTTTATATTTCCAATACAACTTTATTCACATCAAACCTTACATATTATTTCTTTTCTTTACAAAAAAATCATAAAACAAACAAAATCATCCCTCTCTCTTCTCTATATGCGCCGGCCTCCCTTTCTTTCCTTCTATATTATTTTCTTTTCAATTTATTTTATTACATCAAAATTTCACTCCAAAAATTCTATAAATGCCCTCTTCCTCCTTCACTCTTTCACACACTCATTTTACATAACAAAACTCTATCAAAATTTTCTCTCAAAACCTCTCTCCAACCATTCCCTCTCAAAATACTCTCTACCAATTTCTACTCTTCAAGAAAAATAACAAAACCCATTCATCTCTTTCAAAATTCTCCATTAAACTTTAGGTAAAAATCCTACCTATATTGTTTATCATGTTCATACAACTTAGCATGAGCTTAGTGTATGTTTCTTAGACTCATATGAGTTAAAAAAGCAATAATATGTTCATGTTTTGTTTTTGTTCATGTTCCTATTTTACATTATGTTATTATGTTGTTGTTATTATTGTTATTATTATTTTTGCTCTAATCTAACTTATATAGTATTATGTATACTATGTATTTATATTTATTTAGAGCATATAAGCTCATTTGTTATTTATTTAATTTTATGTCTTGCAATTTATTTATTTACATGTTTTATGCAATTTATTAAGACTAGTCTTTCTAGTCTTAGACTTGTCTATATCAAGTCAAAACAATTTTCTTTCTTTTCTTTTCTTTTCTTTTCTTTTGGGACTAGTCTATTCTTAGTCCCAGGTTGCCTTGATAAAGCTAAGGCTCCCAATACATAATCGGGATACCTTGATGAAACTAAGGTTTCCAATGCTTGACTATTTTATTATGTTTATTTACTTACAAGTATTTTTTCTATCTTATTATGTATTATCTTTACTTTTACATTGCTACATAATCATATTCATGCATGATTAAGAATGTTGTTGTCTTAAATAAAAATAAAAATGGGTTCTTTCTCAAATAAACAAAAGTAAGCTAGATTTCTTTACAAAAGGAATTTTCAACAAAAAGATCTAAGTTATGTTTTTAATAAACTCTTTTCAAAAGATAAGCTAATCATAAATTCTAGAAGAATTAGTAATGTAGATATCTTCAAAATAATAAAAGGAACTCATTTCTTTTATAAGTCAAAACTAAATACTCCATAAAGGAAGAATTTTTAGCATTAAAGGATTTTAACTCAACCATATCTTTTATAAGACTTAAATAAGTTTATTATAGACTTTGAAAATCACATACTAAGAAAGCCTCTTCAAAACTTTAATTTTATAATTTTTATTCTCTTTTCAAAATTAAAATGAAATTTTTACTAAAGTTCTAAATATTAACAATTCTTTATTAAGAAAGCTTTTCTTATAAACTTATCTAAAAGAATTGTTCTATCATTTAACAAATATTAAGAATAAAACAAGTTTTTCAAACCAAGATAAAATCAACTCAATATTTAACCAACTTAGAAAAATAAAATTTGCCAAGTAAAGTTTAAAAATAAACTTATTTCCTAAAGAAGAGAAGGGATATAAAAATAAGAGGAAAGCATACATTTAACACAACTTCAAATATTTGACCACATCAAAAACTTGAAGGATATTTTGAAAAGCTTATTTTCAATCACTAGAGATAAAGTTAGTAGATAACTTAAAGAACCAAAATTTTTTACAATGAATTTACTTTTGAAAAGTGAGAAAATGAAATTATAATAAAACATTTACTCATAACAACTCCAATATATTTTATTTTCCTTCTAGCAATTTAAAAAGAGAAATTCTCAAAAGTTGTATCTTTTAAAACCACCAAAGACAAATTGTTTATGACATATCAATATTGAGACAACACTACAAAAATCATGCATACAATACGAGTGCCTATATATGTTCAAAGGATTTTTCAACCCTATATATATATATATATATATATCCATATATTTTTGCTTAAAGGATTTTTTAGTAAAGTGAAATTTGGAAAAATCATATTTTGTGAACTATAAATTCGTAACTAATCTGTACCATAGTATTTTCCAACCCAAATGGCTTTTTATGACAAAAATAACCTTATAAATGGATAGATCTTTTCAAGTAGGTAGAAAATGGTATATTATTTGCGCAATTCCGAGTTAAAATGACCAAGTTATGGCCATTTTAAGTTGGAATTACCTTCTATACGAATTTTAATGATCTTATAACATAGTTTTTGATAAGTACCATAGAATTAATAAGAAATACTCATTATGAGTGTTCTTCTTGATTAGGTGATCCCGAGGAGGAGTATTCATACCCAGGATTATTTTGATTAGTGGATTTATCGATCAACTCATCCATAAGAAAGATAGATCCTCATGGCCAAATGAGTTTATTTCCTACCTTTTTCGTACTTGGTTGTGCTTGTAGCTAGAGGCACTAGAAGTAAGAAAAGATGAAAATGAATTATATATGATAATATTGGTTGAAAGAATGTTAAGCATACCGAGGCATGAATCGTTGGTAATTAACTTATGTTTTACCATTATTTTGTTGGAGTATGTGCAAATTCTGTGATCACCTTTAAATTACTCTAATCATGTACTATGAATTATATTAATTGATTCATGTATATCACGTAGTTAGTTTCATTACATGTGCTGCTATACTCGATGGGACAAGAGTAAAGTAGCTAGGTTTGCAGTAGTTAGAAATCTGCAATATGGGCAATTAAGCGCTTGAAAGAACTATTTTAAAGATAGGCAATTAGGAGCCTGAAATAACTATTTTAAGATGGGCGAGTAGGCGCTTGAAATAAACTACATGAGTTAGATTTTAAAGATGGGTTTTAAAGAGCCTGAAACACCTAACCCTGAATGGAGAGGTAAATCTATTCAAACATATGATTTCCGGTAGATCATTTGTATTGCTTGATCACTTGCTTGATGCATTCATATGCTTGTTTAATAACTTGTTTGAAATTATTTATACAAGTACGTTGATTCAAGAATATTCTCACTATGCTAGTTATGCTCATACTCCGATAGACCTTTGTTGTAACGGGACTATATCTTTTATGCCAGAAGACTTCACATACTCGAGTGGGGTGGTGTTTTAGAAAAGCTTTTGGAAATCTTTTGAAGATCTTAGGTTAATTATCCTCTAATATCTCTTGGTGTTAGTATTTTTTTGTTGTGAGAAAGATTAAGTTGATATTATAATTGTTTGGAGAATTATAGGGGAAAAACCCCTAAGATGATGTAAGGATTATATTCTCTTAATGATAAATTGGATGATTGTTTAGATTCTTGTATGCTGTATTTACTATCTCGAACTATACATCCCACCGGTGTCTCCTATTGTTGTGATAGATGCCTTACATATGGTGTTGAAAACCTTCGCATGACTTCGGGAAGTCATTCTTAAGTTTTAATACTGTATGTAGCGGATTGCCACGTTTAGGGTACCCTTTGGGGCATAACAGGAATAACATTTCATATACATGTTTCTTTTGTAATAAACCTGGTCATATTGAGAAATATTGCTATTATAAAAGAAACAAGCATAGTAATGAACAAGTTAAACAAAGAATTCAAACGAGCTTGTCTTACAAAGAACCCAAACTTATTTGGGTTTTTAAAAATGTTTAATCCTTTTGAATTTTGCAGGAACATGAAGCTAAACTTAAAGGAACATGCTATCTAGACAATGGATACTCTACACATATGACAGGAAATGCTTCATTATTTAATAGCATAAAATGGGAAGAAAAAGGATATGTGAAATTTGGAGATGACAATAGAGGTAAAATTGTTGCAACTGAAAGTATTAGTATATCTCCTTACATTATAGAAAATGTTTATCTAGTTAAAGGCTTAAAACATAATCTTTTAAGTATTAGTCAACTATGTGATAAACGTTATAAAATGGTTTTTGAAAAAGACAAATGTTTTGCTTTTAATGAAAATGGTATAAAATTATTTGAAGGAGTTAGAAAGAAAAACATATATTTGATAAAACCTAATGAAGTTGAAGATGCCCGTTGCTTGTTATCAATGAATGATAATATTTTTGCTTGGCATAAACGTTTAGGTCGTGTAAATTTTAATCAATTAGAAAAGTTATCTAAAAAGAATATAATAAGAGGATTGCCTAAAATAAATATTAAACAAGATGTGAAATGTGATACTTGCTTGAAAAATAAAATGGTTTCTGTATCACACAAAAGCAAAAATGAAATTTCAACTAAAAGACCTCTTGAATTTGTTTGGACCTACAAGAGTTTTGAGCATGGCTAGAAGTAAATATGGAATTGTGATTATTGATGATTATTCTAAATATACTTGGGTTTTATTCTTGCAACATAAGAGAGATACTTTTGATTCTTTTCAAAAATTTGCAAAACAAATTCAAAATGAAAAAGGAAGTTCCATAATTAGTCTTAAAACTAACCACGGAACCAAATTTCAAAATTCAAAATTTATAAATTTTTGTGAAGAACAAAGTATATCCATAACTTCTCTGCTCCATATACACCTCAACAAAATAGAGTTGTAGAACGCAAGAATAGAACAATACGAGAAATGACAAAATCTATGTTAAATGGAAGTGGTATTGCTGAGTATTTTTAGGCAAAAGTAATTTCTACAGCTTGCTACGTCATTAATCGAGTTTACATACGACCCACGACATCCAAAACAGTGTATAGACTCTTTGGAGGTAAGAAGCCTAACATCTCTTATTTTCATATTTTTGGTTCTAAATGTTTTGTGAAAAAAGAATGTTTTTAATCTGGGTAAGTTTAATGAAAGATCTGATGAAGCTATATTTTTAGGATATTCCTTAAATAGTCGTGCTTATCGTGTTTTTAATAAAACATCTAAAACTGTTGAAGAATCAATAAATGTTAAGTTTATTAAAGATATAAAGGATGATCAATCTGATGATGAAAAAGAATCAAAATTTGAAGAAGAATCTAGTTCAGAACTAAAATCTGAAGCACCAGCTGTTGAAATCCATGAATCTAGAAATATAGGACCTTTTCCAGAAGGTAATACAGAAGGTACTCGAGAACCTAAAGAATCTGAACCAGAAACTTCTAAGGCTTAGAGATATAAATCCGCTCATTCTCTTGAACAAATAATTTGTGATGTTCAATCTGGTGTTAAAACAAGAGCTAATTTACAAGATTTTGAACATCATTTTGCATTATTATCTGAATTAGAATCTAGTAATGTTGATGAAGCATTAAATGATAATAATTAGATTGATGCCATGCAAGATGAGCTAAATCAATTTCAAAGAAATAATGTATGGAATCTTGTGCCTAGACCTAAAGGAAAATCAATAATCGGGACTAAGTGGGTATTTAAAAAAAATTGGGATGAAGATGGCAAGATTGTTAGAAACAAAGCAAGATTAGTAGCTAAAGGATATTCACAAGAAGAAGGTATAGACATTGATGAAACATATGCACCTGTAGCTAGATTAGAAGCAATTCGCTTGATGTTTGCATATGCATTTTTCAAAAATTTTAAAGTTTTTCAAATGGATGTAAAAAGTGCATTTTAAAATGGTTTTATAAAAGAAGAAGTTTTTGTAGAACAACCTCTTGGTTTTGAAGATTCTTTCAAACCTAATTATGTTTAGAAATTAAATAAAGCTTTATACAGTTTAAAACAAGCTCCAAGGGCATGGTATGAAAGGTTAAGTTTATTTCTAATTTCAAAAGGATTTCAAAGAGGAACTATTAACACAACCTTATTTTTAAAATCATATGATCAAGATTTTTTAATTATTCAAATATATGTGGATGATATCATATTTGGTTCTACTAATGAAATATATTGTCAAGATTTTGCTAAGTCAATGCAGGCAGAATTTGAAATATCAATGATGGAAGAATTGACATTCTTTCTTGGACTACAAATTAAACAAACAAAAGAATGAATTTTTATACATCAAGAAAAGTACACAAAACAAATTCTTAAGAAATTTAGATATGAAGGATGGAAAGGAGCTGCAACACCTATGAGTACTTCAACAAGATTAGATTCTGACTCAAATGGGAAAAGGGTAAATGAAAAATTATATAGAAATCTCACTGGTTCTTTGTTATATTTAACTGCATCTAGACCTAATATTCTATTCAGTGTATGTTTGTGCGCAAGATTTCAAAGTGCACCAATAGAAACACATTTGACAGCCGTTAAGAGAATTTTCAAGCACTTGATTAATACTTCTAAATTAGGCATCTAGTACCCTAAAAATCAAAATTTTGATTTGATAGGATACTCTGATGCAGATTATGCTGGTTGTAAAATTGATAGAAAAAGCACGCCTAGTACTTGTCAATTCTTAGGTGACAAATTAGTTTCTTGGTCCTTCAAGAAACAAAATTCTGTTGCCTTGTCTACAACTGAAGCAGAATATGTTTTTATTAGTAACTGTTGTGCTCAAATGCTTTAGATTAGACAACAATTACAAGATTATGGTTTATTTTACAAAAATACACCTATTAAATGTGATAATACAAGTGCGATTAATCTAACAAAAAATCCAATACATCATTCGATATCTAAGCACATTGAAATTCGACATCACTTTATTTGAGATCATGTTAATAATGGAAATATAGTTATTGAATATGTATCAACTAATAATTAATTAGTAGATATTTTTACAAAACCTTTGGAAAAAGTGTGTTTTTAATTTATAAGGAATGAGATTGGTTTATGTTATCCGTTTTGATAATTTAAAATAATAATAATAAATAATAATATATATACATGGAATTACGAAACTTTGTGTTGTGAATAAATGAAATATGGAACTCTGTGCGATAAATAAATGCTACGAAACCTTATGCAGAACTTTTGGCGGGCTAATCCTTCATAGTGTCTTTTCATCTCCTCATTTTTTTTATTACAATCTCTCTTTAAAGTTCTACCATTTGTACTTTAAGAAAAACGAAAATCAAGTTCCTCCAAACCCTTCCTTTTACAAAGAAACTCCAACACAAAATTTCATAATATAGAACCTAGAAAGTCTCAAAGAATCTCAAACAAATCCTCCAAAACCGTTCAATCTTCTGAACCCATCTCCATTCGTGATGATTCCTTTGATTCAGAAAAGACCCTTTCTCAATCTTCATCTCCTCTATCTCCTAGGGCTAGAGAGTTACGAACTAAAAGGCTTCAAGAATCTGGTAAAACTTCCATGCAATCTAAAGAAACTCCAACACAAACTTCTTCGAGAGTAAAGAAGACTCAGCTTCTAGACCCAGAACCTTCTGTCAAAGTATCTACAAAAAGTGCATCCAAGAAAATAAAAGAAGTTAAGACTTCTCCTAAGGACCAATCAAAGAAGAAGAAAAGGATAGAAAGTGGTTCAAGTTCTATCGTTCCTATGACAAAGGTAAAAATCCATGATTGTTCCTTTATCGATTTCAAATACTTTGAAAAGCATGGTTTTTACTGGAAAGAGTGGTTAGATAACATAGGAGGTAGGAAGCTACGTAATTTGAGTAGAGACGTTATAAGAGAAATGGTAGAGGAATTTTATAGAAATCTGAAATATTTTGATGGAAATAGTTTGAGATATGTGGTTCAAGGAATACAACTAAGTATTAGTCGAGATGACTTAATTGGTTGTTTTGGATTAAAGGATTATCATGATGATAATGCCTATGTATCCCTAAGAAGAAATTATCTTTTCTCTCTTTTAAATAGAGGTGTAGGAACATTCTCGAATGATGATGTTTTTTGCATATGAATTTGACCTGATTGTAAGGATGTTACATAAGGCAGTAAGAGAGGGTATACTTCCAAGAAAGGGAAGTTCTACCACTGTAACTAAAGTAGATGGTTTAATCATTCTTGCTATGATAAAAAACATTAAAATTGATTTGGGAGAAAGAATTCTGAAAAGGATGTGGAAAGATCAACAGTTTCGAATGTATGGAAGTGTTTTAATGGAAATTTTCAAGTTCAAAAAGGTTCCCTTTCCAAAGAAAATTAAATTTCCAATAAGTTTAAAAAGAATTGGAGAAAAGAGCATGCACCACATGCAAACAAGTCCTTACAAGAAGTTCTAGCATGCTGTGGATGGTGAAATTTATTTGCATAAGAGATTTAGGAAGAATATAGAATGAGACAAAATTAAGGCAAGGATTGAGGCGGAGCAAGAACCTTCTACAAAAGCTTCACCAGAACTTTCTTCTAATATGAGAAAAGGAAAAGAACAACAACACAGATCTAGTAAGGCATCTTTACAATAGAAAAAAGAAGACAAATTCCGTTCTTATGACAGGTGGTCATTTCAAAATTGATGAGAAAGTGTGACTACAAGCAGGGTCTGACAGTGACTCTAGGGATTCACCTAACTTCTATGAAGGGCTTGGTGAAATGTCTTCTGATCCTCTTCCAAACTCACTCGCAAGGCTGATAGAGGAAAAGCTTTAAACTAAGCTTGAAGACTTCAAGCTTGATCTGAAAAATTTATTACATTGGAGATCTAGACTTATTTCTATGCAAAGCCAATCCCTACATCTCATCAATCTGCTAATGTTTCTTCAGGAGCTGTTCCATTTTTTTCTCGTTCATCACTAACACCAGCAGAACCTTTTCTAGAAGTTGTCACGACAAACACTTCTGAGGATAGTTTTGTTCCTCTTCCTCATCGTACTTATGAGCCAACACCAGCTAATCTAATTCTTGTCCCTTACATTCCTCTTGTTGTTTTGCAAAATCTCCAATCTTTTTTAGCCAAATCTCCTTCACATGTCTCTTTCTCTTCTACTGCTGAAACTTTGATGACCTTCACTTTGTCTACTACATCAACTTCCTCTACAAAATATCGAAGATGTCAAAAAGTTCAAGCTTGAAAATCCACCATTCCATTTAAGAAGCCATAGATGTCTATTTTTAAAACTTTACTTGTTCTATTTTGTTTTGAAAAAAAAAAAAAAAACTTTGTTAATTTTTTTTTTAATCAAACGAACTATGTTTAGACCTATGTGTCTATAATGCTTTTTGATATATCATGTTATTGACATTCTATTTCTTTAAGTGAATGTTTTGCTAATAACAAAAAGGGAGAGAGATATTGTGTGGAATGACTATGACTATATGATATGGATGAACGTTTGTGAATGTTCGTGAATGGTCATATAATGGTTTTGTGAATGGTTGTTTATATGGGGAATAATGTTTATTTTTTTAAGATGTTTTGCTATCATCAAAAAAGGGGAGAATGTTGATTCTCTATTAACTAAAGTTTTGATGATAACAAAATACTCAAGAAACTAATAATTTTATATAGTGTGCAAAATTTTCTATATAGATATTTTAGACAGAACATTTCACAGAACTTTAAAGAACCTTGATGAGCTTAAGATAAGCAATTAAATGAGTTACATGTTGATGAGTTACATGCTCTGTTTATCATAAACAAAGTGTACATAAGTTCTGAGATAAGTAATAATGTTCTTAAAGGACTTTTCTAGGAATAAAGGGTATATAGAATTTTTTTCTAGAAGGTTACTTTAAGAGTAAAGCATTTTTCCAGAAAACCAGAACCTTTCCCAGAACCTTGACTGGAAGTTTTGAACTGCAAACATAGATTAACAAGAGTTACTATTTATCTTCTTAAACAAGATCTACATTTGTTCAAATGGATTCATAAGAGTATAATGAAGACCTAGCTCGAAGATAATAAGTATATTCGGGTAATATACTTATTTGTTTCACTAAAGTAGGATTATATCCAAGGGGATTTAAATGATTATCAAATTCTCTCTTCAATCTCCTTTTTTTTTAAGGACAGAATCAAATATGGTTTGGGCAATTTCCTTTGAAATTCAGTTTAAGACAAGATGTTCATTCATATATACAAGTATCAAGATAAAAACAAGAATGTCTCGTGTTATATGGATACTAACAAGATAAAAAGAAGATAAACGTTATCATGGAGAGGATATATGAAGCAGATCACAATGAAAGAGAAATATCAGCAACCAGTTATCCTCAAAGTTTATCTACAACAGATCTGACGTTATGGAAGCACTTCAAATCGGATACATGCAGATTTTGATATATCACGTGAATCAACCTAAGTTTATCCATCTATTATAATCACATGTTTTTCAAATTCAAACCAGGAGGACAAACAGAAGTTTGATATCTTTATATTTTATCTTTTGGAAGCAATTGGGTGGTTTTCAAATTTCAAAATAAGGATAACACATAACATATTCAAAACCGAGATATTTAGGATGGGATATCTATTTTTCAAACATCTTTATGAACTTTAGAAGAAGAATAATATATCTGATGAAGATAGAAAAAAGAGAAGATATCGACTACATATTTTTATGCTGCAAACAAAAGCTCTCTCCTTCATCAAAAAAGAAATACAGAAGCAAATATAGAACAAAACACATAAGTTTTCCTTCACTGAGATTATTCATAAATTCCTTTACTTTCGCAATAGCGAGTTGATCTCTTAGCAATCCTTTTTTAGCTCTTTGATTTCAAGACTTTATTTTATTTTGTGATAGAAGAAACGTGTTGTTGCCTTCTTTGTTGATAGTTCATTTACAGGATTAAACTCAGTAGATCGATTGTAGCTAGTAGATAGCAATGAAAATCGAGTAGAGAGGATTGTACTGTCTTGTAATTTGAACTTATTGGATATAGTGGAAAAAAACACGTAGGATAACGGGGTCTCTGACTCGAAGCTGAAAGAGTGGACTGACGCACAAGGTGGAACCACTATAAATTGCTGTCTAATCATCTTTCCCTTATTCTTTTGTTTTATGCAATTTATTTTTATATTTGTTTAATTGGTATATTGTTCTCATTTTTCAAAAATAGAAGGAGATTATTTTTAAAGGCGAAAATTTTTAATAATCAATTGAACCGCTCCCCGCCCCCCCTCCTCCCCCCCCCCCCCCCCCCCAAAATCTTTTTTATTATTATTTGGGACCAACAGTATAAGATGGTAAGAGCAGGCTAGGTTTTCTAGGCATAGTTGTTTGTATGGTTAGAGAGAGAAAGAAAAGAGAGAGGGGGTCCACCAATTAGTCCCCCTATAGAAAAAGTTCAGAAGGCGCTCCTTTGTAAAGATTGGTGATTGAAAACTTTTTAAGGAGCCTTAATGATGTCAAAGATTCAATCTTTAAAGTTGTTCATCATTTGATGCCTTTGTTTCACTGTTCATTGTCACTTTCTCTTTCTCTCACTTGTTTCTTTAGTTTAATCGTTTGATACTTATCCGAAAAACCATTGTTAGCTTATTTAAGTTTTTTTTAAATGAAATAGCATGTTGTGTTTGGATTAGGTAGAAATGATACATAGGCAAACAGTCCTAACAACGTTAATTGAAAGTAGTATCGAAAAGTTCATTATTTTTTAAAGTTCAAGTACTTATTCGAATTTTTTACCTAATTCAAGGTACCAAATTTGACGTTAGCCTTATTAGTTTTACCAAATGAAAATTTAGGAACATGAAACGTTAAGGGTCAAATTCGAACATTTTATATTTTTTTTACGTTTTTAACTAGTCTTATATCACCTACAAAGCTGCCTATAATTCATATTTATTAATTTAAATAGAATCCAAGGCACAACTTATCTTGAAGTTCAATAAAAGCTTTTATTTTGAACTTCTTACATGTAAAATATTAACAATATGCTAAGTAACATAGCACAATGTGCCAAATTATCAATAACATTAATCCTATTACTTCAAATGTAATAAGGTTAATCAAAATTTAATCCTATTTCTCTAACAATGTTAAAAAAATTTACAATTTTTCTATACTTTTGTCCTCCATAGGATCACAACAAAATGATCATCCTCACTGCATTCTTTCATATAGTAAAAGTCATCCACTTTATACATGTCTCCCAATAATTTGATTATCACTTACTATTTTTCTATAATCTAGCATGATTTATGTTTAGTTTTATCTAAGAAAACTTACGAATGAAAATCTTGTTACCAAAGTTGGTGTTGGAGTTAGATGATGTCCTTAGTTTCCTTTTTTTCTCCTATATGTGACATGGAGTTTTAGAAAGGAAGATAGAGCTTATGTGAGCTTGTGATGAAAAAGAAACTGGGAAGATTAAGGGAGAAGAAAGCTGGTGAAAGTGAAAAGGAGAGAGAGTGCTAAGAAGGGGAGGGGTGGGCACGGGAGATAGAGATTCTATATGTTTGTGTGATGGCATGAGAGAGAGATGGGAATGTATGTGCGTGTTGTCTGGTTGAGGGAGAGAAGTGTTTGCAGACACTTATTTAATTGGATTATTTTAAGCTTTATTGTATGGTTCTATGAATATTTTGAGAAAAATGATACTTATTTAGTTAATATGAAAGTTCTAAGGTTTCAAGGTGATATTTTAGCTCAAGAAAGGAATTTACATAAGTTTGGAGTTGTTTTAATGAAGATTTCTTGAAGTTTAAGTAGAGAGTACATAAGTTTCAACACAATTTATGTTGAGAAGCTATGTTGCAAACAAAATAGGATTTTCCAAAGCACACAAGTGTGTATACAACATGTGTTCAAGCTTGCATTCAATGGATTTGTAGCTTTGCACTGAACATGGGTCTCAAACACAACTCGTGTTTGGAGTCATGGTAAAGATGTTATTCAAGAAAACCTTCACCAAGTAAAAGTACACAAGTTTTGTACATGGTCATGTAGGCACCAGTGTTGAACTTATTTTTCATCTATTATAAATAGCTACCTCCTTTCAATGAAATTAGACTTAGAAATTCTAAAGTGGTTTTAGTAAAGATTTGTTGAATCTTAAGGAAGTGAAGAGTGTACAAGTATCAAGACAATATTTTGAAGTTGTGTTGAAAACATAATAGAATTTTTCAAAGTGCATAAGTATGTGCACAACTTGTCTTAAAGATTGTGTAAAATGGATTCATATCTTCTATGTTGAGCATAAGTCTCAAACACAAATTTTGTTTGGGGTCATATTGAAGAAGTTATTTAACAAAATCTTCGATAAACAAAAAGTAAACCAGTTTGTACACAATCTCGCAGGTGTCACAAGCGTAGTGGTTTGAAATGTGCTCATGCAACACTTAGCACTCTAACTTAACTTGAAGAGAATTAATCTAGCCTGAAAATCACATAAAGCCTTAAAAAGAGAAAGTAAAGAAAGAAGTTTTGAATATAACTATATTCACTCAATGTCTTGATGCTTTACAATTGAAGGGGTTACCCATATATATACAAGTGGCCTCTAAAAAAGGATGACCCGGATTTATTTCATCTAACAATTACAATTGAATCTCACAAACTCAGTGTAGCTATATTTACCTACTTTACCGATTATGATACAATGTATATGAACATTTTGTATTCTTTCTAGGGTTTCCAAAGTCTTCTAGAACCTTTTTGATGGGAATCAAAATGCTCAAGTCATAGGACCAATCACTAGAGCCAGAGCTAAAGGACTACAGAATCTTGCACTAAGAGTCCTACATGACAGCATGGAACCGAATGAGGCTCATTTCGTTGATCTTTCGATGTTTGGATATTATGATTTCAATTAAATGAGTGTAAGCATACTTCAAGAGGAGCCCGGAATCATTGAAGAGGATGGAATCAAGTTAAATGAAGCAATTCAAAGGAAATTGGCTTGGAAAGCTTGAAGGCCGGCGGCATTAAATGACAATTAAATTGTTTTAATTAGGTATAGGAAGTTCTTATTTTCATAATTATTAGTCTTTATTATCTTTTTAGTCTTTATTGTCATTAATTACGTCTAGTCTTTAATTTCATATTTATTAGTCTTTAGTGTCAGTAGATTCCTTTCAAATTAAGATAGTTAAATATAGAAAGTCCTTTTATCATATTTAGTAATTAGTCCTTTTGTCATTAATTAGGTTCTTATTTTCATAATTATTAGTATTTATTATCTTTTTAGTGATTATTGTCATTAATTAGGTCTTTTGGGAACTATTATAAACACCCCTTTGTATTGAGACTCATCAACTTTTGGTTGAATATTGAATTTGAGAAGTCATTTCTCTCCAAACCCTACTCTTATCAATCTTAGATTGTGGCGAGTGACGGCCTTGGATTTGTTGTGAGTCATATCAGCAAATTCAACGCTAAGACTAATTCCTTGCTAGTGTGTCATATCTAATGAGAATTAGGTTTATCTATCCTTTTTATTGTTATTTATTCTTAATTGAAATTTGAGCGATTGATCAATTGTGCGAGTGAGTTGAGCGAAACACACACTTTTACATCTAGGCACATCACTTTTGGAATCTCCTTGATTTAGGAACCATCATTAGATATAGGCATTAGGCTCCTTCTTGCTATTGGGCTTTGTTGAACCTCATGGATATGGCCCGGCCTTAAAGGTCTAGGGCATGCTTCACCACTCAATTTAGTGACATCTTCATCACATCTTACTCATGGAATTTGTAGAAGAGGTCTTTAAACTACCATAAAGCATCTGCAGATTCCTTCCTAGCCTCACTCACTAGCAATCCTTTTCACATAACCATATACTCATATTTTGGCTATTAACCTTGACGTCGAACATACCGATTGGCTAGGATTCTTTCTACTTCTTTATCATAAGAACTTCTAACTTTAAGTGGAGCCCTCTTAGACACCATCCGTCTTGGTTCTTCCTTATCTTCATGATAAGGCTTCAACAAACTCACATAGAAGATGAGGTGGAACTTTAACCTTGGTGGTAGTTTGAGTTTATATGAAATTCTCCCTACCCGTTTTAACATTTTGAAGGGTCTTACATATCTTTGCATGAGCCCTTTATGTAACTATCCTTTGGTTTGTTCAGTGAGGTGCAATTTAATCAAGACTTAGTCTCTTATCTCGAACTTTAGTTGCCTTCTCTTCTTGCCAGCAAACCTCCTCATACTCTCAATCAATCTTTAGAGATAGGTATAGGTTAAGTCTCTATTCTATTGCCAGTCTTTTACAAACTTATATACTAGAGGGCAACTCCTAATATAGCTTGTTGCAATCATGCTTAGCTATCATGCCCCGAAGGGTACCCTAAACATAGCAATTCGCCGTACACAATATTAAAGCCTAGGAATGACCGTCTTAGTCATGTGAAAGCTTCCATACTATGTACAAGGCGTCTAACATATGGAGGAGATACGTCGGAATGATACATTTTATATTGATATAACTTGAGTAACAATGTAAAGGAAATACAATTCACTATACTTCAATACAATTCATCAAAAGGTTTTACTACATAAAACTATTACAAAGCAATTCACAAAACCTAGCTAATATCTTTAAGTATTTATACTTCTTGCCAGAGTCCCAAGGTCATACTCGGCTCTAGACATCTGAGTCCCCACGTAGCATTCTTGAGTTAACCTGTTTAATCAAACATCTATTGGGGTATAAGCTACACTAGCTTAGTGAGTGAGAACTTCCAAGATCACATTTATAACACATCATACAAACAAGTGATTAGTCAGACAAGTGATATGCATCAAACATATGGATTCAATAAACATATGACCAGCTGGAAATCATATGTGGATGGACTTGCGCCCTCCATCTCGGGTTAGCAGATTAACAAATCCTGCGGTACCACGCCGTTTAAACTCACGGTCAACTTAACTATAAATTCGTTTGAGGATCACGATTAACCGAACCTTTATATCATTTACAATCATGGACAACCGAACAAATGCTAATGCTCCATCCCTATTTATGATATGATTGAGTCCATATTTATTTTTAATTTGAATAGTCAATTAATCGCAGACAATCAATTCTAATTCATCTATACAAGCAATAGTTAATCATCCGACTTCGATATTCTTATATTCCATTTCTCACATCAATAATAACCATACATAGTTCCCATTCATGCCCATCATGCATATCCATTTTATCTTTACCAAATATCTAGTGCAACTATCATTACAATCACATACAATAAATGGAATCGGAAGTAATACTCATTCGGCCATAGTTTGCCGATCTTTTAGTAGTAGTAGTTCGGTGGTAAGGATTCGTCAGTTTTGGGATCACCTAAAAAGGAAGAAATACCCTAATAAGTATTTCATCACTTAACTAATCCAAACTATATATCAAAACTAATCAAAATCGTAATTCTCACTATTTGCAGAAGTGCCGACTTAAAACGGCCATAACTTGGTCATTTTAACTCGAAATTTCACAAATTGTATATCGATTTCTATCTACTTCGAAAGATATATCTAATTCTAATATTGTTTTTAAGTTTTGAAAACATTTGGGTCACAAAACAGAAGGATCATTTCTAATCAGTAACTATCTCCATTTCCGAAAAATAGTTTTATAATTGTTTGAAATGTTTCAATTTGATAATTCAAGTATACATGAAATATGAATGATTTCCTAACATGGATGATATGTGAGGAGTTAATGTATGCATGATCTTGATGAATTTTGCTAAAAGAAAATTTCATAACTTTTTATTTTGCAAGACCACAATAACAATTACTTATGAAAAATCTAGTTTTCTAACCTTGACAACACACTTGTGTTTTGGAATTCATTCTTAGAAATTTCTAGTTATCTTAGTTAAAATTGAGTCTTCATAACATATACTACCTAACACCTTCATTTTTACATAAAAATTTTCATTTTACAGTTTGCAAATACGTTTTCAAATAGGATTTACTCAAAATTCCGAATTTTTAGAAATCTACTTTTTAAATGATTCTTTGAGAAAAACTTGTTTAATACATTAAAATTTAAGACTTTACTATACCCACTACTTACGGACTTCATTTAATACATAAAACTTTTATTTTGAGCTTGGATAATAGGTGTTTTCATGGCATCATCCAAAGTTACGAATTTCACAAGTTGACTAATAACTCAAATTTTTCTATCTTGTTTCCACGCTTTGTTTTACACATTAATCTCATCAAAACTCATTTCAACTTATAAAAATCACTACTTAATGATACCTATTACCTATACCCTTCATTTTTCATATAAAACATGAGTTTTAAAGTTGATACAAGGGTTTTTAAAATGTAGCTTTGAAGTCATACGAGTTTTCCTTTGAATATTTCTAACAAAAACTTTTCCTTTTTAAGTTCTTTGTTTTATCTACTTAAAGATCCACTAACTACAACCTTTATATATATAAGACAAAGATTTTATGAGCTTTAATGCATGAAGACACAAAATATTTATTAGAACATGAATGTCAAGTATATTATGAGTATCTAAATGTTAGATCTACTACCTATTATGCATGAAAAGGAGTTTAAAAGCTTGATTATGGATGTTTATGCAAGATCTCTACATCTATATGCATGATCATGAAAATATCTCAACAAAAACTCACCAAACACAAGATCTACTCTTGTGATGGCTTGATATTCATGTATTAGCATTTTCTTATCCCTAGCAAATGCTCACGGGGATTTAAGGTGAAAATACACATGAATAATCTTGCCATTACAAGATTAAATGGTAGTGAGACTTAAGAATCATCACCTAAGGTTGGATTGAGTGAAGAAATGAAGAAGAAAGAAGCTTATTGTGTGTGTGTGTGTGGTGGGGGTGGTGGTCACAGCAACAAGAGAGAAAAAAGAGAGGATTTGTGAGTTTTGAACAAATGAAATGAGAATGGAAGAGAGAGAAAATTAAAAGACTATTTATATTAAGTGTAATTAAAGTTTGTTTGTATAATAAAAGAAGAAAAATAAAATAAATAGAGGGCAAAAGGGGAAGGGGGGGTGGGTGTTTACGCTGGCCATATTAGGTGAAAGAGGGAGGGAGAGTTGAATTTGTTTGAAAATTGGAACTTATGTAATAAAAGTATTAAATGTGATAATTTATTTAAGAGACAAAAATTTCTTGGAAAAGAAAATATAATGAGTGTTTGTAAAGATGTAAGACTAGGGTATGAGTTGTGTGTGTAGCAGGTTGTACTTGTGAATAGTAATAAATAGTAGACAAGACATTTACTTTATCGGTAGTAAAGAAAATACGGGAAAAAGGCTATAACTGTAATTTTTATAACCCGAAAAATTATAAAACTTATATTTTTGAAATCCTTATAAAATTTCGGTTCTAAAGAGTATTCCGAAATATTTTTCCGAGTTTCTGGTTCCGAGACTCGCTTTTCCGTAATGGAGCTTGGGAAGGCTTGGAATAGAAAATTTTTCGAAATCAAAACTTTTTATGGTTTAAAATATACTTTAAAACAATATTACACATTAAATTACTTTATAAAAATTCTTTTGATATGAAACCGAAGGAAAGCCGGATCTAAGGTTTCTAGGTTTCTCTCACAAAGCTTGAGCTAAACCGATTTGGGGTTTCGTTTTCCGGTTTCCAAAGTCTACTTGATTACTAGGAAAACCAGGGTTTACAAGGGCTGCACGTGAAATACAAAGGGGAGAGAGAGGGTTTATTTAGTTTGTAGCCTAAATTTTTGAAAGTGTAACTTGTGTCCCTTAATTTGCTAACTAAAAGAGACTTCAAGTCATTAAATAAATTAATAAAATAAAAGAAAATTGGCTATTTTTATGAGTGTGGTCAGCTTCCATTTGTGGGAAAAAGGAGTATAGAATAAGTGAAAGAAACCTTGATTAATGTGTAGAAGTGACAATTGAAGTATGGGTTGAAAATGTACTTTTTTATTAAGAAAATATATAAAATAAAATCAAGAAAAATTATTTTTTGTGGCAAAATTTTCATAAATAAAATTAAATAATTCTTTGAATTATTTTAGTATTCAACAAATATGTTATCGGTATGATCAAAATACGTGAATGTGAGCTACAAATGATATTTTTATAACTCGAAAAATTCTTAAAAATTATTTTATGAAAATAAAAATATTTTAAAAATATTTTTCAATTATTGAATTAATTTATTTTATTTTTAATATCGGGTCTTAAACAAAAACTGATCCCGTAAAAACCCGAAACGAAATAAATTTTGGAAAAGCAAAATTTTCTATAATATATAAAATATTTATCTAAAAATATAAGGATTTATAAGGATTATAAAATTGTATAATGAATAGTAGTGAATAGTACAAAAGACCAGTTAAATACCGGTAGTAATGAAATACGAATATAATTGCAAAATCAGATATTTCTAGTTATCGAAAATTTATAAAACTGATATTTTAGAAATCCTTATGAAAATATGAGTCTAACGGTACTAATGGTATATTTTTGATATCTCGATCCCCAGGGCACGCTTTTCGAAGTCTGTATCCGAACGGGTTCGAAATAGGTCAAAAATTTACCAATATAATATTTTTAAGCGATCTTGTATTACTACGAGCTACTCTACACACTTAAACCATGCCTCAGCCTCTAGGGCTAAGAGTGTGGGATTGCCGGACTTAAACTACTATACTCCACTTAGAGTTCCCGGGTGATTTCCAGTTTAGATCTTTGCCAACTTAGAAACTGACGTTTTATGTTTATACAACATATTTAATTTGAGGAAATTATTTTAAATTTTATTTTTGTAAGTATTTACTATCTCTTAAAGTTTTCAGAATTCTTGAATTAAGTTTTATTTCCGAAGGTTTATCGTTATTTACTTTTCAATAATTTGTTTTTGAGTTCTATATTATCCGATTTTACAATTCAGAGTTAAGTATGGAATTTGTCGTCCATAGTGGTTTTGAATTTGAAGATTTTTGAGTTCTTAGTTTATTTTTAAGGAATCATTTTCTCAAGATTAAGAAATTTCTAGATTCACTCGTGATTTAGGACTAATTGAAGTTCGGTTTTAATTTGGAGTCATTTTTTAGAGTTTATTTTCGATGTTTATTTTGGAATTATTTACTGAAATTTTCCGAGCTTACATTGGCATTGTCGGTTGTCTCTTAAAGACAATCTCAAATGGGCTTTGATTAGTAGACTCATTCCTTTACAAATTGAAAGAGAATTGAGCTACATATAATAACTTAGCCTAATCCTAACGGTCCACTCCTAGAAAGTTCCTTAAATGTAACTCTACAAGAGAATTTACTCATTTCGTCTGTCTGCCTATTTAAGGGTGAAGGCTAGTAGAAAAATTTAGCTTGGACCCTAACAACTTAAACAATTCCATCCAAAACTTCTCAATAAACTGATCATCCTTGTCACTAACAATGTTCTTTGGTAGCCCCCAATATTTGACCACATGTCTCAAAAATAATCTTATGACTTTATCTACTAAGTACTCTTTTGTGGCTAGAACAAATGTAGCACACTTAAAGAAGCGATCCACCACTACTATGATAGTGTCAAACTCTTCAAATTTTGGCAAACTCACCGTGAAGTCCATGGAGACACTCTCATAGTTCTAAGGGGAAGGTGAGGGGCTCTAATAACCCAGATGCGACCTTCTACTCCAATTTATCTTGTGAGTAGACTAAACAAGTCTTCACATAGCTTTCCACATCATCTCTCATGTGTAGCAAAAAATACCACTATTCTACCAATGCTAGTATCCTTTGCATATCGGATGTCCTACCCATTTTGAATCATAGAAATCGTTAAGTATCTTCTTCCTATATTCAAGGATTAAGGTACATGTTTTCTTTCCCCCTTTGTATATACCAAGCCTTCCTCTTCGAAAAATCTTTAGGTCTTGTCTTCCTTGCATTGATTAAGCAATATCTTAGCCATTTCATCTTCCTTCATCCCATTAAAAATTTTATCAATCAAGTGGCTCTCAGGTCTACTCATAATAGCTAATTCTACCTTCCAACTTAATGCATCTTCCACTACATTTTTCTTACCTGATATGTTCATTGAGTCAAAATCAAACTCTACCAAGAATACTTTGCCATTAAGCTTGCTTTGGTGAAAGTTTTTTCTAGGTCTAAAAGTAACTAACAGCTACATTATCTGTCTTTACCATAATTTTTCCCCAAGCAAATAGTGCCTCAACACTCGAAGACAATGCACTACTGCTGTTATCTCCTTTTCATGTACTAGGTACTACCTTTCTGCTTCACTTAGCTTCTAGCTTTCAAATGCTACTAGATGATTATCTTACATCAAGACTCCACCAATGGCGTAGTCACTAACATTTGTCCATATTTCAAAAGGCTTTGTGAAGTCAACAAGGGTTAAGATTGACTCCTCTATAACTACCTTATTCAAGGAAGTAAATGGCTTATTAACAACATTGCTTTTGAAACCAAGGAACATTCTTCTTTAGTAAATTTATCAATGGAGTTATAATCTTCAAATATACTTGAATAATCCATCAATAGTAGGTTTCCAACCTTAAAAACAACCTTAAATTGGTAGTTTTAGTAAGTTTCTTTCAATCATGGATTGCACAAACCTTTTTGCTAACCATTCGAATTCTTTCTCACCATATCTCATGTCCTAGGAACACCACTTCCTCTTAAGAAAAGAAACATTTCTCCTTCTTCACATATAATTCATTCTCTCGTAGTGTCTTTCAAACTAGCTACAAGTGTTCCACATTATCATTTATAGACTTACTATAAATCATTATATCATCTAAACACACCACCATAAACTAATCAAGGAAGGGTTTCGAAATTCTATTCATAAGGGTACAAAAATTATCACAAATTATCTCCTACATTTTCCTATAAATACCCCCTCTTACTTTTACTTCTTTCACACCTCTTCTACACTGAAGTTACTCTCTAAAATTTCTACAAGAAATCTCTCCCAAGAAATTCTCTCTAGTTTAGTTTTTTTAGGTAATATTTCTTCAAGTTTTCTTTATGTTCATTTACTTAGTATGAGCTTAGTGTGTGTTTTCTAAACCATGAAGGTTAAAGAAAGCAACAATAGGTTCATACTTTGTTTTTGTTCATGATCAAGTTTCTTTATGTTACTTTTATATCTAATATATCTATATAACTATATATATCTTTTAGAGCATATAAGCTCATTTGTTTTGCAATTTATTTACTTTTCTTACAATTTATTTACTTTAATATTGTTCTTAAGACTAGTCTTTCTAGCCTTAGACTTGTCCTGTCACGCCTCGTAGGGTATTCTAAACGTAATAGCCCGCCACATACTAAGTAAGACTCTCGAGTTCCCTACCCGAGGCCTTCGGAAGTCTTAAGTAGATGTAAAGCGTTCCTTTACAACAATAGAATACTTCAACAAATGGAGTTAAACAGTTTAACGAGGCATTCATTAGCCATAGATAATAAATCAAAACGCATAATTTAAAGTTTACAAGATCTAAGGGGCATTCCCCCGCAAAAGAATAACAGTCTATTACAGTCATCCGGAGTCTTTAGTTTCCAATGGAAGTCTATACAAAAAGGAATGCATTAAACTTCTATGGGAAACTCCTATCTCCGGTACCTGTGCTGTAGCTTGTCTCGGCCTAAGCCATATAAAATCGTGCTGCAAAAGATAGAAACTATGGGGGCGTAAACTAACTAGCTTAGTGAGTAATAACTTCCATATCGCAATTAAGTATAAGTCATTCAAACAAGTATTTATCCAGGCAAGTGAATGCATCAAACAAATGTGATCATCAAACATATGACCGTCCAGAAATCATATGTGGATGGACTTGCGCCCTCCATCTCGGGTTAGCAGATTAATGAATCCTGCGGTACGACGCCGTTTAAGCTTACGGTCAACTAATAATGATTCGTTTTATGGATCACGATTAACCAACCAGTCGTTTTATGGATCACGATTAACCAACATATTCGTTTTATGGATCACGATTAACCAACAATGCGAATGCTTCAACCCCATCATGACATGAATGAATTCAATTTATAGTCGGAGTTGAATAGTCATTAATTCAATTCTTTTAAGTGACCAACAAGTATTCGCAGACATTAATCATAAGATACTTAGTAAAGCAGTCAATATCTTAACACCCGGTTTCGATATACCTTAAGCTCCATTTCACATATCAACAATCAACATCGTAAATAATTCCCATATACCCCATCATGCTTATACAATTTCTTTTATCTTTGCCTACATCACTAGTGCCACTACATTACAATCACATGCATTAATTGAGAATGGAAGTAAACTCACTCGGCCATTGGACGCCAACTTCCTAATAATAGTAGTCGGGAGGTAGAGTGTCGTCCTGCTCGGGATCACCTACCAAGCAAGAATAATCCTAATGAGATTCTCATCAAGTAACTAAATCAAACTATACATCTAGACTAGTTGAATTCGGATTTCTCGCTATTTGCGGAAGTCCCGACTTAAAACGGCCATAACTTGGTCATTTTAACTCGGAATTTCGCAAATTTTATATCGATCTTCATCTACTTCGAAAGATCTATCTATTTCTAATATTAAATTTAAGTTTTGAAAATAGTAAGGTCACGGAACAGTGGGATCAGTTCTGTTCTGCAATTGATCCAATCTCGAAAATTTGCTTTGCTTTTGATAAAAAGTATTCCTAAATGATGATTCATGCATGAATGATATGGGAATGAATTTCTAATATAAATGCCATGTGATAGACCTAATATATACATCATCATAATAACTTTTGTGGTAATAACTCACATGATCTCTTAAGTGTTGGGGAAATTCTCATAAACACTAATTCTAGGAAGCTATTTTTCCACATTATACTCCTTAGGGTTTCTTTGGTTTTTAATCTTGTAATCTACCTATTATTTAACTAAAAATAGGTTCTCAAAGTCTATATTAACCATGGCCTCCATTCATGCATAAAAATTCCCATTTTTCATTTGGTAAACATGTCTTTGAATTAGCTTTTTGTAAAAATCCGAATTTTCTAAATTTCATTTTCTTGCATTTTTCTTAAGGAAAATCTTGTCTAATGTATTAAAAAGTGAAGCTCCAATATATATATTACCTAAGGACTTCATTTAGCTTATAAAACATCCAATTTAGACCCAAATACTAAGTGTTCTTGTAGGCATGAACCTAAGTTACGAATTTTAACCATTGATCAACATACCAATATCTTTCATCTTAACTCCACTACTTGTTTTATATTCCTATGATGCCTAAACTCATCCAAGCTTATAAAAATCATTCCTTCAATATTCCTATTATACATACCCTTCATTTTTTATGAAATATGAGTTTAAAGTTGATTTTGGGGTCTTTAAGGTAGGGTTTCCATTTCATCCGAATTTTCAACTTTTCATATTTGAAAAAGTCCTTCCTTTTTCAATGTTCTTGCCTTCTATATGTGAAGATCTACTATCTAACATCTCTATACATGAACAAGACTTCATTCTTATGATCATCAAAGCATATAAAACAAAATGAACCTATGATCATGCATGTACATGAAGTTGTGAATGTCTAAACCTTAGATCTACTACAAATGATATATAAAGCATGGATCTCATGGCATGAACAAAAATATATGTACAAGATCACTACTTTACATGCATGAACAAGATGAGATCTTAACAAAAACACATCTAAACATTAGATCCATGTCTTGTGATGGCTTGACATTCTTGTTCATGTGTTTCCATGTCCCTAGCATGAGCATCATGGGGTTAAATGAGAAAACACATAAGATATGATCTTGCCATTACAAGATCTAGGAAGAACAAGACCGAAATCAACATACCAAAGGAGTCTTGAGATATAAATGAAGAAGGAACAAAGTTGGAAAGTGAGGGAATGGGGGAGGGGAGTGCTCGGCAATTGAGAGGAGAGAAGAGAGGGTTTTTATCCTTTTTCCAAAAGTTGAAATGAAAGAAATGAAGAGAGAGAGGAACATTTAGTATATATATTAAGTAATTTAGGGTTTAGCTTTACAAAATAGAGTAAAAATAATTAATTGAGAGGGAAAAATAGAGGGAGGGGCGCCGGCCTCATGTGTGTGTGTGTGTGTGTGAGTTTTGAAAAAATGAAATTTGTAATTTAGTAAATGAAAATGTAATAAATGTAATAATTATTTAAGAGACAAAATTTCTTGGAAAAGAAAATTGAAATGAGTAGTTGTAAGGATGTAAGAATAGGGTATGGGTAGTGTGTAGTGTAGGTTGTACTTGTGAATAGTAGACAAGACATCTACTTTACCGGTTGTTCCGAAAACACGGGAAAAGCTATAACTGTAATTTTTATAGCTCGGAAAATTATGAAATTGATATTTTTGGAATCCTTATAAAATTACGGTTCTAATGAATATTCTGGAATATTTTTCTGAATCCATGGCCCGGGGCACGCTTTTCCGTAATTGGGCTCGGGAAGGCCCGGAATTGAAAAATTCCCGAATTTAAAACTTTCAAAGGTTTGAAATGTACCTTGGAACAATAATTTGAATTCATTCACTTATAATATTTATTTTACTATGAAACTGAAGGAAAGCCGGATTTAGGGTTCCTAGGCTTCACTCACAAGACTCAACCTGATCGGATTAGGGTTTCGCTTCCAACCTCCGGGGTTTCCTAGCTACTGGGAATACCGGGGTTTACATGTCCTCATCAAATCAAAAAATTTTCTTTTTCTTTTTAGGACTAATCTTTTCTTAGCCCTGGGATACCTTGATGAAGCTAAGGTTCCAATACTTGATTTATTTCTTTATTAGCTTATTCTTTCATGTTATTATGTTTCTATATGTTTACATAACTTTATGATTCATATTCATGCATGAACATAATGGCTTTATCTCAACAAAAATAAATGAGGAAATGTCTTCTTAAAAATAAAGAATTCTTTTCTAGAAATGAGAAGTAATTTTCTTAAACAAACTTTTTTTAAGAAATCTAGAGGAGCTCATAAACATACATAGAAAAGAACTTTTTGAAATAAACAAAAGTTTTACTAAAACTTCACTTTTTATCAAGTATTAGAAATTCTTTTCATCAAAATGAAATGATCTCAAGAAACAAAGAATTATTTCTCTAAACATAGAATTGTTATTACTTTCAAAAGAAAAGTTGAAACTAAGCTTAGAAAATAAAATTATTCCTTAGGAATTTAAAGAGATTACGGAAATTAAAATTTAGGAAAAGAACATACTCATTGGAAATAACTTAAGATATTTTTAAGGCAAAATAAAAAGGAATATTTCAAAAGCTCTCACTTTCCAAAAATATTTAAAAGACTTTACTTTTTATATGAGACAACTTCATTAAACTGCATACATTTGATATGAGTCAATAAATGTATGTATATACATTTCAAAGGTTTTACAAATTGTTATAATATCTATCTCTTCAAAATAAGCTTTGAATAAAGGAAAGAAAATAAGTTTATAAAAATTCGTGTTGAATCTGTCCGCCACTTTTTCGGAGCCCAAACGACTTAGTTTGATAAAAAAAATAAGTTTAGAAATAGATAGATCTTTTCGAATAGGTAGAAAACGGTATATTATATGCGAAATTCCGAGTTAAAATGAGCAAGTTATGACCATTTTAAGTTGAAATTTCCTCTTATACGATTTTACTGCGATTTTGAGAAAGATTTAGGATCTTCAAGAATAGAGATTTCATGAAAGACTCATTTTGGGTATTTCATCTTGTTTAGGTGGAGAAGGACCCGAGATCACTTTTCCGGAAGATTACTTCTATTAGGTTCTACCGACATGGAGTGAGTTAATCCTTTACTAAGTTACATATTCTTATTTTGTGCTTGCAAGTAGTAGCACTAGCAATTAAGAAAAAGATAAATGAATATTGGTTGTGTGACTTGGAATTATGAATGGTTGAATATAAGTTAAGAATTCCGAAAGAAGGTTTGATAAATAAATTGTGATTCTTGTATTGATATGATGAAAATTGTGTTGATCACCTTTAACTTGAACTAAACATTATTTGGTTAAATATATGTTGAAATTAATTCATACATATCATAATTATGAGTCACACTTATTTCACTACTATTCTTCGTGTGAGGAAACGAGGAAATGGTAGTGGTGGCTAGTAGGAGCCGGAAAGTCTACATGGTCTAGTAGGAACCAGGAAGTCTACAGGGCGAGTAGGAGCCAGTAAATCTGCAAATATTGATGGCCGTATGGGCCTATAACCTCCCAACCCTCGACATGAAGGGCGTAAAATCCATGCTACACTTGATTTTCGGTTAATCATGTGTATTTTGTTTTTTCATATGTTTGGTGCATTCTCATATGGTTGATTAAATACTTGTTTGAATTATGGAAATGTCTTGTAGATGGAATTATCTCACTAAGCTAGATTTACTTATACCCTTATAGCTTTTTGTTACAGTATGATTACCTTTGATTGGCCCCAAGGAGCCCCGTATGTTAGGTACGAGCTTAAGCTACTAGGAGTTTTTTTGGGAGAAGCTATATGTATTTAAGTTTTGAACATAGGCTTCTAGGAAAATCTCTATAGTATGCTTGTATTATTGTTGCTATTATCTTATTGATAGACTTTAAGATGGGGGAATGCCCCTAAGATGATGTAAGGAAATTATTATTTAAATGAAGATCTCATGTTTATTTATATAAGTTCTTACTTGCTTTTATTATCTACTTAAATATAATACCCCTGTGAGTCTTCTACTATCTTGGAAGCATGCCTTGCATGTGATATCGAAGCTTCTGCATGACTAAGGTTGTCATTTATTAGCTTTAATATTATATGCAGCAGACTACCACGTTTAGGGTACCCTCCGGGGCGTGACAATAGTCATGTTAAGTTACATGACATGAGTAAATAAATGGTTGGAAGAAGTTTGCCTAAAGTATTTATGTGGTATGAAGATGGTAGACGAAAGAGGGCATTATGTGAGTAGTGATATGTAGTAGATAGTTTGCATATAAGGAATGATTTTTGTGAAGAATTGGTTTAAGATAGTTTTGGTAGAGAGAAATCTTGAAGAGAGGATTTGTGGAGAGATTTTGAGAGAGTTTTGGTAGTAAAATGAATTGTGTGAAAGAATGAAGGAGGAAAGGGGTATTTATAGAATTTTGGAGTGAAAATTAGATGTAATTAAATTAATTGAAACAGAAAATAATTGAAGAGAGGAGAGAGAGGAGTGTGGACTGCAATGGGAGGAAAAGGAGAGAGAAAATGATTAAAAATTAATTTTAAAAGAAAAGTGTAAGAGAAGTTTGATAATATGTGGTGCAGAATTTTAATAAGAAAAGAAAATTGTAAGAAATAGATATGTTTGTATAAAAATAAGTAGTAAGAAAAAGTAGAGATAGAGGAATAGTAATGAATAGTAGAAAAGTACTATGAATAGTAAACTAGACAATTAAAATACCGATAATAATAAAAATATGCGTATAAATGATATCTATAATTTTTAGCTATCGAAAAATCCTAAAAATGATATTTTTGAAAACCTTATATTTTTACAAGTCTATGGGTATTTATAGAATATTTTTGCCATCCGATGCACCGGGGCATGGTTTTTGAAAACTGATCCCGTTCGGATCCGAAGGACTCTACAAATTTGCGAATCTGATATTTGTAAGCTTCCCTATATTATTACGAACTATTATCAACAATTATTTTCATTTCGTTGTTTAGGGCTTAAGAGTGTGGGATTGCCAGATCTTAAACACTATGGTTTGTTGTAAGCTTTGTTGATTTTAAGGTTTCGGTTTGACTTCCGGTTTTATTGAGTTATTCGTAAAATCATATAATTTTGGAGTTTTGACTATAATACATTTTTAGTTCGATATCTATGGTTTATCGCATTTTATTTGTGATTATTTAATAGTTTTCAGTTCTCAGGATCGTTTAACCGAGTCTAAGGTTATGAGTTGACTCAGTTTGACTTTTAGTGAAAACTAAAATTTCTGATTCCACAATTTACTGAGGGTTTTAAGATCTTAGCATTTCGTTGTCGAGCGTTATTTGGATATATTGTTTTGATTTGCGTTTCAAGAATCAGGTAGATGATTTGATTGGCGTACGGATATTGATTCAACCGATAGTTAGATTTTTTTTATTTTGTTTCGAGGGTTTCTTTTTCTCCGGACTAAGAATTTTCGTGTTCGACCTGATTTAGAATTTGGTTTTAACTTGGGTCGATATTCGAGATTTAAATTTTTGTATTAGACATCTAGGATTATTTTCTATAAATTATAAAATTTTAAGGGGTTTACAAGTTCCTTCTTAAGACATTCTTGGGTATAATATGGCCTACTATGAAAGTAGCATTTTAGTTCCCCAGCTCCCTTTTCTCACCATCCCTTTCTTCCATTTTCCCTTTTCCTCTAAAGGAACTTCTACCTCTTTCTTTTTCAAGACTGTTATTCCCTTTTCTTGTAGGATGCTTGTTGTCACGCCCCGTAGGGTATCCTAAACGTAACAGTCCGCCACATACTAAGTAAGACTCTCGAGTTCCCTAACCGGGGCCTCGGGAGTCTTAAGTAGATGTAAAGCGTTCCCTACGACATAGAATACTTCAACAAATGGAGTTTAACAGTTTACAAGGCATTCATTAGCCATAGATAATAAATCAAAACGCATAAATCTTTAAAGTTTACAAAATCTAAGGGGCATTCCCCGCAAAAGAATAACAGTCTATTACAGTCATCCAGAGTTCTTAGTTTCCAATGGAAGTCTATACAAAGAAGTGATCAAACTTCTATGGGGAAACTCCTATCTCCGGTACCTGCGCTGTGGCTTGCCTGGCCTAAGCATATAAACTCATGCTGCAAAAGATAAACACTATCGGGGCGTAAGCTAACTAGCTTAGTGAGTAATACTTCCATAACGCAATTAGATACAATCATTCAAACAAGTGATTATTCAAGCAAGTGCATGCACCATACAAATGAAATCATAAACATATGACCAACCAGAAATCATATGTGGATGACTTGCGCCCTCCATCCCGGGTTAGCAGATTAACGAATCCTGCGGTACGACGCCGTTTTAAGCTCACCGTCAACTGATTAAAGCTCGTTTTATGGATCACGATTAACACACATTCGTTTTATGGATCACGATTAACCTCACATTCGTTTTATGGGTCACGAAAAACCAACCAATGCAAATGCTCCAACCCCATTGTGACATGAATGAACTCAGTTTATAGTCGGAGTCGAATAGTCATTAATTCGATTCTTTTAAGTGACCAACAAGTATACGCAGACATTCATCATATGATTCTATAAAACAATCAATATCTTAACACCCGGTTTCGATATGCCTTAAGTTCCATTTCACATATCAACAATTCAACATAAATAATTCCCACATACCCCATCATGCTTGTACAATTCCTTTTATCTTTGCCTACATCACTAGTGCCACTACATTACATTCACAAGCATTAATTGAGAGTGGAAGTAACTCACTCGGCCATGGGTCACCAAACTCCTTAATAGTAATAATCGGGTGGTAGAGAGTCGTCCTGCTCGGAATCACCTACCAATCAAGAATAATCCCTATGAGATTCTCACCATGTAATTAAATCAAACTATACATCTAGACTAGTTGAATTCGGATTTCTCGCTATATTTGGAAGTTCCGACTTAAAACGGCCATAACTTGGTCATTTTAACTCGGAATTTCGCAAACTTTATATCGATCTTCATCTACTTCGAAAGATCTATCTAATTCAAGTATTAAATCCAAGTTTTGAAAATAATAGGTCACGGAACAGTGGGATCAGTTCTGTCCCGCAATTGATCCAACTTTGAAAATGTGCTTTGCTTTTGATAAGAAATGTTCCTAGTTAGTGATTCATGCATGAATGATTTAGGAATGAACTACTAATGTGTATGCATGTAATGAACTCAATGTGCATGGTCATGATGATTTTTGTAGTAATAAACTTTTAGGAACTCCTAAGTGTTGGGGAAAGTTTCATAAAGGCTAATTCTAAGAAGTTATTCTCCACATTATACTCCTTAGGGTTTCTTTGGTTTTTAATCTTGTAATCTACTTATTATTTAACTAAAATTAGGTTCTCAAAGTCTATAATAGTCATGGCCTCCATTCATGCACAAAAATTCACTTTTTCATTTGGTAAACATGTTTTCAAATAAGCTAGTTATAAAAATCCGAATTTTCCAAATTTTCTTTTCTTACATTTTTCTTAAGGGAAATCTAGTCTAATGTATTAAAATTGGGGCTTCAATGTATACATTATCTAAGGACTTCATTTAGCTTATAAAACATCCATTTTAGACTTAAATACTAAGTGTTTTATAGGCATTACACAAAGTTACGAATTTGACTACACATTTAAAGTCAACATTTTTCATCTAACTTCACCTCTTGTTTTCCTTATTTTTATCATGCCTAAACTCATCTAAACTTATGAAAATAATTCCTTCAACATATCTATTACACATACCCTTCATTTTTCTTATGAAATATAAGTTTAAAATTGATTTTGGAGGTCTTTAGGTAGGGTTTCCATTTCATCCGAATTTTCAACTTTTCATATCTAACAAAGTCCTTCCTTTTTCAATGTTCTTGCCATCTATATGTGGAGATATACTATCTAGCATCTCTATACATGAACAAGACTCATTTTTATGATCAATAAAGCACATAAACAAAAATGAACCTATGATCATGCATGTACATAAAGTGGTGAATGTCTAAACCTTAGATACTACATGGATCTCATGGCATGAACAACAATATAAACACAATCACTACTTTATTGCATGAACAAGTTGCTATTTCAAACAAAACTCATTTAAAGGCTAGATCCACTTCTTGAGATGGCTTGAGATTCTTGTAGTTGTGTTTTCATGTCCCTTGCTCATGCTCATTGGGATTTAGAGGAGAAAACACACAAGAATGATCTTGCCATAACAAGATTTAGGATGTACAAGGCCTAAATATACATACCAAAGAGGTCTTGAAGAAGGAAAGAAGAAGAAACAAAGTTGAAATGGCAAGGGAGGGGGGGGAGTGCTCGGCACTTGAGGGAGGAAGAGAGGTTTTGCTTTTTCAAAAGTTAAAATGAAAGAAAATGAAGAGAGAGAGAGAAATTTAGTATATATATCAAGATGATTAGGGTTTAGTTAATAAAAATGAAGTAAAAATAATACAATGAGAGGGAAAAAGAGGGAGGGGCGCCGGCCATCCTTTGTGTGTGTGTGGTGTTTTAAAATTTTTTTTTGTAATTTAGTAAATGAAAATGTAAATGTAATAAATGTAATAATTATTTAAAAGACAAAATTTCTTGGAAAAGAAAATTGAAATGAGTAGTTGTAAGGATGTAAGAATAGGGTATGGGTAGTGTGTAGTGTAGGTTGTACTTGTGAATAGTAGACAAGACATCTACTTTACCGGTTGTTCCGAAAACACGGGAAAAGCTATAACTGTAATCTTTATAGCTCGGAAAATTATGAAATTGATATTTTTGGAATCCTTATAAAATTACGGTTCTAATGAATATTCCGGAATATTTTTCTGAATCCGTGGCCCCGGGGCACGCTTTTCCGTAATTGGGCTCGGGAAGGCCCGGAATTGAAAAATTCCCGAATTTAAAACTTTCAAAGGTTTGAAATGTACTTTGGAACAACAATTCAAATTCATTTACTCCAAATATTTATTTTACTATGAAACCGAAGGAAAGCCGGATTTAGGGTTCCTAGGCTCCATTACTAAACTCAATCTGATCGGATTAGGGTTTCGTCCAACTCCTGGGGTTTTCTAGCTACTGAGAATTCCGGGGTTTACAACCTCCCCACCTTAAATAAAGTTTTGTCCTCAAAACGGAACTGACGTACCTTGTCCTTCAAATATCTCGGGGTACTTTCTCCGGATTTCATCCTCCGCTTCCCAGGTTGCTTCTTCAAAGGCATGATTCCTCCATAATACTTTCACGTAGTGAATCTTTGTTCGTAGCCTTTGAGTTTTCTTATCCAATATCTTTACTGGGTGTTCTTCATATGTCAGGTTTTCCTCAACTGGATTGGCTCCAATTCCAGAATCCTCTCTGGGTCGGCCACATATCTCCTCAAGACTGACACATGAAACACATTGTGAATCCCGGACAAATTAGGTGGTAGGGCTAGCCGATACGCCAGGTCTCCGACTCTTTCTAAATCTCAAAAGGTCCAATGTATCTCGGGCTTAATTTCCCTTGTGTACGCATCCTCTTGATACTTTTGATCGGGTTTATCTTCAGGTACACATGATCACCCACTTTAAATTCAAGCTCCCGTCTTTTCAAGTCTGCCCAGCTCTTTTGTCGATCCTGGGCTTCCTTCATCTTCCGCTGAATCAACCTCACTTATGCGGCTTCCTGTACCAATTCCGGCCCAATTGCTACCTTTTCCACCTCATCCCAAAACAAAGGGGACCTACACGCCGTCCATATAAGCTTCATACGGGGCATCTGGATAGTGGAGTGATAGCTGTTATTATAGGCAAACTCGATTAGGTGAACATGACTATCCCAATTCCCTTTGAATTCCAGGGCACATGCCCTTAACATCTTCAAGGGTTTGGATCGTCCGCTCAGACTGTCCGTCGGTCTGGGGATGGTAAGCCGTACTGAAATGCAATTTAGTACCCAAGCTCTTCTGCAAGCTCGTCCAAAACTTGGACACAAATCTGGGTCTCTATGAGATGATCCCGCAGGTATGCCATGTAATCTTACGATCTCTCTGATGTAATCTTGGCTAACCTTTCCATTGAATAGGTCATATTTATGGGTAGGAAATGCGCCGACTTAGTAACCGATCCACTATTACCCATATTGCATCACAACCCGATGGAGTCTTGGGAAAGCCACAAACAAAATCCATGGATATTTGATCCCACTTCCATTCAGGAATAGGTAAGGGCTTTAGCATTCCGCCCGGTCTCTGGTGCTCTACCTTCACTGTTGGCATACTGCGCACTTCATTACATAATCTGCCACATCTCGCTTCATCCCATTCCACCAATAGCAACTTTCAAATCTGGTACATTTTGGTGCCTCCCGGATGCATGGTATACCCGGAGTTATGTGCTTCACCCATTATCTCCTTCTTCAACTCCTCATCCTCTGGTACGCACAGCCTTCCGTTCATCCGGATCACGTCTTCCTCATCCACGGCAAAGTCAAGGTATTTCCCGCTTGGGTTTCCCTTTTTATCCTTTGTATCACCTCGTCGTACCTCTGTGCTTCTTTGATTCTTTCCACGAGGGTTGGTTCCAGCACCAAGTTAGATATCTCCAGCTCAGCACTTGATCTGTGAACTCGATCCTTAACTTCTCAAATTCCTTAATCAACTCCTTCTGGCTTGTAATCAAAGCGGCTACCTCTCCATGATTCTTCCGACTTAGGGCGTCCGCGACTGCATTCACTCTTCCTGGACAGTAATTTATTCCCAGGTCATAATCTTTTATTAATTCCAACCACCTCCTTTGCCGCATGTTCAACTCCTTCTGTGTGAACAGGTATTTAAGGCTTTTATGATCTGTGTATATCTCACACCGTTGTCCATACAGATAATGTCGCCATAACTTCAAGGCAAAGACAACTGCAGCTAGCTCCAAGTCATGCGTAGGGTAGTTCTGCTCATGCGGTCTCAATTGCCGAGAGCATACGCAATGACCTTCCGTTCTTGCATCAAGACGCATCCAAGACCATTTCTCGAAGCATCACTATGTACCGTGTAAGACTTTTCCGGATCTGGTAAAACCAAAATCGGTGCCGAGACCAGTCGTCGCTTTAGTTCCTGGAAACTTTGTTCTCTCTTGTCTGTCCAAATGAATTTTTCGTTCTTTTGAGTCAATTGAGTCAACGGCTTAGCTATCTTTGAAAAATCCTTCACAAATTTGCGATATAGCCAGCCAATCCCAAGAAACTCCTCACTTCAGTAACGGTTTGTGGTGGCTTCCAATCCACTATTGCCTTGATCTTTTCGGGATCAACTGATATCCCATCACCCGTTACCACATGTCCGAGGAAGGATATCCGGTCTAACCAAAAGTCACACTTGGACAGCTTGGCGTACAGCTTGTTATCTCGTAAGGTTTGCAATGCCAAACGGAGATGCTCCTCATGTTGCTCTGGTCTTTGAATATATGAGGATGTCGTCTATAAAGACTATACACATTTATCCAAAAGCGGCTTATAGACTCTATTCATTAAGTCCATAAATGCAGCCGGTGCATTAGTCAGTCCAAATGACATTACCAAAAACTCGTAGTGCCCATAACGAGTACGAAAAGCTGTCTTAGGCACATCCTCAGGCTTAATCCTTAGCTGATGATACCCCGAACGTAAGTCAATACGTGAGAACACACAAGCTCCTTGTAGCTGGTCAAATAAATCGTCGATTCTTGGTAAGGGATATCGATTTTTGACAGTCACCTTATTCAATTCCCGGTAGTCGATACACAACCTCATCGATCCGTCCTTCTTCTTCACAAAAGACGGGTGCGCCCCATGGCGACACACTTGGTCTATAAATTTCTGGTCCAAGTTCTTGTAACTGCGTCTTTAGCTCTTCAACTCAGCCGGTGCCATCCGGTATGGCGCTTTAGATATTGGTTCGGTTTGGAGCCAACACAATCTCAAAGTCGATCTTCTCTCTTGGCGGTAATCCCGGCAAAATTTCTGGGAACACATCCAAGTATTCATTCACCACTGGAATATTCTTTTCCTCACGGTTTTCCCCTTCATCCAAGACGTCCTCAATCGGTATCATTTCCTCATCCTCCATCATCAGCTCGAACGAGCTTAGATCAATCCTTCTTGGGACTAAGGCCTCTCCCATAAATTCTATTTTTCTCCCGATTGATCATAAAAACATACAGTCCTCTTTTGGCAATCCACTATTGCCTTTACTTTACTTAACCAATTCATCCCGAGGATAACTTCGTATTTATTCATTTCCAGCACAATTAGATCACTTTTGGAGTGGTGATCATGGATTTCCAATGGACAGTCTTTTATTAGATCTCGGGTTGACACCACACTCCCCGTGGGGGTCTTAATCCTCAAGCTAACCATGGTTGTGGCTATGGGCAATCCGAGTCGGGTTGCCAAACTATTGTGATGAACGAGTGGGTCGCTCCCGTGTCAAACAAGGCATAGGCTTCCACGTTATTTACTTGTATATGTCCTGAGGTCACAAACACCCATCACATATGAACCTTAAAATATTCGTAAGGCTATCCATAGGGTCTCTACTTCCAGCTTTCCATAATATATACAATTTCATTTAAACAGCAATCAATTTAAACAACTTAATTTCAACTTAGGAGGGTTTCTGTTACTAACCTGTCACCAGGCCACCATCAGAACTCTCGCTTGGATCCAAAGCTGCCAACTCTACGTCCTCATCTTCGTCTTCTTCCACCATCCATTGGCCTTCAAATTGTACAGCCTCATCCCGTGCATCGCGGAAGCTGCTCGACTTCCGCTCTTGTTACCAGACCTCAAGGGGTTAGCATTGCTCGAGGCTCCGAAGGGTCGGGTGGTCACACTCTTTCGCTGTGAACACTCGGAAGCTAAGTGCCCTTTCTCTTTGCAAATAAAGCAAGTTACTGCCAGCTTCTTTGGGCATGTAAAAACCATGTGGCCAGCATCGCCACAAAAATAGCACTTGTTCCTCAACTGCGGGCATTGCCTAGGTGCATGTGTCCCCTTACATTTCCAACATGTGACGTTGGCTTTGAATTGGGTTGGCTTGCTGCTAGACTCCTCTTTAAACCCTTGGTACGGCCTGTACCGTTTACCCTTGAATCCTGAGCTCGAGGCATCAAACGGCCTCTTCCCGAATACTCTCTTTTCGGGCTCCTGATACTTTCTTTTCCTAGCCCCTTCAATGACTCGAGCCTTTTCTACCATCTCGGGATAGGTTCTTACTCCAAACTCTTCTAGCTTGATTCGTAGTTCTTCGTCCAAGCCTCCCAGAAATACCTGCTTCTTTAATTCCTCACTATCCCTGAAAGATTCAGGGGCATATTGCAGCAGGTGAACAAATTCAGTTTCATATTGCTCTACCGTTCTCCCTTTCTGCTTTACATGAAGGAAGTCCGCACTATACTTCACCCTCAAGCTAGAGGGAAAGTAATTATTCAAGAATTCCCGGCGGAAGGTTTCCCAGGTGGCCGGGGAGGTCAAATTCCTTCTCTTGGAGTCCCACCAGACTCGAGCATTGTATCTTAACATATACGTCCCATATTCTAGCTGCAAGTAAGGTGGAATCTCGTATGCAGCAAAAGAACGTTCCACTTGGGCCAGCCAATCCTCAGCTTCATCCGGCTTACCGAATGCCCCATCAAAGTACCTGTTGCTCTTAATGAAGTCCGGTAAAGAGCTTCGGTGGGGTCTCCTGTATGGGGGGGTGGCGGCAACCGCACATTATAGGAGTGCTCCTCTGTGGAGCAGGTGCTTCCGCAGTCATTTCCCGATGATCTGCGGGCGGCGGATGTGGTGCTGAATCCCGAGCACTCTGACTTGGGGTGGGTTCTGCACTGGATTTGATTCTGATAAAGGTGTTCAGGAGATTGGCCAACTGCCCAATCGCGTTTAGCACATCGCCCTGTTGGTTTTGGGGTGCTACTCCTTGGGGGTCAGGTTGCTGTATAGCCGGTTGATCGGCTTCATTAGGGTTAGACCCTTGTCCTTGGTTCCGAGTTCGTCGGTTTCGTCTGCTTACACAATGTTTAATGGAGTTTTAGCACATTTAGGGTTTTTAGGTTTCAAAGGAATAGGATTAACAACAGCTCAGAAGTTGCAAAATCTGAAATTTAAACTCAGAAGGAAAAAGGTACATAACTCCATAAAGTCATAAGATGAGTCAAAATATCAATCCATAAAAGAAATAAGGAATAATTAAAAGAACCACAAGGGAAATAGAGAATCCACACATATGTAACTAATTGATATTTCACACAATAATGCGAATGAGTGATGCTTATGCAATCTATATGCAGTTAATGTTCTCTTATGTATCAGACTAGAATGCGTGCTTTTCACAATCCATTTCTTTAAAACAAAAGTGATCCTTTTCATTTCTTTAGCGAGCCATACAAATATTACATCAACTTTTAGTTCCCAAAATTTGGCTAGCTAAGCTTCCTTCCTATTCTAATCAATTTCCCTATTCCCGAAAACATGACAAAATACAGGGAAAAAGAACAACAAAACACTAACTATCCTGAAATCCTAAGGCAATTTGGCATCCCGCATTGCCTACTACAAAATAAGAAAATCAGGATTCCGCTTGGACTTTATGGGTTAGCTAACATCCCGGTCTCTAATCATCACTAGAGCTGTCGGGGGTCGGGCTAGGAAGTCGTCCCTGCTGGTAGAACCACCATCGTCCTGTCGGACGAACAAGCTAAGATACTCCCTGGTGGTCATCCTCCGCTTCCTAGCGGGTCGAACTAGAGGCTCCTGATCCTCACTTTCTTCTTCCTCTTCTTCTTCTTCAGTCCCTTGCCCCTCATGCGGGCTTACTTCTTCCTCTTCACCTCTTATCTCGGGTTCACCTAGGCGGTTCACCTCTACTTCAGGTTCTCTCACAGGCTCATCTGCCACATTCTCTGTCTCCATAGGCACTGGGGCCTCGGGTTCTACTACTGCTAGGTCAAGCACAGGTGGGTTCTCACCCTCCACATACACATCTCTCCATAGCCTGGAATCTACCTCGGGTTCTACCCTCCCACTCTCTGGTATCTCCAACATCCGGTTAAAATCCCATATAATTTGATCGGGTTCTGGGTTTACCTGCACTTCTGGTTCAACAGGCGGGGTAGGGGTCCTAGGCACCTCGTTTTGTTCCCAGTTCGGATCCTCCTCGGGATCCTCCTCCTCCTCCTCTTCTTCTTCCTCTTCAATCACAGGTGCTCCATTCAGCTGCATACCTATATCCATAGCTGGAGGTGGAGCAATTACACGGGGGGGAGGATGTCCAGATAGATTGCATGCCAGGTGATATGATTCCATGCATCAGCTATGTTCCAGTCATGGTGATCAAATAAGTTATCATGAGCATAAACATATAAGGGCCCTATGGGGATCCATACCCTAAAATCTGGAGGGGTTCGGTTTCCTCCACTTTTCAAGATAAACGTGGCTTCTCTTGTCATGGGCTCACGCCCGTAATCAACCATGATCCTCTCTAACGTATAGATTGTCTCTAACTTCGTCCAGCTCCTTCTTCCCATAGGATCATAACTCAATTGATCCACTACTGAAGCCCATCTGGTATATCTCAGCCCATCCTTCCATAACCTGTACATTTCCCCTAGGGTCCGGGGATGTCGGGCTAAGGCAAAATCTTCACACAATTCTCTTAGCCTCAGTCTATATTCTACCATGGTTTCATCATTTCTTTTCGTAAAATTCCTTGCCCTTTCCCTAGTCTCACCCAGAGAGACCTACATCAAACAATACTACTAATTAGACTCAAGAAAACGTTTTTAACTCCATTTAACCTAGTATTAGATTTCTAGGTCCGTTTATTTTAATTCTATTGTCTTGTTTTATAACCTAGGCTCTGATACCAACTTAAACTGTCACGCCCCGTAGGGTATCCTAAACGTAACAGTCCGCCACATACTAAGTAAGACTCTCGAGTTCCCTAACCGGGGCCTTCGGAGTCTTAAGTAGATGTAAAGCGTTCCTTACGACAATAGAATACTTCAACAAATGGAGTTTAACAGTTTAACAAGGCATTCATTAGCCATAGATAATAAATCAAAACGCATAAATCTTTAAGGTTTACAAAATCTAAGGGGCATTCCCCCGCAAAAGAATAACAGTCTATTACAGTCATCCAGAGTCCTTAGTTTCCAATGGAAGTCTATACAAAAGAAATGAATCAAACTTCTATGGGAAACTCCTATCTCCGGTACCTGCGCTGTGGCTTGCCTTGGCCTAAGCCATATAAACTCATGCTGCAAAAGATAAACACTATCGGGGCGTAAGCTAACTAGCTTAGTGAGTAATACTTCCATAACGCAATTAGATACAATCATTCAAACAAGTGATTATTCAAGCAAGTGCATGCACCATACAAATGAAATCACAAACATATGACCAACCGGAAATCATATGTGGATGGACTTGCGCCCTCCATCCCGGGTTAGCAGATTAACGAATCCTGCGGTACGACGCCGTTTAAGCTCACGGTCAACTGATTAAAAGCTCGTTTTATGGATCACGATTAACCTCACATTCGTTTTATGGATCACGATTAACCTCACATTCGTTTTATGGGTCACGAAAAACCAACCAATGCAAATGCTCCAACCCCATTGTGACATGAATGAACTCAGTTATAGTCGGAGTCGAATAGTCATTAATTCGATTCTTTTAAGTGACCAACAAGTATACGCAGACATTCATCATATGATTCTAATAAAACAATCAATATCTTAACACCCGGTTTCGATATGCCTTAAGTTCCATTTCACATATCAACAATTCACAACATAAATAATTCCCACATACCCCATCATGCTTGTACAATTCCTTTTATCTTTGCCTACATCACTAGTGCCACTACATTACATTCACAAGCATTAATTGAGAGTGGAAGTAACTCACTCGGCCATGGGTCACCAAACTCCTTAATAGTAATAATCGGGTGGTAGAGAGTCGTCCTGCTCGGAATCACCTACCAATCAAGAATAATCCCTATGAGATTCTCACCATGTAATTAAATCAAACTATACATCTAGACTAGTTGAATTCGGATTTCTCGCTATATTTGGAAGTTCCGACTTAAAACGGCCATAACTTGGTCATTTTAACTCGGAATTTCGCAAACTTTATATCGATCTTCATCTACTTCGAAAGATCTATCTAATTCAAGTATTAAATCCAAGTTTTGAAAATATAGGGTCACGGAACAGTGGGATCAGTTCTGTCCCGCAATTGATCCAACTTTGAAAATGTGCTTTGCTTTTGATAAGAAATGTTCCTAGTTAGTGATTCATGCATGAATGATTTAGGAATGAACTACTAATGTGTATGCCATGTAATGAACTCAACTGTGCATGGTCATGATGATTTTTGTAGTAAAACTTTTAGGAACTCCTAAGTGTTGGGGAAAGTTTCATAAAGGCTAATTCTAAGAAGTTATTTCCCACATTATACTCCTTAGGGTTTCTTTGGTTTTTAATCTTGTAATCTACTTATTATTTAACTAAAATAGGTTCTCAAAGTCTATAATAGTCATGGCCTCCATTCATGCACAAAAATTCACATTTTTCATTTGGTAAACATGTTTTCAAATAAGCTAGTTATAAAAATCCGAATTTTCCAAATTTTCTTTTCTTACATTTTTCTTAAGGGAAATCTAGTCTAATGCATTAAAATTGGGGCTTCAATGTATACATTATCTAAGGACTTCATTTAGCTTATAAAACATCCATTTTAGACTTAAATACTAAGTGTTTATATAGGCATTACACAAAGTTACGAATTTGACTACACATTTAAAGTCAACATTTTTCATCTAACTTCACCTCTTGTTTTCCTTATTTTTATCATGCCTAAACTCATCTAAACTTATGAAAATAATTCCTTCAACATATTCTATTACACATACCCTTCATTTTTCTTATGAAATATAAGTTTAAAATTGATTTTGGAGGTCTTTAGGTAGGGTTTCCATTTCATCCGAATTTTCAACTTTTCATATCTAACAAAGTCCTTCCTTTTTCAATGTTCTTGCCATCTATATGTGGAGATATACTATCTAGCATCTCTATACATGAACAAGACCTCATTTTTATGATCAATAAAGCACATAAACAAAAATGAACCTATGATCATGCATGTACATAAAGTGGTGAATGTCTAAACCTTAGATCTACTACATATGATGTATATAACATGGATCTCATGGCATGAACAACAATATAAACACAATCACTACTTTATATGCATGAACAAGTTGATTTCAAACAAAACTCATTTAAAGGCTAGATCCACTTCTTGAGATGGCTTGAGATTCTTGTAGTTGTGTTTTCATGTCCCTTGCTCATGCTCATTGGGATTTAGAGGAGAAAACACACAAGAATGATCTTGCCATAACAAGATTTAGGATGTACAAGGCCTAAATATACATACCAAAGAGTCTTGAAGAAGGAAGAAGAAGAAACAAAGTTGAAATGGCAAGGGAGGGGGAGGGGAAGTGCTCGGCACTTGAGAGGGAGAAGAGAGGTTTTGCTTTTTCAAATTAAAATGAAAGAAAATGAAGAGAGAGAGAGAAATTTAGTATATATATCAAGTGATTAGGGTTTAGTTAATAAAAATGAAGTAAAAATAATACAATTGAGAGGGAAAAAGAGGGGGGGCGCCGGCCATCCTTTGTGTGTGTGTGTGTGTTTTAAAAATTTAATTTGTAATTTAGTAAATGAAATGATAAATGTAATAAATGTAATAATTATTTAAAAGACAAAATTTCTTGGAAAAGAAAATTGAAATGAGTAGTTGTAAGGATGTAAGAATAGGGTATGGGTAGTGTGTAGTGTAGGTTGTACTTGTGAATAGTAGACAAGACATCTACTTTACCGGTTGTTCCGAAAACACGGGAAAAGCTATAACTGTAATCTTTATAGCTCGGAAAATTATGAAATTGATATTTTTGGAATCCTTATAAAATTACGGTTCTAATGAATATTCCGGAATATTTTTCTGAATCCGTGGCCCGGGGCACGCTTTTCCGTAATTGGGCTCGGGAAGGCCCGGAATTGAAAAATTCCCGAATTTAAAACTTTCAAAGGTTTGAAATGTACTTTGGAACAACAATTCAAATTCATTACTCCAAATATTTATTTTACTATGAAACCGATGGAAAGCCGGATTTGGGTTCCTAGGCTCCATTTCACTAAACTCAATCTGATCGGATTAGGGTTTCGTCTCCAACTCCTGGGGTTTTCTAGCTACCGAGAATTCCCGGGGCTTACACTTGTGCTCTACCTTATTGAATTTTATCAAGCTTTTAGTAATGGCCATGGCTTTAGAGATGTCTTTTACCCCTCTTTGCTCTACCTATAGCATCGCACATGGCTTAAGTCCATCTGGAAAAATAGCAAAGGTGTCATTTGGGTTCAAGTTAGGTATCTTTAGGATTAGCTCAAAGAACTCCTGTACATATTGCTTTACCTCCCCTTTATGAGTTAAGTGCAAAGTTTGATCTTTGCTTCCTTTAAGACATTTTAAGGGAAGAACTACCTTTGAATTCTTGGACAAACTTGGTCTAAGTAGTGATATGTTTGGCCTTTAAAACGCTACCAAACCATATCAGAATTTGTTTAGTACTTAGTAGCAATACGTACCTTACTTGAGTCATTTATCAATAAATACTGCTCAAATCACCATAAGAAATTGTCTATTTCTTGTACTCTTCTAAACCCCCTAAAGTATTTGAGCTTAGGTACATCTACCTCATGCACTGGTTAAATGGTTAATCCATTAGCTATTATCGCTCTATAGGCTGCTAGCTAGGCCCTAATTTCCTCTATCTCTTGGCATAATGTTGCAATTGAAGCATCTATTTGTCCCTCGTAAGCATCTTCTTTAGTTTCCAGCACCTTAATTTTGACCTCATGGAGTTCCCCCTTCTCTTCGATGGCCCGCTCTCATACTTTGAGGTCTTCCATTGCCTCATTCATGGCTCTTTGGAGCTAGCCCCGAAGATCTTCATCAATTTACTTTTGAGTCTTAACCTCACCAAGCTTCTCATTAGTCTCAACAATTCTTAACTTAGCCCTCTCTATATTAGCATTCAACAAGTTTATCAAATCTCTGGACTCAGCCCCTTGTTTGGTCACCCTACGCTCCTCTTGGTCATTCACTTGTTCCATAATAAAGATGTTGTTCTCATTTCTAGATAAGATCTTCTCCACCAACTCTCACTCTAATACTACTTCATAAGCTTAGTTTTTTATAATGTACCCATGCAACACTTAGCACTCTAACTTCACTAAAAGAGGTTAAGTTCGACTTGAAAATAACACATAAAGTTTTAGAGAGAGAAAGTAGAGGGAGATGGTATGGATATAATTGTATTCACTCAATGTATGGATGCTTTACAATTAAGGGGGTTACCGTTGTCACGCCCCGTAAGGTATCCTAAACGTAACAGTCCGCCACATACTAAGTAAGACTCTCGAGTTCCCTAACCGGGGCCTTCGGGAGTCTTAAGTAGATGTAAAGCGTTCCCTTACGACAATAGAATACTTCAACAAATGGAGTTTAACAGTTTAACAAGGCATTCATTAGCCATAGATAATAAATCAAAACGCATAAATCTTTAAGTTTACAAAATCTAAGGGGCATTCCCCCGCAAAAGAATAACAGTCTATTACAGTCATCCAGAGTTCTTAGTTTCCAATGGAAGTCTATACAAAAGAGTGAATCAAACTTCTATGGAAACTCCTATCTCCGGTACCTGCGCTGTGGCTTGCCTTGGCCTAAGCCATATAAACTCATGCTGCAAAAGATAAACACTATCGGGGCGTAAGCTAACTAGCTTAGTGAGTAATACTTCCATAACGCAATTAGATACAATCATTCAAACAAGTGATTATTCAAGCAAGTGCATGCACCATACAAATGAAATCATCAAACATATGACCAACCGGAAATCATATGTGGATGGACTTGCGCCCTCCATCCCGGTTAGCAGATTAACGAATCCTGCGGTACGACGCCGTTTAAGCTCCGGTCAACTGATTAAAAGCTCGTTTATGGATCACGATTAACCTCACATTCGTTTTATGGATCACGATTAACCTCACATTCGTTTTATGGGATCACGAAAAACCAACCAATGCAAATGCTCCAACCCCATCGTGACATGAATGAACTCAGTTTATAGTCGGAGTCGAATAGTCATTAATTCGATTCTTTTAAGTGACCAACAAGTATACGCAGACATTCATCATATGATTCTAATAAAACAATCAATATCTTAACACCCGGTTTCGATATGCCTTAAGTTCCATTTCACATATCAACAATCACAACATAAATAATTCCCACATACCCCATCATGCTTGTACAATTCCTTTTATCTTTGCCTACATCACTAGTGCCACTACATTACATTCACAAGCATTAATTGAGAGTGGAAGTAAACTCACTCGGCCATGGGTCACCAAACTCCTTAATAGTAATAATCGGGTGGTAGAGAGTCGTCCTGCTCGGAATCACCTACCAATCAAGAATAATCCCTATGAGATTCTCACCATGTAATTAAATCAAACTATACATCTAGACTAGTTGAATTCGGATTTCTCGCTATATTTGAAGTTCCGACTTAAAACGGCCATAACTTGGTCATTTTAACTCGGAATTTCGCAAACTTTATATCGATCTTCATCTACTTCGAAAGATCTATCTAATTCAAGTATTAATCCAAGTTTTGAAAATAATAAGGTCACGGAACAGTGGGATCAGTTCTGTCCCGCAATTGATCCAACTTTGAAAATGTGCTTTGCTTTTGATAAGAAATGTTCCTAGTTAGTGATTCATGCATGAATGATTTAGGAATGAACTACTAATGTGTATGCCATGTAATGAACTCAACTTGTGCATGGTCATGATGATTTTTGTAGTAATAAACTTTTAGGAACTCCTAAGTGTTGGGGAAAGTTTCATAAGGCTATTCTAAGAAGTTATTCTCCCACATTATACTCCTTAGGGTTTCTTTGGTTTTTAATCTTGTAATCTACTTATTATTTGACTAAAATTAGGTTCTCAAAGTCTATAATAGTCATGGCCTCCATTCATGCACAAAAATTCACATATTTCATTTGGTAAAATGTTTTCAAATAAGCTAGTTATAAAAATCCGAATTTTCCAAATTTTCTTTTCTTACATTTTTCTTAAGGGAAATCTAGTCTAATGTATTAAAATTTGGGGCTTCAATGTATACATTATCTAAGGACTTCATTTAGCTTATAAAACATCCATTTTAGACTTAAATACTAAGTGTTTATATAGGCATTACACAAAGTTACGAATTTGACTACACATTTAAAGTCAACATTTTTCATCTAACTTCACCTCTTGTGTTTTCCTTATTTTATCATGCCTAAACTCATCTAAACTTATGAAAATAATTCCTTCAACATATCTATTACACATACCCTTCATTTTCTTATGAAATATAAGTTTAAAATTGATTTTGGAGGTCTTTAGGATAGGGTTTCCATTTCATCCGAATTTTCAACTTTTCATATCTAACAAAGTCCTTCCTTTTTCAATGTTCTTGATCTATATGTGGAAATATACTATCTAGCATCTCTATACATGAACAAGACCTCATTTTTATGATCAATAAAGCACATAAACAAAATGAACCTATGATCATGCATGTACATAAAGTGGTGAATGTCTAAACCTTAGATCTACTACATATGATGTATATAACATGGATCTCATGGCATAAACAACAATATAAACACAAGGTCACTACTTTATGTGCATGAACAAGTTGATATTCCAAACAAACTCATTTAAAGGCTAGATCCACTTCTTGAGATGGCTTGAGATTCTTGTAGTTGTGTTTTCATGTCCCTTGCTCATGCTCATTGGGATTTAGAGGAGAAAACACACAAGAATGATCTTGCCATAACAAGATTTAGGATGTGCAAGGCTAAATATACATACCAAAGGAGTCTTGAAGGAGGAAAGAAGAAGAAACAAAGTTGAAATGGCAAGAGGAGGGGGGAGGGAAGTGCTCGGCACTTGAGAGGAGGAAGAAGAGAGGTTTTGCTATTTTTCAAAGTTGAAATGAAAGAAAATGAAGAGAGAGAGAGAACATTTAGTATATATCAAGTAGATTAGGTTTAGTTAATAAAAATGAAGTAAAAATAATACAATTGAGAGGGAAACAAGAGGGAGGGGCGCCGGCCATCCTTTGTGTGTGTGTGTGTGTGTTTTGAAAAATTTAACTTTTGAATTTAGTAAATGAAATGAATAAATGTAATAAATGTAATAATTATTTAAAAGACAAAATTTCTTGGAAAAGAAAATTGAAATGAGTAGTTGTAAGGATGTAAGAATAGGGTATGGGTAGTGTGTAGTGTAGGTTGTACTTGTGAATAGTAGACAAGACATCTACTTTACCGGTTGTTCCGAAAACACGGGAAAAGCTATAACTGTAATTTTATAGCTCGGAAAATTATGAAATTGATATTTTTGGAATCCTTATAAAATTACGGTTCTAATGAATATTCCGGAATATTTTTCTGAATCCGTGGCCCGGGGCACGCTTTTCTGTATTGGCTCGGAGGCCCGGAATTGAAAAATTCCCGAATTTAAAACTTTCAAAGGTTTGAAATGTACTTTGGAACAACAATTCAAATTCATTTACTCCAAAATATTTATTTTACTATGAAACCGATGGAAAAGCCGGATTTGGGGTTCTAGGCTCCATTCACTAAACTCAATCTGATCGGATTAGGGTTTCGTCTCCAACTCCTGGGGTTTTCTAGCTACCGAGAATTCCCGGGGCTTACAACCGTTATATATACGGGTGCCCTCCAAAAAAGAATAGCCAAGATTTATTTGGTTTAATGGTTACAATTGAATCCCTCCAATTGGTGGTAGTTACATCTATCTCTTTCCCTACAATGATACAATGTATTTAGACATTTTGTATTCTTGCAAGGTTGTCTAGAGCTTTCTAGAAGCTTCTAGAATCTTCTTGGTTTAGGAACCGTTATTAGATATGGATCTTGGGCTCCTTCTTGGTAACGGGCTTTGTCAAACCTCATGGATATGGCATGTCCTAAAGGTCCATACATAGGCACTCGTGTTAAACTCGAATTTATGAATATTACAAATAGGCGCCCATCTCTAACCATTAAAATTAGACGTAGATATCATTTTAACCAAGTTTTGGAGAGTAAAAGAGTGCTTTTGAGTCAAGATCATGAGAGATTAGTGAATATTACAAGATTCAAGTCAAAAGGGGATTTTTAATCATGAATTCTTTCTATTCTTTTTATATTCATGCATTCACTACTAGATCTATGAAAAAGTAGAGTTTTTACTTACTTTTGAAAAACCCTAACCTTAATATGTAATAAGGATTTTTTTCTTTCAATGATAATTTAGTTAATTATATTGTTTATATGTTCTTTTATTGTTATTATTGAATTAATATATCTAAAGTATTGATTTATATTTAATTTCATATAAGTAGATTGATAGTCCCTTGTTTGAATATATTTGCATAAAAAGGGATCTGTATGCAATTTCACAAATAAAAAGTGTAGATCTTTTGTATCAAGTAAACCCTAATAGTGAATTCATGGTTTCGAATGCAACATTAAGGGTTTTAATTAGGAAGAGACTCCAATTAATCAACTTAGGTTTTAGAAATTAGTAATCATGAGAAAGACGTTAATATAATTGAGGAATTTCACAGTTTAGGACCTAATTTATCAACAGAATCTTGATTTAATAAAAGTTATAAGCTAGGTCAGTTGTGATTGAAAGCCGAGCTATTCTTATAATATGATATTAATTAAAAAGTGTTCTTGGTTTCTTGAGTTATTAATTCATAATTAGTTGTTGTTAATTAATTTAATTTCTTAGTTCTATTAGGATTGATAGGTTAGATAATAAGATTATAGTAATTACTAGTATTAGTCTTATGAGAGTGATACCTGTGCTTTATTGTTATACTACCATTTTGGTATGTGCTTTATTGTTATACTACCATTTTGGTAGGTACACTTGCCTTTAAAGTGATCGTAGTATAGGAATTCTAATTGTGTGAGATGATCATATCAAGTATTTTGTGTCATTGCTTATCATCTGAATTTTCTCTTAGTCTAGGATTTAAAAGGTCTTACATTATTTGTTTATAGTAGATATTGGTGATAAGATAAAGTATGATTGGTTGAATCAAAACAATAGCTATTATAGTGCATCTAGTTGTAATGAAAAACCTATACCCACTCTAGTGATGTAGTATGTTAGTATTGTGGGAATAATCCACCTTCATGTGAGTAACTTAATTTATACTTTCATCATTCACCCCCATTGTATTGAATTACCCAAGTCATAATGCGATGAGCTACCATGTGGAAAGCTATAGGTGAATTAACCCAAGAGCATTAGGACAAGTATGGAGGTTTTGATTCGAACACCTTTGTCCCTATCAAGACATCACCACTAGTATCATATAACCCTTAGATTTCAAATGAAAAGAAAGTGAAAATTGTGCAAGAAAAAGGATTTGTTAGGTTAATCTATAGTGAAGGAAGCTAGTAGATGAATAATTGAAATATCAAAAAAATAAGGGGGTATGATTGCTACAAAATTAAACGTAAGTGGATGAGAATGAAAAGTACTTAAGGGAGAACTTAATTGTGAACTTTAGTTCTTAAGAAATGAAATTGATTTGTGAAGAGATAGAAATTTGCTAAAAAATTTTAATCTAAAATGAAGAGATTAGAGAGGTTAACCGTTGTATATTTTTATGATTCACAGGCCTCTCTAACTTTTCGTGAGGAGTTTGAGATGAGAAAAGAATATTTTGAGTAAGACTGCCTAGAGTTTATTGAATACATCTTTGAGTTTGAACAAGCACCCATTTAAAAAACTTCTTCTCATGTTAAACCCACATTAGAAAGTCTTGGAGAAAATAAGATGTTGGATTATTCTCCCCAAGAATAGAGTTTTCATTATGTCCTTTACAATTATGGAACCAAGATATGTTTTCATGGGACCTTAGCAAATGGAGGAAGAATGTCAAGCCATCAATGTTACACAAAAGCACTTCATGGGAAGTAACTCATGTCTGATTTAGATTATGTCAGGTTAGTTTTATTCCTTTTTACTATCCTATATCTTAGAGTGGTGTTTCATATGGTTTTGGATTTCATTCAAAAGGGTAAAAATCAATCACATGAAAATTGGAGTAGAGTGGATCTAGGCTAAAGCTCTAAGTGTGGGTAAGAATTACTTAATGCTGGCAATTTAAGTCCCAACCTGTGAACTCAAACATGACACGATATGGTTATAAAAGGGTTTGGATAAGTAATTTTCGACATAAATAATAAACTAGTCAAACCTGGAAACAACATGAATGTAAATGTATCTGGATTCAGGTTTAGGACCTTAACCCATTTACAAACCCGTGAACCCGTTAAAATATATTGTTATTGTTTTATATTTTTATTTTGCTAAAATATCATATTATTACCCCCAATTAAATTAAAAAATGACAAAACATCCACGTAAAAAATAAATTATATGTAAACACATGAAAATTTCGATTGTCGACTCGATGAGTCTACTTGATCATAATTTTAAATTTCTAAGCTACACTCGAATTAGGATATTAAAAAAAATAATTTTAAAACATAATAGAATCTGAATCCTATCTAATAATTGATCACATAGAATAAAAATTTATCACGTATTAAATAAAGGTATTTGATACATGCCAACATGAATTACATAGATCATATTTAATTTTCCTTCATGAGCTATAGGAGAAAAATAATAAAGGAATAAGATAAAAAATAATAAAATATATAAATAAATCAAGACCTATTCTAGTATAAAGGATAAAATTTATCCTATGTTGAGTGGCAGTTGGAATTTTTTTTTTAAACATTATCCAAGCTTACTCATTCCTATTGACTTTCTTGGATTGCTTATAAAAGAAAATAAAACAATTCTTCTTCTTCTCTCTCCTTTCTATTTCTTTTCCTTCCTTTTTTTCCCTTTCCTTCTATTTCCTTTGTTTCCTAAAGAGAAAATAACAACAACAACAACAAACACACAGTAAGATTTCTGTTGCTGCTAACCTCCTTTCTTTTCCCTTTGCAAAGCTACGAGAAGTCAAGCACTACACATCACGCATACCCTTTTGCACTCTAGTAGTATACACTTTTGGTGCTCAAACGAAGCTACATAGCAATTGAAAAGTAGTAATACACACATACATGTGCAGCAAAGAGAACTTAAATATGCTCACACCAGTAGGACACCAACAGTACATAAAACACGAACACAAATGCTTACACAAGCACACATCCATGCACACAAGTAGTAGCATAAGTTGCTGCCACTCACAACTTTGCCACACACACAATAGCGCTCCCTAGGCACCCCTCAACACACCTACACACACTCACATGCACAATCTTCACGGCTACTGGTGTTGTTGCCATTTGAGCACACCATAACACAAATAGAGCTAGGGATGTAAACGGGTCGGGTTCGGTCGGGTCATTCTGTCCAAACCCGACCCGATTAAAAATTGGTGTCCCAGAACCCGACCCGACCCGTCTTCTTAGAAACCCGACCCGACCCGAACCCGACCCGTTTAACCTATTACATAATTAAATGCATCATTTTATTATTTGATTAAATTATTATTGTAGGAGGCATGTTTAGGAGGGCAAAAATTTCAATGAGTTGATAAAGATCCTAATTATATTTAAAAAAAATTAGAAAACGTTTAAAGACAAGTAAAAAATTATTAAACGTGAAAACTGAATATATAAGGTAAAATCAGTAACTCAAAGACATTTCATTGCCTAAAATTATTAGAAGACTTACATATATATATATATAATACATTCAACTCAAAATAATAATAATAATAATAATAATAATAAAATGATGACACTACACGACGATCTACATATTCTTGATTTATTTATCATTACATATATGTATATAATATCTATTTTTTTTAGAAAATTAATTTTTATACTTTGTTGTGTTGCATGGGAAAAAAATGAATTTTGAAAAAGTGGGGAAGGTTGCACATGGAAATCGATTTTCTCTGGATAATTGATCAGTGATTATTAATTGTAAATAATTTATATCCTATCATGTGACTCAATACATGAATAACAAAATGATTATATGAAAAGCATCATTCAACTAATGAATAAGGAAATTCCTTAAACTAAAATTTTTAATTTTTTTTAATTAAATCGGGTCGGGTTTCCCAACGGGTTATGAGTACAACCCAAAACCCGACCCTAAACCCATAGGGTCTGACCCTATAGGGTTTTTAGCGGGGCGGGCGGGCGGGTACCCTATAACGACCCGCCCCGGTTGCATCCCTAAATAGAGCACTCCTTAGATGCTCACCATGTAACAAGTACATGCCATCAGCAACACTCCACGCTTAAGAAAGAGCATAACAAACAACACAAGCACCATGCCACAGCAAACACATACACTAATGTAAGACACGATGCTTACACATATACTGTTGTACGCACATAATTGATTACATACCCTCTACACACAATAGATCATAACACATAATGCATAGCAAACACACAATACATCCCTATCGTCCATACATCAATTGCTCAACCATAGTCGCAGATGAGTGGTCCACAGCTCGTGCTTGCGACTAATGTATACACGTTTCTACCAACTGTTGTAACTCGTTGAATGCCCCATTGTTCTCACTCATGGCCACAACTTGACATAACTCCACGCACAGCTCTTCACAACACCACATAGGTAGCTGCTACTGCTGTTGCACATACACATGCACATAACAACAACCACTGATGCTGTTGCTCTATCACTTACACACTACACCCTCATCCATGCACATGCCTACTGAGCGCACCTAGGCCACTCATCACGCAGCTCATATTCACACAATGGCAACTCTATAGGCACTTTAATAGGCACTCCATGCCCACTTTACGGGCACTCCATAGGCGCTCCACACAAGCACCCTAGGCACTCCATGCCCACTCTACGGGCACTCCATAGGCGCTCCACACAAGCACCCTAGGCACTCCATCACAACAACTTGAGCACTCCTTAGGTACTCTTATATACACAATATATACACACCCATGCTGCCTTCTCTCTATTTATATATATTTGTATATGCAAGCTACTTATTCTTTTCACTTTGCTATTGCTTTATTTTCTTCTCTACTATAACATGTCTTATTTCTTTGGATCAAACAAGACTTATATTTGTTATGAATATCTTTATATATATATATATATATAAATTTATAATTTCAATTATAAAAATTTAATAACTAATATGAATAAAAAATATTGACTTAGAATTAGAGATATAGAAATTTACTAAGGAATTATCAAATTTCTAATTATGAATAGTGTACTACCTAGAGATGAGCATATGGGCTAAACGGGCCGAGTCAGGTCGGCTCGGGAGTTGAACGAGCTAAGCCATTTTGGCCTACTTTTAAATAGGCTAAAATTTATTGGCTCGAACCCGATTCGCATTGGCCCGTGATCTAGACGGGCCGACTCGTGAGCCAAAAAAATTACTTTTTATTTTTATTTTTATTTTTATGTTAATTTGTGAGAAAACTAGAATATTTATGTATTTTAGTGTTTTATATCTATTAATGTTTATTGCTATTTTGATTATTGTATATGAAAAAAGTTCTTTAAATAATTTTTTAGACATAATATTATGTTTAAATTAACAAATATATACTTAAAAAGAATGTTATTATGCATGTGATGTGTGCATCAATCAATCTACCGTGATGATATATCATAAATAGTCACTAATATTTTGTTATTATTATTTTTGTTCTTAAATTGTTCCTCTTTATTTTTATAGTTGGCCCGTGGGCTAGCTCGGGTCCATCATGGGTCGGCTTGCTTTAGTCTACGGGCTAAATGGCTTGGCCAATTTGGCTCGCTTTTAAACGAGTAAAAAAAATTAGCTGCGACCCTCCTTTTCAACTGGTAAACGAGCCGGCCCGCGGATCGTATGCATAACTCTAGTACTACCATGACCTTAAGGTTTTCCTTTAGCAAAGACAATATCATATTTGAAAAGTACTCGAAAAACCATATCGAATTGACTATTTATACGTGAAAAACGGAATTAAAATGAAATAGTTTTAGGTGATTGAAAATTTAGTATTGAAACTACGTAAATAATAGAACTATTATAGTATAGGTAGCGTATTGAATACTTGTAGCTAATTCTTACATTATATTCCTATTTCTTACTACATTTAGGTGATTTTGACTCCAATACTAACTTACCTACTGACTACTACGACTAATAGGCAAGATGGACTAGTAATTATATCCTTATGAACTCTATACTTGTTTGTGTTTGTAGGACAAAATATAATATTTTATTAATTAATAAATGAACTTTGTTTTAGAAAGGGAAGGAATTTGTTGTGAATGTTTATGTTTGATTTTGAATGTGAAAATACTATAATTATATTTCACATAAAGGATTTTGTTGTTTTAGAGTAGGTTTATGAGTGTCTGATGATTGTTTACTCACTAAAATTAAATGGACTTAAATTATATCGACATGTTAATTAAATGAAAGCATACATTACACAATTGCATTATTGAAGGTCATCACCATTGTGTGGTGCAGATGGGCTATAATCATGGCAGACTGAGTGTATACCATGGGTCCTGTCCTAGGGGATGGGAACTAATTCCTCTTGCGGAAGATAGCCTGTCCTCTAGGGTCATGTCGATGTCATTGTTTCAAAGGATCTCACTTTGGGAGTAAATATATGTCGACAAACATTATTTCCATAAATAAAGGAAATTGTGGTTTAATAAAGATTGTTTTAAATCTCGAAGTAATATAGTTTACGAGTGCTAGTGTTAGTGTATCTTTCTATGCCTTGATTTAGAGGGTGAAAGTCCGATCAATATATACCTACTGGTTGTCAATTTATATTTTCCCACTTGTTTGATTATATTACACATACTTGTTTAATATAACTTACTTGATTAGTATAGAGGGAGGATTATATCTCACTGAGCATGTGGTCGGTCACACATAGTTTGCTATTATAGGATTATCTATTGTATCAGCCTGGACAAGGCTATCCATAGGTTAGCTGTCATTGGGAGATGGGATGTTATTGGAAGGAAATGAGGGTTAAGAGGGCTCTTTCTTCTCTGGTGAATCTCTTAGGATTATTTTGATAAAAATTAAAGGATATGTAATATTTTATAAGGCCAAGACCCTAAATTACTGTTTTGGATGTGCCTAGCAGTATTTTTAGTAAAAACTACTATCTTATCTTTATCTATTCATTATTCTTTTAGTTGTTATCTTATAAAACTATTAATTAAATACTATTGTGCCTCATCATTTCCTAGTTACAGTATGCTTCTACATGATATTTAAAGTTTTTGAGAGACTTAGGAATCGATCTTAAATTTTGGTGTCGTGTATGGTGGAACTGTCCCATCTAGGTTACCTTTGGGGCGTAGCATTATATATAGTATATTATATTATAAATTAAAAATGAACATACATATATACAACATATAAACCATATAGAATGTAACCAGATTTTTATAACAAATATATATATATAGATAAAACACACACATATAACAAAATCTATTTATTAGAAATATATATTCTACATGTTATATAAAGATTATGCATATGACATATTACATAAAAGTCGATATTAAAATAAGGATTGTATATAAAACAATTATAAAGTGATTAGATTATATATAATACATGTATGTAACTTTTGAATACATATAAGGTATGAATTTCATATGACGTATATTGCATAAATACCGTAACACCCTACAGTTTAGCCACGCCTGTCACTTGAGCGATGCATGTAAGGCATCTATTAAGTTAGGTGGGTTACATATTAAGTTTTAATTAAGAAATCGTTATTAATTTTATAAATTTTTTGGTAGAGTATTATATGTTTTTCTATGATTTAAGTTATTTCAAAACCAGTAAAACTGACATGTTCAAATAATAAATTTTTTAAGAAAACTCTTTTTCAGTAATAAAAAGCCCACTAAGGCAATTCACGAGATCCTTGCTCCACCAAAAATAAAACAATTTGGCTCGAAGATGCATATTAAACAATATAAGTTTATAGTTTTGTTACAGTCATCCAAAAAATTTGAAGAAATAATAAATAAACTTCTTCTCAAAATTCTAAAAAAAAAAAGTACCAATCATCATGCCATCAAATGGATCAACCATCCAGATCGTCATACCAAAAACCTAGCAAATGAAAAAGAGTATCTATATAGAGGTCATCGTAGGTAGCTAAAATAGAAAAAGAATGAGTAGCAAAGCCCAATACATAATAAATAAACACATGCACTAATGTTGCACATGTCTGTTCTAATGCATCATCCATAGCTTAAGTAATTAATTTAAAGTTCACAAGAAAGTTATTTTTAGCATCTTAGAAACAAAAACACGCACAAGACTACTCATGACTCCCATCAGACAATAGGAAATGAAAGGGATCCCTCCCCAAATCACGCATCAAAGAAGGGGGATTAACAAGCTTCCAGAACTTATCAGAAAAGAAAAAAACAAAAAAAGAAGTAGTCTCGTTTAGTACATCTCCTCATGTTCTACCATCAATGTGCATAGTCTATTGGAACACTTTATATAAGGTTTCACTCCCTTGTATAAGTCATTGCAACTTCATAGATACATATATCTAATCAACTTTCACCAAATTCAACTCCAAACTTCCAATCAACATTATAATCCATCCAACACTCATAATTCCTTGAATAATTCACACACCTTGATAATTAATTTACTAATTTTATTAATCATTTAAAATTTTCTAGCAAATCATATAAGATTTTCAAGTCACTTACACCACCTATGATATCCATAATCCACTAATCTTCCCAACAGTTGTTTTTTCTTTAAAAATTTACATATATGACAACTAAATCACCCATTTCATTGAGAAAACTCAAATCCATTTTAAATATCTGAAAATCAAGTCTCTTCATACAATAATTCATAATCAATTTAGCCTCTAACTCTATAAATTTGACAATTAATCATTATAGTCCATATTTACACATAATAGATTATTTGTTTATTTAATTTCTTCTTCATATAATTTGTCATCAATCCAATAAGTTCTTATTTGTCATGATTCAAAATAGCCCCACAAACCACATAATTGAATCAAGACCTTCCAATTCACTAATGGCTCATTCACTTTGCTGAATGAATAAGGTTTTAATGGAATTCATATTACGAAAGAATGGAATAGAGCTGTAACAGGATTTTTCTTTGTTAATTTTTTATTTAAATGGTGATATTTTGAAAAAAAAAAAAAAAAAGATAGTTCCAGCATTGAATTGGTATTCATAGGTATGAATAAAGAATGGCTATTTAATGTTTTGTATAATAGAGATCTATTGTGAAATCGCTATTCAGTAAACTAAACATTGTAATAGCTATTTGTAAAGAATAAGACTATAATAGAATTACAATTACAGTGAAGTGAACGAGCAGTAATTAAGTCAAATGTGGTAAAAAGCTGACAATTCCTCCATTCTTTTCATGAAGGACCATTTTTTCTTAAATCATTACATTACATCCTACCGAAATCAACTTCAATTTAGTTCTAGTTCCAACCCAATTAAATCAAGTTTTCGAAAAAATTTCCATCTATTTTACAATTCATCACGTTAACACCATTTACACAAGCTCAATCTACCATAAACCACTCTTCCCTATCAATTAATTTATGAATTATCACCCAAATGTCAAATTCCTCATTGTTAGAAATTTTACCAAAGTTCAAAACATCTACTTATACAACTACTTACCCATTATAATCATTACATTAAATGTAATTTCCAGCAACTCAACTTCATTTTAACTCAACTTACATGCTACTTATACAACTCTCGGCACAAGTACTACAAAACCTAACACTATCAAATTGTCTAAAGCTTACATTGCCTCGTTTAGGACCTTAACTCTTTACACTAGCTATGACCTCCAATATAACACCCCAAAATCTTCTAATCTAGTTGCTCCAAACTCTAAAAAGAGCTAAAACTCAAGTTTAGTGTATTTTTCTTATCTTAGTTTTGGATATTATGAATTTTGCAACTCTTGACCTCCTTGGATGTTCATGTTTTCTTCATTTTATTGAGGAAAAGGAAGAAGAAAAATTGATTCTAATTTAATCTCATTTATATTAGATTAATCATGGACTAAAAGTGTTTAAATGATGGATTTTAGAGGCATTTTACCTTATATAGGTCTTAAGGAGGTTTTAATGAAGGAACTAAGAAGATAAGAAGGAGAAAAGGAAGGGCACAGGTAGCCATACGTATTTTTAAGGATGGGGGTAGTCCAGGGTCTTCTTCTTTTAATCCCATGGTGTGACATGACACCATCTATACCATCCATATTTACATATACTAGAATTTGACAATTTAGTTAATTTAATGCTCATAATCCAACTTAGGTGTAAAGTATGGGTTTAATTACACCAAAATGAATTTATTTAATCTATTTTAATTAAATTTCAATTTTTAATTGACATTGGTTCCTGATAAGGGACAAAACTGCAATTTAGCAAAAAAAAAAAAAAGGCTCTAATTTTAGTATTTTGATTTTTCTTGAAAAAGTTTCATGTAAAAACATCTTTAAATTGTAATTTATTTTGTTTTAATATTTTTATAATTTTTTTAAAAGTTGGCTTTTCGATTGGGGCAAAATTAGAATTCTAAAAATTTTTGTCGTTTGAACTTCTACATGCCTTCGATTGGCTTCATTGACCTCAACTGATTTTAATTTCTTGTGGTTGGTGTTTAGGTCATTTCAGATACATATAACATCATCTATATACGTGTATGTATGTGTATGTTACATGGAATACATATAACAAATATTTATAATATCTCTATGTGTGTGTACATATATATACATATGTAAGATCTATAAATTATAAATACATATTTAATATGCTATATATATATGTGATTATATATGTTATCATTCATTTATTACATGAAATAAATATGCTACATAATTTTATATGCGTGTCATATAATATAGATCACATATAATATATAAACTACATATTAAATATATCATTTATAATTTTTAAGGATTATGTGTATGTATAAACATATATATAAGTTAAAGAGTTTATATAAATCATAAATTATATATAAGATATATCAGGTAAATATATATATATCATAATATGTGTATTTGAAATGGTCCAGACACCACCTATAAAATTCAAATATAATTGCTGCAAAATGGTTAGGAATTTAAACTGATAGAATGAACAAAATTTATTAGTGGGCTAACTAAAACATAATTTAAGGTTAGATAATCAATAAAGGAGCTTGTTAAATTATAAATAGAGCTAAAACTCAAGTTTAATGTATTTTTCTTGTCTTACTTTTGGGTATTACAAATTTTGCAGCTATTGAACTCCTTATATGTTCATGTTTTCTTCATTTTAATGAAAAAAAGGAACAAAAAACATTAATTATAATTTAGTCTCACATTATATTAGCTTAATCATGGACTAAAAGCATTTAAAAGATAGATTTTAAAAGTGTTTTACCTTATACGGATGGAGATTTTAATGAAAAAGAAATGAAAGAAATGAGAAGATAAGAGAGAGAAAAAGGATGGTGGAGACAACCATACAAATGTTTAAGGATGGGGGAGGTTCAAGGTTTTCTTCTTTTAATCTCATGATGCCACATGGCATCATCTATGACATCCACTTTAACATATGCTAAAGTTTGACAATTTAGTTATTTTAATGCTTGTAATTTGACCTAGGCATAAAGTTTGAGTTTAATTACTCAAAATGAATTTATTTTATCTATTTTAGTTAAATTATAATTTATAGTTGGCATTGATTCCCCATAAAGGAACAATATTGCAATTTTGCAAAAAAAAAAAAAAAAGAAAATAGGCTCTAATTTTATTGTATTGATTTTTCTTGAAAAAGGATTCATCTAAAAAAAATTTAGATTCTATTTTTTTAATATTTTCTAATTATTTTAAAATTTTTTAAAAATTTGACTTCTTGATTGAAGCAAAATTAGAATTCTAAAAATTTTGGTATTTTAAGTTTCTACATGCTTCAGTTAACTTTATTGACTTTAAATTATTTTAATTTCTTATGGATGGTGTCTGGGTCATTTCATATACATATAACATAATCGATATATATATGTTACATAGCATTCATATAACAAATATTTACAATGTTTATGTGTGTGTGTACTTATCTATACATATATAAGATCTATAAGTTATAAATAAATATCTAATATGTTATATACATATGTGATTATATATGTTATCATTCATTTATTACATGAAATAAAATATGCTATATATTTTTATATGCATGTTGTAAAATATAGATAACATATAATATATATATATATAAATATATACACTAAACTATAGATTTTATGTATATCATTTATAATTTATTAAGGATAATGTATGTATATAAATATATATATAAGTTAAAGAGTATATATAAACTAAAAAATAAATATAAGATATATCATGTAGATATATACCATGATATGTGCATTTGAAATGATCCAGACACAACCCATAAAATTCAAATATTCAAACATAATTGTTGTAAAATGGTTAGGAATTTAAACTGAAGGAATCGACAAAATTAATTAGTGGGCTAACCAAAAAAAATTTATAATTATATAATAAAAAAGGGAGCTTATTAAGTTCTAGAAATAGCAAAAACTCAAGTTTAGTTTATTTTTCTTACTATAGTTTTGAGTATTATGAATTTTACAGCTCTTGAACTCCTTGGATGTTAATGTCTTCTTCATTTCAATAAGAAAAAGGAATAAGAAACATTAATTCTAATTTAATCTCACATTATATTTGCTTAATCATGGACCAAAAGTGTTTAAAAGATGGATTTTAGAGGCATTTATCTTATATGGGTCTTATGGAGGTTTTAGTAAAGAAGAAATGAAGGAAATGAGAAGATAAAAGGAAGAAAAGAGAGGGCAGAGCTAGCCGTATGAATTTTTAAGGATGGGGGAGGTTTGAAGTTTTCTTCTTTTAATCTCATGATGCCATATAACACTATCTTTGCCATCCACATTTACATGTGCTAGAATTTGACAATTTAGTTAATTTAATGTTATAATCCAACTTAGGTGAAATTATGGGTATAATTACCCCAAATGAATTTATTTCATCTGTTTTAATTAAATTTCAATTTTTAATGTACCTCAGTTCTCAACAAGAGACAAAATTGCCATTTTGAAAAAAAAGAAAAAAGAAAAGAAAGAAAGAGAGAAAGAAAATATGCTTTAATTTTATTGTATTGATTTTTCTTGAAAAAGATTCATCTAAAACATTTTTAAATTCTAATTTATATTGCTTTAATATTTTTCTAATCGTTTTAAAAGTTTTGAAAATTCTACTTCTTGATTGGGGCAAAATCAGAATTTTGAAATTTTTGGTCATTTGAGCTTCTACATGACTTCACTTGGCTTGATTAACTTCAAATGATTTTAATTTATTGTGGTTAGTGTCTTAGTTGTTTCTAACACATATAACATAATCGATATATATGTACTTAGCATACATATAAGAAATATTTATATTGTGTGTGTGCGTGCGTGCGTGTGTGTGTGTGTGTGTGTGCACATATCTATACATATATAAGATCTATAAATTATAATACATATTTAATATGTTATATATATGTGATTATATATGTTAACGTTCATTTATTATATGAAATAAATATGCTATATAATTTTATATGTATTTTATAAAATATGGATCACATACAATATATATAAATATATATATTAAACTATAAAATATATATATCATTTATAATTTTTAAGGATTATTTGTATTTATAAACATATATATAAGTTAAAGAGTATATATAAACTATAAATTATATATCAGATATATCATGTAGATATATATCATAATATGTGTATTTGAAATAATTCAAACACCACCCATAAAATTCATATATAATAGTTAAAACATGTTAGGAATTTAAACAAAAGGAATAGACAAAATTAATTAGTGGCTAACTAAAACAAAATTTAAGGTTAGTTTGATTAAAGGTTTTGGGTTAGTAGAGGTTGTCAAATAAAACCTAGTAAAGATGGAGGGTTGAGATCATGCCATGTGGCACTTTAAATGGAAACCTTATAAACCATAAGCCCTATCCTACTAGTCTCCATATAAATTTTCCTTTTGACCTGCCCTTACATATTTAGGAAACCTACTAAAACCCTAAGATGAAATTCTCTAGACCTAGCCTCTATATAATGACTAATTAAGTAAGATTAGAGGATGGTTAACGCTAATCAGCTAAGGCTGTCACGCTCTAAAGTGTGCCCTACACGTGACAGTCCGCCACACTCAACATTTAATCTCAAGTAAGACAATCCTAGTCTCCCCATGAGCTTAAACATCGAGTGTAAGGCTCTCCCTCAACATTTATAGTTCATACTTTGCTTCGTAGTAGCTTAAAGAGATATATACAGCAGTAAGAATGTAAACCATAAACGTCATACAGAGAATTATTCTATTACATGATCTAGGGGGCATACCCCCGATAACACCAGTTACCAATTCTCAATCCCCACATTTCCTTACATTGCCCTTCAATTACCGATTCGGAAAACGGAATTAGATTCCATTTCTAACCTTTAGACCCCGACCTTATCAAAAGCTCCTTAATATCTAAGAGCCGTACCTGGTGTCCACGGGTCCTCGGAGAAAGCCAAAGGTACTCATACTGCAACAGGAAACTATAGGGGTATAAGCTACACTAGCTTAGTGAGTGGAACTTCCGAATTACAATAAACACAACGCATTCAACCAAGTGATTAAGCAACCAAGTGAAATGCATCAACAAGTGAGTTCAGCAAACATATGACCAGCCAGAAATCATATGTGGATGGACTTGCGCCCTCCATCCCGGGTTAGCAGATTAACGAATCCTGCGGTACGACGCGTTTAAGCTCATGGTCAACTGAACATAAAATTCGTTTTATGGATCACGATTAACCAACAAGTATTCGTTTTATGGATCACGATTAACCAACCAATGATAATGCTCCGTCCTCATCGTGATATGAATGAATCCAATTACAATTGAGTCAGATATGCATTAGTTCAATTCTTTTAGGTGGCCAACAATATTCTCAGACATCCAATATAAAATACTAGAAAATCAATCAATAGCTTAACACCCGGTTTCGATATTTCTTAAGTTCCGTTTCACACATCAACAGCAGACAAATATATAATTCCCATATACCCCATCATACATAATCATCTTTTTATCTTTGCCTAGCAACTAATGCGACTATCATTACAATCACAAGTAATAATTGAAATCGGAAGAAGAACTCACTCGGCCATGGTACGCCGGTCTCTTAGTGACGATGGTCGGGTGATACGGTATTGTCGTACTCGGGTTCACCTACCAAATAAAGATAGCCTAATGAGAATCTCATCACTAAACTAATTCAAACTATGTATCTATACTTCACAAAATCGAAATTCTCGCTATTTGCGGAAGTTCCAACGTAAAACGGCCATAACTCGGTCATTTTAACTCGGAATTTCGCAAATTTTATATCGATCTCTATCTACTCCGAAAGATCTATCTATTTCTAGTATTATTTTCAAGTTTTGAAAATATTAGGGCCACGGAACAGGGGGATCAGATCTGTTCCGCAAGTGTTCCAATCTCAAAAATTTGTTTTGCTTTTGATAAGAAGTGTTCCTAGATGATGATTCATGCATGAATGATATGGGAACGAATTACTAATATGAATGCCATGTGATGAACTTAATATATGCATGGTCATCATAACTTTTGTGATAATAAACTCATATGAACTCTTAAGTGTTGAGAAATTCCCATAAAGATTATTTCTAAGAAGCTATTTTTTTCCACATTATACTCCTTAGGGTTTCCTTGACCTTTAATCTTGTAATTCACTTATTATTTAACTAAAAATAAGTTCTCAAGGTCTATATTAATCATGGCCTCCATTCATGCATAAAAATTCCCATTTTTCATTTGGTAAACATGTCTTTGAACTAGCTTTTTGTAAAAATCCGAATTTTCTAAATTTCATTTTCTTGCATTTTTCTTAAGGGAAAACTTGTTTAATGCATTAAAAATTGAAGCTCCAATATGTGTATTATCTACGGACTTCATTTAGCTTATAATACATCCAATTTAGACTTAAATACCAAGTGTTCTTGTAGGCATGAACCTAAGTTACGAATTTTAACCATTGATCAACATTCCAACATTTCTCATTCTAACTCCACTACTAGTTTTACATTCCTATCATGCCTAAACCCATCTAAACTTATGAAAATCATTCCTTCAATATACCTATTACACATACCCTTCATTTTTCTTATGAAACATAAGTTTAAAAATGATTTTGGTGGTTTTCAAACTAGGGTTTCCATTTCATCCGAATTTCCAACATCTCATATTTAACAAAACCTTTCTTTTTCCAATATTCTTGCTCCCCATGTGTGAAGATCTATTATCTAACTTCTCTATACATGAACAAGGCTACATTTTTATGATCATCAAGCATAGAAAACAAAAATAACTCTATGATCATGCATGTAAATGACAATGTGGGTATCTAAACTTTAGATCTACTAAGTATGATGTATAAATCATGGATCCATGGCATGAACAACAATATGTGTGCAAGATCTCTATTTTATATGCATGAACAAGTGATTATTCCAACAAAAACTCGTTCAAAGGCTAGATCCACTTCTTGAGATGGCTTGAGATTCTTGTAGTAGTGTTTTCATGTCCCTTGCTCATGCTCATTGGGATTTAGATGAGAAAACACACAAGAATAATCTTGCCATAACAAGATTTAGGATGAACAAGGCTTAAGATCAACCTACCAATGGAGGATCAAGGAAGAAATGAAGAAGACTTGTGTTGAAATTGAAAGGGAAGAGGGAGGGGGAAGCTCTCGGCCACAAGAGAGGAAAAGAGAGTGTTTTTCACTCTTTACAATTTCAAAACAAGAAGAAAATGAGGAGAGAGAGAGAATAATATGTATATATATGAAGGCATTAGGGTTTTAGTTGAATAAAAGTGACAAAAATAAAACAAAAGAGAGGGAAATATGGGGGAGGGGCGCCGGCCATAGGGGGGGGGGGGGGGGGGTTTGTGTGTGTGTGTTGAATTTTGAAAATTGAATTTTGTGTAATAAAATGTAATATTTGTGTTAATTAATTAGGAAACAAAATTTCTTGGAAAAGAAAATTGAAATGAGTAGTTGTAAGGATGTAAGAATAGGGTATGAGTAGTGTGTAGTGTAGGTTATACTTGTGAATAGTAGACAAGACATCTACTTTACCGGTTGTTCCGAAAACATGGGAAAAGCTATAACTGTAATTTTTATAGCTCGAAAAATTATGAAATCGATATTTTTGGAATCCTTATAAAATTACGGTTCTAATGAATATTCCGGAATATTTTTCTGAATCCGTGGCCTGGGGCACGCTTTTCCGTAATTGGGTCGGGAAGGTCCGGAATTGAAAAATTCCCGAATTTAAAACTTTCAAAGGTTCGAAATGTACTTTGGAACAATAATTCATGTTCATTTACTTTATAAAACTTCTTTTATTATGAAATCGAAAGAAAGCCGGATCTAGGGTTTCTAGGCTCCTCTCTCTAAGCTGGAATCAGACCGATATAGAGTTTCGTTCTCCGGTTTCCAAAGTTCGCCCGATTACTATACTATCACTAGGAGAACTTGGGCATACCTTATAAGAATAATAATAATAATAATAATATCAACAATTTAGGGAATTAATAATATTAATCGTACTGAAAAACTCACTAATTACTAGCAGTAACGAAATACGAATAAACTATAGATCGGATAATTCTAGCTATTTGAAAATTTGTAAAACTAATAGCTTAGAGGTTTAAATATAATTCTAAAGGCACTAGCAACATGTTCTCAACATTTGCATCCCCAGGGCTCGCTTTTCGAAACTGGCACCTGATCAGATTGGAATAGGTCGGAATTTCACTGATCTCACCTTCCCAAGGCATCCTATACTTAATACGAACCAATTACACTTTTTCCTCTTGTTCCAACTCCTGGGTTTAGGAACACGAGATTATCATATCTAGGTTACTGAGTTTCTTGAGGGCTTTGAAGACTCAGGTTTCCCGATTAACCTTCCGGTTTACACTACTGTCAACACAAGAACCGATATTCCACACTTATATGACTTGTCTGATTGGTGAGTTTTATTTTAAGGTCCACTCTCATAAGTATCAAATATCTCACCACATTCTCGGAATTCTTTTGGATTGAGTTTTATTCCCGAAGCCAGTCACTATTCACTTCTCAACAATTTGTTTTAGGGCTATATTTTATCCGGATCTATAAGTCGGGGTTAAATAGGAAGTTTATCATACATAAAGGTTTCAAAACATATATATTAAGTTGCCATTTTATTTCTGAGATTTCTTATGTTCCTCACAATTCAGAATTTTCCGAATTCGTTCGGAGTTTAGGACTTGTCAAAGTTCGGTTTGACTCGGAGTGCTCTTTAGGGTTTTATTTCCTAAGTTCATTTTTAGAATTATTTGTTGAAATTTTCCAGGGCTTACAAAGGCTATCTACTTTATGAGTGGAAAAGTGGACAATAAAGGTGAACTAAGAGAAGGAGAAGAGCAGCAAGCTTAGGGAAATTCGTAATAAGGTGAGTTTGAGGTTTTCAAGTATTGAAACATTTAGTTTATAATGTTTTAAGTGTAAAATATGACTTGGGTGTGTTAGCATGTAATGGAAGTGATGCATGCTTACCAATAATATCAAATTCTAATATTTATAAACCCAATGAAATCTCCGATTTGAGCTAGGTAAGTATACCTATCTAATGTAACATAGATTTTAGGGTATCGTCCTCGGGGATCTTGAAAACAAGTACTGGTATTACTAATTATCTACTATTTAGCCTAATTCTTGAAGTGAAATCTGTGAATTTACTACAAAACATATCTAGCAGACCCTAAATCAATTAAGTATGCTTTTAAAAGATGAATTTAATCATGAGACATAGCCTTCATCTTGATCCACCCTAAACCTTAAAATTCTAATGATAGTGGATTGATTAATGAAATATTCATGCTTTGCACTACAGGATCTTACTAAGTAAATCAATTACTCTCTTGAGTTAATTAATTCATCCTAATCCTACATAAGATAGTGGAGATCTCTCCCTCACTAAAATCACATAAGAGTGCATGAAAGTACATGATCCTTGTAACAAGAATTACATCCTTATAGCAGAAAATTGGAATTTCCCTACCTCTAGTTGAAATAAGCGATTTCTCTATTCATGAAGATTTATCTCATTAGATGAAACCTCTTCTTATTTAATAAGAATCATAACATGCCATTTAATTTGTACACAAATCAATCACAAGACAATGGAATCACATGAATAGATACAAGACATAAACTTTTCATTAATCAAAAAGTAATTCAATTCACATGGTTTAGGGTTTCACAAGATGGAGGGTATGAAGAATCTACTTCTCCATAAGATTTACAATAAGAACAATAAATGTAGAAGAGATAAAAGAAATCATGATGTAAAGATAAACCTTGTAGATATCTTGTGAATCCAATTAATGCTAAAGCAAATTTCTCCTTGAATTTCTTCTTGTTTTCCTTCGTACATTCTCTCCTAGGGCTTAGAAAATATGATCCGAACTTCTCAAGTACGAAAACTAGATGCTATTTATAGTTTTCTAGTGATCCTAGGTCTATACGACTTGTTGCATGGTTGTGCTTGAGGCGAAGCTGAAAACAGAATCTTCAATTTTGCCTTTGTTGCTTGTTGTGTTTTCTGTACCATTCAGTATGGCAATGTTAAAGGTAGTGCTGAAAACATAAACTTTTCTTCTTGTTCAAAATTGATCCAAAGTGTTTAACTTGCTTTGATTTCTCTTGTATCATCATAAAAACTTCCAGATATTCTACTTAACCATAAAATAATATTTCATATAATAAGTATCCTTTTCTTCATCAAAACATAAAGATTACATAACAAATATATCCAAATAAGCACAAAGAATAAAGATCTTTCAAAACTTTTCAGGAAGTAGCAAGGAAATTGAGTTTGAAGGAGTTTTGAGCCTTAGAGTACTACTCACAGTTGAAACAACAAGGTAAGACCTCAAATCAACTCTTTATATTATGAAGATGTGATGATAGGAAGATAAGACTATCCTAGTAATGTAAAAGATGAAGAAGAACATGTTTTGAGTTGTAGTTCTACTAGAAATTAACTTTGAGAGGAAAAGGTGATAATATGTGCCTAATCTATGGAGAGAGTGATGAAACAAGCACTAAGTTTAATGTTGCTAGTGTTAAAGCTATCAAATGAAGAGTTTGTACACAGGAGTTCTGAAATTTTCAAAAGGACCATGATGAATTTAGGAATGTGCTATCAACTAGATGGTTTAAGACTTAAACCTAGGTTTTCATTGAAAGGAGTTTTTGGATGACTTTTGGGGCTTAAAAATGGGTACATGATCATGTTTGTAAGGAAAAAGGAAGATGCAACTAGTAAAAATTAAGACTAATTTCTACTAGTTGCATCTTCCTTTTTCCTTACAAACATGATCATGTACCTATTTTTAAGCCCCAAAAGTCATCAAAAACTCCTTTCAATGGAAAAACCCAAGTTTAGATTCAAAACAAGGAAAATCCAGAAGAACACGGTCAATAGTTGGGCTTATGAATCAACCTATGTAACACTTTGACCCTAAAAAACATGGAAATACTTAGTTTCCTAGAAGAAAAAGGTCAATACACAAGGTTGTGTATTTGTCCATGTTCCTCTTTGACCTTTAAAACTCAAATGGATCGAGTTTCCAAAAGAACAGGACAGTACATAGGGTCGTGTATCTACCCGTGTTCCTTTTGATCTTGAACTCAATCTTTCCCAGAAAAACACAGGGAATAAACGATCTCATGTATCATCCTGTGTACCTTTCTGACCTTAAACTAGGGGCTCCATAGCCAATATACAAATGTATCTAGCCATATAAAAGAATATAGACTAATACATGTGCCCAAACTACCCATGGACTTTTTATGCCTCTTATACCTTCATCAATCCTTATCTAAATTGCACAAAACTTGACCCAGTTCTTTCCTTAGACTTAAAATAATGCTTTAAACATGATCTTTAGGTAATATGATTAAAACAAAGTGACCTAAATGTAATAAACAACACAAATGGATTAAAAAGTAGTTAATTTTGAACTAATTTTGACTTCATTATGAATAGTTATTGGATATTAAGCTTGAAAAGGGATAGTAAGCTCAAACTGACTGTCAAGTACATTGGTAAATGTATGTTGCTCGTTAAGGTAGCATTAATAATCGGACTAAGAATTTAAACTTGACTTAATTAAGCATTGGTTACTGCTTAGCCCTTACCCTAGGAAGTGGCATCCATGAACTAGATTGCGAGCCTGATCACAACTTTAGGATAATGTGGTAGATTAGGGGCTTAGGCCCTATTAATGTGTGGTTGGGCTCAACCGATATTTGATAAAGAAAATCCCAAGATCAAGAGATCAACTAAGCATATACAAAGTTGATGAGTTATACAACATATGAAACCCTACATAAACTATTGCAATGGATCATGCTCGTTGATGGCGACTTTAGATGAAATGACCCGAACGAGACTATCTCCTTCTTTCTTTTTTGGTAAGTTTTAGGGACTTATTACCTGTCCTCCCTTTGGTGCATGGTCCAATGATGGAACCTACCCCTTTTGTTTGGTGAAAGTCCTTAATACTCTTGTGCATGTGAGTAATTATGGGACACTAGAAATACTTTTACTAGCAAAAATATTATCAAACTTAACTTGTGTTTATTACATTAGCTTAAGCATGTATGTCAAGTGTATATGCTCTTGATTATTACATACTAGGTTTTGCTGCTCACATTTTACTATTTTAGGTTTCAAGGGTGATCATTTCGTAAACCTTCATTATGATTCTCTTAGGTATGAGTTAGTGACGTGGAGGAGTAGATGATCATTCCTTTATGGATTATTTGAGACTTTAGGGAGAGTTTTATTACTAGACTTTCAAAGGTGGTATGATGTCCAACTGTTTTCTTTTAGGTATTGTGCCAAACATGTTACTTGGGTTGAGCTTGGCTCCTCCTTTATGGTTACTTTCTTAAACTGTTAAACCTTAAATTTTTTTTTCTCTTTCTTAAGATGCTTCTTTATATGTGTTGCATTATAGTTCATCAATTGCTGACGATTCATCAAATGATGTTTTGTGGTTTTACCAAAGAACCTAATCATGATTTTATAACTAAAACTTGATTAGCAACCCACTAGCTAACAGAACCCTTGAACATGTCATCTGGAGACGACGTATGCAGTGAAATAACCATGCCTTTACGTACCCTAGGGGTAAGTTGTTTTAGTATGTAATAACATATATTTCATAATTAAAATCACATATTATAAATATATAATATATGTTATAATTTATTAGTTATAAAATTAAATATGTTATATATGTGTGTATGTGTCTGCAATGTACTATATAGATTATGATGAACTAAGGTTGGTTATAATCTTGTTTTGATGAGAAAATATATTACACAAATACTCCACAACTTAGTTAAGCTACATTTAATAATAAAAACTTGTTTTTGATATGTTTAAGAAATATATATATATATATATTTGTCTTTGTATGTGTGTTGTTCTTTGCAGATCGTATATATAAACAAATTGTCATGCTCCAGTATTGATCATGGAATTCATCAGGGGCTCGATTGGTCCAATTGAAGTGTAAATCTAAGGTACGACGAGTGGAACATAAAAAAAAAAAGGACAACCTTGGTCATGGCCTTGATCGTAGGGTAAATCGAGGGCTCGACAAGCTGAACTTTGGGGTGCACAATTTTGAATCTAAGGCCCAACAAGCACAAACTTAGTTGAGGGGTAAATTGAGGCGCGACAAGTTTAGGGCGTGATAAGTCTAGGGCATGACATTTAAAAAAATAGCTGTGGCAGACTTTTAAATTCAACCGTTAATGGTTCTTTTGGGGAAAACGGCTATGTTTTTAAAGTTGAAATATATATATATATATATATAGTGTTTCTAGGGTGTTTTTTTAAAGAGAGAGAAGAGAGTAAAGCTTAATTTTCATAAGGTTAGTGAGCTAATATTATAAGATACTATTCACTTGTTTATATGAGTTGTTTTAGTGAAGACCTCTTGTGTTTTGAGGCATAGTTAAGTATCATTTGTTGAGACACTTGTGTGAAATCCTTATGTGTAAGGCAATGTGCAGTACTCGGGTTATAAGACATTGTGAAGTCCCATGGTTGAACACTTATGTGAAGTCTCGTATGTGGAAGCAATGTGAACTCCTTGATTGTGAGGTATTGTGTGAAGTCCTCGTGTTGAGGCATTGTAAGATGTCCCTCTTCGTAAGGCAACTGTTTTTGTTGAATAAAATGTGTAAGTCCTCCTTGAGTGAGCCAAATTGTGGATCGTGGACTAAGAGACGGGCTGAAACTCCACGTTAAATCTGATGTTATCTTCTCCTTCCTTATCTCATTATTATATGTTGTAATTGTACGTAAAAGGATAAAGTGGATAATGGTTGGATAAGTGAGCATAAATTTGGTTTAAAAACCTGCCTTGTAAGCTTTTGCTTCCACATATGTGTGTGTAATCAAGCTTAGCTGCCTTTTTTTTTCCAACATATTATGTGTAACATATTACAAATTTATATCAATATATATATAAATGACATATAGATTGTATAGATTATATATAATATGTATATATAACATTATATATTAAAATGTATATAAAAAGAAATTACATATTATATTATATTGATATGCACATAACTAACATACTCTATAAGTTATATAAATCATATAACATATATAACAAATGTCTCAAGGGTATATACATAGTCCATGTATATATCTGTTAGTTAAAAATATATACCCTATTTTTTTGTTACATCACAAGAAGTGAGTAGATATAAGGTGGATAAGATGTAAAGCACTACTCATACCTTATCCTGGTAAGCTATCTGTAAGCCCTGGAAAATTTCAGTAAGTAATTCCAAGATGAACTTCTAAAATAAACGCTAAAAATCACTCAAATTAAAACCGAATTTCAAACTAGTCCAAAACAACAACGAATTCAGAAACTTCTTAATCTTGAGAAAATGAAAATCTTTAAACATAAAATGAGAACTCAACAGTCTTCAAATTCAAATCACGACGTACAAAAAAATTCCACAGTTAACTCCGATTTATAAAAACTGTAATTAAAGCCCAAAAAACAAATTATTGAAAAGCAAATAACAATTGACTTTCGAAAATAAACTCCATTCAAGAATTCCAAAAACGTTAAAAGATAATAAATACTTATAAAAATGATATATAAAATAAATTTCTCAAATTAAATATGTTGTATAAACATAAAATATCAGTTTCCAATTTGGCAAAGATCTAAACCGGAAAATCACACCGAAAACCTTAACGGAATACAATAGTGTAAGTCCGGCAATCTAGCGCCCCTAACCCTAAAGACCGAGATGTAGTTAAATATATAGATTAGCTCATAGTAATATAAGTTTGTTTAAAAATGTCAGATTGGTAAATTTTTGACCTATTTCGAACCCGTTCGGATACAACTTCGAAAGGTTGTCCCGGGGCCGAGATATAAAAAAACTATACCAATAGTACCGTTAGACTCGTAATCTCATAAGATTTCTAAATATATCAGTTATATAATTTTTTGGGTTATAAAAGTTACAATTATAACCTCCTTATCATTTTCCATTATTACCGGTAATTGATTAGTCTTTTGCACTATTCATTTTTATTTCATTACAAAATTTTATTATTCTTATAAAACCCTATATTATTAGATAAATATTTTATATGTTATAGAAAATATTATTTTTCTAAAATTTAATTCGTTTCGAGTCTTTATAGGATCAGATTTTGTTTAAGACCCGATACTAAAAATAAAATAAATTAATTTAATAATTGAAAAATATTTTAAAAATATTTTTATTTTCATAAAATAATTTTTTAGAATTTTTCTGGGTTATAAATAATATTATTATAGCCCATATTTGCGTATTTTGATCATACCGTAACATATTTGTTAAAATACTAAATAATTCAAATAATTATTTAATTTTAATTATGAAAAATCTGCTACAAATATTTGGAATAAATTTTTCAATTTTATTTTATTATAATTTATTTTGTTAAAAAAGTACGTTTACAACTCATACCTTCAAGTACACCTTACACATATCACTTCCTTTTCACTTCAATCTTTCCACACATTAACCCACACTTCATGGCAGATTTTGACCCTTCTTTATGGCTACCATTATCCTTTATTTACTCCATTTTGACCAAATTAATTATTTTTCCACTCCTTCTTAAGAAAGTTACATTACACATTAATTATACAATTCAATTTTGAGTCAAAATTCAACAAATTCACTCTCTCTCCTCTCTCAATATTCAGGTGCAGCATGTCTTCTTGGCTGCCTTGTTTTTTTTTTTTCTCTTTTTTTATTTAATTAAAACACTCATTTTCTCTCACTCCTTCATTTACTCACTTTCCTCTTTCATTCTTTAGTCTTTCTCTCTCATTTTTCCTCTCTTTCTTCTTCATTTCCTCTTGCTCCTCCATGAAAAACAAGCTGCCCCCTTTTCTTCCATGGCTTCCACACCTATTTCTTAAAGATTTCTAAGCAATCTTCTTCCCAAAGCTCCATAGGTGATATAGGTAAAGTGTAATGAAGGTTTCATGCATCAAATGACCTTCCATAAGCTTAAAAGCTTAGGATGATGATGCCAAAAATGAAACACTCCTTTTCTCTACTTTTATTATCTTGTATTACAATTATTTTCTTGTTTAAAGTTGATATATATTGTAGATCTAACTTTTTTAGCTTTGATTTTCGTTTATGCCATAGATCTTGTTATTTAGTTGTTATTTTGTTATTTCTTATGATTTATGCATAGATCTATCATCCACATGTCCATCTTAGTGATTCATGCATTTAAAACTAGTTTAGAAAACTAGATCTAGAGTTTTGAGTTCATAAAATGCATTAGACTTTGTTTATGTTCATGAACTTGTGATAGCATGATGATGGTAGGAAGTTGTAGGAAACTCAAGATCTATTTTATTTTCAACAAAAACAACTTTTGAAAATTCGGATGAAAATGGAACCATATTTAGAAAAGTGGTTTTTCAACTTCAAAATGTATATTTTTCATTTAAAATGAAGGGCTTAGGGTATAGATACCATAAATGAAAGATTTTGATAAGTAAAGTTTAGATCCATGATGTTTATAGCTTATTACCATGCATTTGTTTTATGTTTATGTTCATATTAAGTATATATCTTAGTTATGAACTCAAACAAAATTGTGAAATTCGTATTTTGGCAAGACCCCATTTAAAAACCACTTTCCAAGTGTCAAAATGTAATTTTTACTTAAGAAAATGAAGGCTTAATATATGTATATCATCAAGACTTCTTTTTACAAGAATCAAAAGTGATTTCCAAAAGTTATTTTCAAAATAAAAATTCTATTTTCGGATTTTGGCCAAGGCCTATTTTAAAAACATGTTTTCCAACTCAAAAATGAAGTTTTTATTTAAGAAATGAAAGGCTCTTAGGATAGGATATGTGAGGAATGGATTTTCATAAGCTTAGATAGATTTTATCAAAAGATATGACCAAAAATAAATTTTCTAAATTCGGATCCCAACCAAGACCAATTTTTAAAACCCATTTATCAACTCCAAAACTCATGTTTCATGTGAAAAATGAAGTATATAGGTAATAGGTATCATTAAGTAATGATTTTTACAAGTTAAAATGAGTTTAGGCATGAGTAATGTGTAAAACAAGTAATGGAATTAAAATGGAAAATTTTGAGTTAGTGATCAAATTGTCAAATTCGTAATTTGAGATGATGCATAAGTAATCACTTAGTATTTGAACTCAAATTGCAAGTTTTATGTGTTAAATGAAGTCCTTAGACAATAGATATAGTAAAGCTTCAAATTTTGATGCATTAAACAAGTTTTCTCATAAGAATTATGCAAGAAACGAAAATTTCCAAAATTCGGATTTTTGTGAAAAGCTTGTTTAAAAACATATTTGCAAAGTGTAAAATGCAAATTTTTGTGTAAGAATGAAGTCCTTAGTGGTTATGTATGATTGAGCCCTAATTTTCTAAATATCAAATGATTTCTACTTAAAGGAATCACTCAAAAACCAATTTTTACCAAATTCGGATTTTGGAATCAACCCCACTTGAAAACATGTTTACCAAGTGTAAAATGGAAATTTTTATGAAGAAATGAAGGTCATAAGTAGTATATATAATGAAGACTCAATTTTGACAAAAATAATTATATTTTCTTAAGTAACAAATCCAAAACAAATGGAAATGATAAAAGTTAGAAAACTAGATTTTTCATAAGTAAGTTGTCATTATGGTCTTGCAAAATAAAAAGTTATAAAATTTCCTTTTAGCAAAATCATCAAGATCATGCATGCAATAGGCTCATCTCATGTCATTCATGTTAGGAAATCACTCATATTGCATGTATAGTTAAGTTATACAGTAGGAACATTTCAAACATTTACAAAACTATTTTTCGGAAATTGAAATTGTTGCTGCCCTAATCTGATCCGAACTTTTCGAAGCTTCAAAGTTTTCAAAACTTGAAAATAATATTAGAAATAGATAGATCTTTCGAAGTAGATAGAAATCGATATATAATTTGCGAGATTCCGAGTTAAAATGACCAAGTTATGGCTGTTTTAAGTTGGAATTCCCGCTTAGGACGAGAATTACGAATTTGATAATTCGTATAAGATCGTTTAGATTAGTTTGAGTTGAAATACTTATTAGAGTATTTCTTCCTTTTTAGGTGATCCCGAAATCGACGATTCCCTGCCACCGAATTACTATTACTAGAAGACCGGTGATCCAATGGCCGAGTGAGTTTTCTCCTTGTTTTGTTACCTTGATTGTGCTTGTAGTTAGTTGCATTAGATTATAGGAACAAGATAAAAATCGATATGAATGGGGATGGGATATATGATGAGGCTGTGATGAATGTATGCCAAAGAATACTAAAGCATATCGAAACCACGATTTGATTGGATAACTGCACTGTTCATATTATTTCTGTTATGTGTATGATATTGGCTGGTCACTCTAAAGAATGTATAAATATTTTGACCTAAGCAAAAATAAATTGATCATGCATCGCATCGGATATTGCATTTGGTAGCGTGCTACTCCTACGCAGGTCGATCGGTATGGTCCGAGGACTCGTTTGGATAATGAGACCCGGGATCAGAGCTCATTCATAGGAAACTAAGGCGCATCGTGGATGCATTCCATGTGTGAGCCTAGCCGAGGCGAGTGCTAAGAGCTAAGGGCTTGGGGACTAGCAGCAGTCGTGTAGACTTCAATACCATCCCTAACCCAAGATACGGAGGGCGTAAATCCGTTCTGTGTGTGGGTTCCGGATACCCATACATAATTGCTTGCTCACGTGTTTGTTCATGCATAGCATATGATTGATTAATGATTGCTTGTTCTGGTATGGAACTAAGGGAATTCTCACTAAGCTAGTGTAGCTTATTGTAAACCCCGGTTTTTCAAGTAGCTAAGATAACCCTATAACCGGAAACCAAAACCCTAAACCGGAATAGCTCAAGCCTGGAGTGAGAACTAGGAACCCTAATTCCGGCTTTTCCTCGGTTTCCAATTAATAAACTTTTCTAAGAAAATTTACTTTTGATTATAATCCTTGAATATATTTCAAACTAAGAAAATATTTGATTTCAAGAAAATTTCAATTCCGGGTCATCCCGAGACCCATTATAGAAAAACGTGCCCCGGAACTAGAAATTCAAAAATATACTTATGAGTACTCATTAGAACCGAAATAAAATAAGGATTTCAAAAATATATTTTTCATAATTTTCCGGTTTATGAAAAATACAGTTATAGCCTTTTTATTCGCATTTCATTACTACCGGAAATTAAATTGTCTTGTCAGCTATTCATTACTATTCATAAAGTACACCTACACTACCTAGTCTACTTTTTGTAGCCTACCCTACAAATCCAACTCTTACCATCAATCACTTCTCCTCCTTTCTTCCATAACCTTTTGTCACTTCACTTCACTTCATTTATGACAATTGATGCATGGATCAAATCAAGCCAAATCAAAGTGAACCAAACAAGTTTTCTCCCCCCCTTTAAGCTCCAAAACCGGCGCATATGGCCCCCCCTCTCCCCTTGTCCAATTTGAAAAATCTCCTCTTCATTTAACCTAATTCACCCTCTATATAAACTAACCTTTCTCTCTCTCCTCATTCTTTCATTCCTTCACTTTTACAAAGTGTGAAAAAGCTCCTAAATCCTCTCTTCTTTCCCTCTTTGGCCGAAACATTTGAAGCCCCCACACATCCACACAACTTCTCATTTTTCTCTTCTATCTTCTACCCATTTCAAGTAAGTTATGATCTTCTACTTCCAACTCATAAAACCTTGTTATGGCTAGGTGATTTTTGGTTATCTCAACTCCATGTTCCCATGATCTTGTAGTAGGAACAATGAGATAACAACACAAAAATCCCAAACCATTTCATGGTAGATCCATCTTTTAAAGGAGTTTCCTTATCAAAAGCTTAACTTTATCCATCAAAAAGCTTTTAAACAAGGATCTTCTATAAAAAATGGTTTTTATGTTTTTAAACTCATTTAAGCTTTTGATAAAGTAGATCCATCATCTTGTTACTCATGACATGTAGGCATTATAGCTTCAATATTATTTTGTTCATATGTGCATAAATAGTCTTTAACACTTTTGTCTTTAGTAAATGACTTTCTAGTGTATAGATCTACATATATATGGGTCCATGAAGTCAAAAAGGAAAGTACTTTACAAGAAAAAGACTTTTGAAAATTCGGATGACTTTGAAAACCAAGGTCAAAAACACTTTTAACAACTTCTAAACTTATATTTTATAAGAGAAATAAAGCCTATGGGTAATAGATAATGATTAGTGGTATTTCCATGAGTCTAAAGGAGTTTTTACTAAAGAAAATGTTGAAAACAAGAGATGAAGTCCATAGGAGTTTTGAGTTAAAAGTTATGAAAAACCAAATTCGTAATAATGGATGAAGGGTTAGAAAACACTATTTTTCCAACTTCAAAAATGATATTTTCTTAAATAAATGAAGTCCTTAGGATATAGGTATAATAGATACTTAAAGTTTCAAGTATAAAATATATTTTTCCTAAAGGAATCAACTTGAAAATGGATTTGTGTAAATTCGGATTTTTGGAAACCCCATAGTAAAAGACCCACTTAAAAGTTTGTAAATGTAGATTTTATTAAAGAAATAAAGGCCTTAGGATATAACTAATATAGGGGTCAAATATTCTTTAAACAAAATAGAGTTTTCCTAAAGAAAATCCATACAAAATGTAAATGTGGTCAAATGTAGTAAACTCACTTACTAAGCTTTGAGAGGAAATGGTTTCTAAGGAAAGTTTGTTTTCTAAAAATCGTTAAATCTAAAAGTTATAAGAACATAGACTCCTTAAGGTCCACATCATGACATTCATGATAGGGAAAATCATTTCCATGGCATTTGGCATCATATTACACTTAGGAATCTCAAATGCATTCATCAAAACCGCATTTTTGGAATCAAGGAACCCGCTGTACAGATCTGATCCCTCAATTCCGAGGCTTAGATATTTTCAAAACTTGATTTAACTTCATATTTGGAAAGCTCTTCCGAAGTAGATAGGAATCGGTATATAATTTGCGAAATTCCGACTTAAAACGACCAAGTTATGGCCATTTTAAAACGGAACTTCGGAAATGACGCGAATTCCGATTTCACTAAGTTTCCTTAGAGTTTTAGTGTCCTAAGTTGATAGAATACTTATTAGGGTAATTTCTTATATGAATAGGTGAACCCGTGGACGGTGACGAGTTACCTCCGGATTATTACTACTAGAAGACCGGAGTACCGATGGCGGAGTGAGTTTTTCTTCCCAATTTATTGTATGTGCTTGTAAAGTAGTGCACTAGAATGTAGGTCAATTGAATGGAATATGAATAATGGGGATTATTGGGAAATTATATGATTGTTGTTGATATGAGAAACAAATTAAGAATATCGAAACCGGGTGATAAACTTTGATTGTATAGTTAGCTATGATGGATTGTCTGATAAATTGATTGATCGCCTGAGTAAATTGGCTTAATCAACTACTTGAGTAAATGATAAATTGGCATGTGCATATCACAAGGGGATGGAGCATGAGCATTTGTAGGTTAGTCGTGAACCATAAACGACATCGAATAATCGTAGGTTAGTCGTGAACCATAAACGACATCGAATAATCGTAGGTTAGTCGTGAACCATAAACGACATCGAATAATCGTAGGTTAGTCGTGAACCATAAACGACATCGAATAATCGTAGGTTAGTCGTGAACCATAAACGACATCGATAATCGTAGGTTAGCCGTGAGCCATAAACGGGATATTGTCGTACCGCAGGATTCGTTAATCTGCTAACCCGGGATGGAGGGCGCAATTCCATCCACATATGATTTCCGGTTGGTCATATGTATGTTGAACTCATGTGTTTGATGCATACACTTGCTTGATTAATAACTTGGTTGAATTGTTGTGATATAAATGTTTTTGTGGGAGATTACACTCACTAAGCTAGTTAGCTTACATCCCTACAGACCATTCCTTTTGCAGCTTACGCATTTATGGCTTAGGCGAAGAGACCCGGCGAACAGGTAGAAGCTAGGAGTTTTCCCTAGAAGTTATAATTTTTGTATTAGACTTCCATAGAAAACTTCTAAGACTTGGATGACTGTAATGGACCGCTAAATATTCTTTTGCGGGGGAATGCCCCTTAGAATTATGTAATATTTTTTATGTTCATGAATTATATCCTATTGCCCATGCATGCCAAATTAAGCTTTTATCTCCATTCGGACTTGTACTCTATTGTGTAAAGGTACGCCTTACATCTATATGAGACTTCCGAAAGACTAAGGTGGTAATTCGGGAATCTTATATGGCATGTGGCGGACTGTTACGTTTAGGGTACCCTATGGGGCGTGACAGTTTAAGTGGTATCAGAGCACTAGGTTATTAGGCATGACAATAGAGTTAAAATCAAACCTAGAACTAAGTAACTAGGATAAAATTGGAGTTAAAAGCTAGGCTAATTAATAGTTTTCGTGTTGTAGGTTTCCTTGGGTGAAACCCGAGAAGAGCTAGGAACTTCACCAAAAGACTAGATGAAACCATGGTGGAATACCGGCTTCGGTTAAGGTTTTATGTGAAGACTTTGCATTGGTCCAGCGACCTAGGACAATAAAAGAGATGTATAAGCTATGGAAAGAGGGCCTTAGATACACAAGATGGATATCTGTGATAGATCAGTTAAGATATGATCCAATAAGGAGAAGAAGATGGACAATCATGGAGACTATTTATACCCTAGAGAGGGTGATGGTAGAATATGCGGGAGAACCCATGTTAAGAGAAGCCACATTTATCTTAAGAATGAAGGAAGTCCACCCACCCAGACGGGAATTGGCATGGTATAGGACCACTTTATGTGCATGCCCGTGATGACCTGGATGATCATAGGGATTGGAATTTGGCAGATATCAGAAATCATTTTGTGTGGCAAGCTAGATACCTGATCTTATCCCATTCCTAGGAGGAGCTCCAGCTCCACAAGTAGGAAACGGGGGAGTACATCTGATTAATGCCCCAGTTGAGGAAATGAAGGGAATGAAGGAAACAATGAGGGAGAAGAAAATAATGTGGAAGAATCTGAGGAGGAGAAGAAGACCCAGAAGAGGACCCAAACTGGATGGAAGAAGAAATACCTAGATCCCCTACCCCTCCAGTCGTAGCTCCTGAACCACAACCCCCACCAGAACCAGTTGTATGGGATTTCAATAGGGATCTGGACATACCCGATAGTGGGAGGGTAGAACCAGAATTCGACCCCACCGTATGGAAAGATATTACCCAGTAGGCGAGCAACCCCCTGAGGTTGAGGCAGTAGCCCCTGAACCGGTAGCTCCAGAACCTGTGGAGGGAATGAATGAAGCTGACCCTTGGATAAGTGAATTCAGAAAGGTGGAGTAGGATGTGGGAAGAAGCAGGAAGAGAAGCAGAGAGAGAAATGGGAATTAGGAATGAATCTGATGATAGAGTTGATATGGAGGAAACAAATCAAGTAGGAGATCAAGAAGTGAGAGAAGAAGAAGCAGAAGAAGAAGAGGAAGAGGAAGAGGAAGAAGAAGAGGAAGAGGAGGAACCAGAGCCTCTAGCCCGACCCGCTCAGAGAAGGAGGTTGACTGTTAGGGCCTATTTGAGTCAGTTCATCCGAAAGGATGATGGAGCATTCTAGTCGAGGACGACTCCCAGCCCCTCACCAGACGACTCTGATTAGAATGAAGGATGTAGTATCCCATAAGTCCAATAGTTTCTTTTGAATAGTAGGCAATGCGGGATGCCAAATTGCCTTAGGATCTCTTTATGGTCTAGTATGTTGTTTTCCTTGTCTGTTTCCCTTTCCATGTCCTTAGATGTTATTAGATAGAAGTTGTCGCTAGTATCGGAAGAATTGTTTTGTGTTGTCAATTTTGCAAGCTTATTTGAAAACAACTTTTGTACGGCACAAACAAGTCAATGAAGTTTATGTTGATTCCAAGAATGAAGTTTCACAAGCATCATACTTTTGCATTAGTAGTAGACTACATTCATTATACTTAATTGCATAATCATAATCTCATTCATATCATCATTTGATTCAGAAATTCTTTGATTATTATGATTTCTTGATTTGGAATTCCTTTGATTGCTATGATTTCTTTACTTAAGAGCCTTTTTGTGAACGACTTGGAGCTTTAAATTTTCTTTGAGCCTTTTTATGAATTCTATGTTTCTCTAAATTATTCCTAGAATTTTGAAAACTCTTTAGCCAACGTTTTATAACGCAAAACTCTAAAGAAGAAATAAAACTTATTAAGACAATATGTAACAGACGAAACCGGAGGAACCGAAACCGGGAGCAAGAACCACTCCCAAGTGAGGCTAGTAGTGCGAACCACCAGATCAACCCCAAGCTAGCATACCTGAAGCTGCTCAGCCTGACCCCCAGGCAGCTATGATGAATGCCATTGGGAATTTGACAAATATGTTTGCTGCATTCATCCAGAATCAAAACCAGAACCAACCCAAACTCCGAACCAAGTCTAAGGGGTTCTGCACCTTTACCACCTCCACCACCCCCTCCATACAGGAGAATGCAAGAGGAGTTTCCCATGCCACCAGAGGAGCAATCATATAATGCTCGTTATCCACCCCCTCCACCACCAAGAGGTTACCAGAGGAGTTCCCTCCCTGATTTCATAAAGAGTAACCGCTACTTTGATGGGGCGTTTGGAAAGCCCGATGAGGCGGAAGATTGGTTGGCTCAAATTGAGCGTTCTTTTGCAGCATATGAGACCCCACCACACCTCCGTTTGGAGTACGGCACATACATGTTAAGATATAATGCACGTGTATGGTGGGAGTCTAAACGAAGGAGTTTGGCAACCCCAGTTAGCTGGGAGACCTTCCGAAGAGAGTTCCTAGGGAACTATTTCCCGCCAGTCTTCGAGTAAGGTACAGCGCAGATTTCCTGCATGTGAGACAAAGAGGCAGACGATTGAGCAGTATGAAACGGAATTCAATCACCTACTGCAGTATGCTCCTGAGTCATACAAGAATAGTGAGGAGCTACAGAAACAAGTGTTCCTGGAAGGTCTCGATGAGGACCTAAGGATAAAGATACATGAATCTGGATTGTCGACCTACCTTGAGGTGATCGAAAAGGCCCGTTTGATTGAAGGGGCCAAGAAGAGAAAGTATGCTGAACCGGACAAAAGAGTGTTCGGAAAAAGGCACTTTGATGCCTCCAGCTCGAGCTACAGAGGAAAGAGATTCAAGCCCTACCACGGTATTAAGGATAATTCTGGTGGGAGGTTTAACCAAACCAAGTCCAATATTTCCTGCTGGAAGTGCAAGGGAGGCCACTACCCAAGGCAATGTCCCCAGCTGAAGGACAAGTGTTTCTTTTGTGGCGAAGCAGGTCATCTGGTTTATGCTTGCCCAAAGAAGATGACTATAACCTGCTACCTTTGCAAGGAAAAGGGCCATGTAACCTCCGAGTGCCCTCAGAGGAAAAGTGGAACTACCCGCCTTACGGGAATCCAGGAAATGATAACACCCAAAGGTCCGGTAGCAGAAGTGGAGCCGTGCAGCCTCGGCCATGCATGGTATGCGGCTGTACAATTTTGAAGGCCAATGGATGATCGAGGATGATGAGGAGGAAGGCATGGAGCTGGCCGCGCTGGATCAAGACGGCGATGTGGATGGCGGCCTGGTGACAGGTTAGTAACAAGTTCCTTTTAAGATAAAGTTCTTTGTCTTCGTAGCAAGTTTTTATAAAGGAAATTTAAAACCTGTGTAAGAGGAAAAGCTGAAATATGGAAACCCTGGAATAGATAGTTGTTGAGTGATTAGGACCAAGTAGTGATAAATGTTTATGGTAACAGGACGCATAGGAGTAAATGGGAATGAAGCTTATGTGTTGTTTGATACGGGAGCCACCCACTCCTTTATCACTACCAGCTTGGCTAAGCGGCTTGGTCTACCCATAGCCATGACAACCACAACCTTAAGGATTAAGACACCCACAGGTAGTGTTGTGTCGACTCGAGAGATAATAAAGGATTGTTTGCTAGAAATCCAAGGACACATCTCACAAGTGATTTGATAGTCTTGGAGATGAGTAAATATGAAGTTATCTTGGGATGAATTGGCTAAGTAAGGTTAAAGCCATTGTGGACTGTCAAGAAGATGATAAGTTTTGATGACCACAGGAAGGAGAGAGTAGACTTCCTTGGAGAGATCACGGTGCGAAGAGATCTTGGTTTAAGCTCCTTCGAGCTAATGATGGAAGACGAGGAAATTGTGCCAATAGAAGATGCCTGGATTAGAGAGGAAAGAGGAGAAAAGAGTGACATACCCGTGGTGAATGAGTTTGAGGATGTATTTCCTGAAGTCTTACCCGGTTTACCACCGAAAAGAGAGATTGATTTTGAAATCACTCTAGCTCCAGGTACAGAGCCGATATCAAAGGCACCATACCGGATGGCTCCGGTGGAATTGAAGGAATTAAAGACCCAATTACAGGAGCTGTTGGATCAAGGATTCGTAAGCCTAGCGTGTCGCCATGGGGCGCACCGGTGTTGTTTGTAAAGAAAAAGGACGGGTCTATGAGATTATGTATCGATTATCGGGAGTTGAATAAAGTCACCATCAAAAATCGATACCCCCTTCCAAGAATCGACGACCTCTTTGATCAGCTCCAAGGGGCAAGTGTGTTCTCGCGCATTGATTTGCGCTCCGGTTATCACCAGTTGAGAATAAACCGGAAGATGTGCCTAAGACAGCCTTTCGCACACGGTACGGGCACTACGAGTTCTTAGTGATGCCGTTTGGATTAACTAATGCACCTGCTGCATTCATGGACCTCATGAACCGAGTATACAAACCGCTCTTGGATAAATGTGTAATTGTGTTCATAGACGACATCCTAATCTATTCAAAGACCAGAGAACAACATGAGGAGCATCTAAGAATGGCGTTACAAACCTTGAGAGAAAATAAGTTGTACGCCAAGCTATCCAAGTGTGATTTTTGGTTGGATAGAATATCTTTTCTTGGACATGTAGTGACGGGAGAAGGAATATCGTAGACCCAGAAAAGATCAAGCTGTAGTGGATTGGAAACAGCCCGAAACGGTAACGAAGTGAGAAGCTTCCTAGGTTTGGCTGGTTATTACCGCAAGTTTGTAAAGGATTTCTCCAAGATTGCCAAACCTTTGACTCAACTGACAAAAGAACGAGAAATTCGAGTGGACAGATAAGAGGGAGCAAAGTTTCCAAGAGTTGAAACGGCGCTTAGTATCAGCTCCAATTTTGGTATTGCCCGATCCTGAAAAGCCGTACACAGTGCATAGCGACGCCTCTAGGAATGGCCTCGGTTGTGTACTGATGCAAGAAGGGAAAGTCATTGCCTATGCCTCCAGGCAATTAAGGCCTCATGAGCAAACTATCCCACACACGATTTGGAATTGGCCGCTGTGGTTTTTGCCTTGAAGTTATGGAGACATTATTTGTATGGGCAAAGATGTGAAGTGTACACAGATCACAAGAGTCTCAAGTATTTGTTCACACAAAAGGAGTTAAATATGAGGCAGAGACGGTGGTTGGAACTCATCAAGGACTATGATTTGGGAATAAATTACTGCCCGGGAAAGGTAAATGCTGTAGCTGACGCCTTGAGCAGAAAGAATTATGGAGAAGTGGCAGCCTAATCACGAACAAAAAGAGCTGATAAAGGAATTCGAAAGGTTGAGAATTGAATTCATAGGGCAAGACGTCGAAGTGGAGATAGCAAATTTGGTTATGGAACCCACTTTGATCGACAGGATTAAGGAAGCCCAAAGATATGATGAGGCGATAAAGAGGATCAAAGAAGAAGTACTCAAAGGGAAGTATAGTGACTTTACCCTGGATGATGAAGAAGTGGTTAGAATGAAAGGAAGATTGTGTGTACCGGAAGATGAAGAATTGAGAAAAGAGATCATGAGCGAAGCTCACAACTCCGGTTACACGGTGCATCCGGGAGGTACAAAGATGTATCAGGACATAAAAAGCCACTATTGGTGGAATGGATTGAAGAGGGATGTGGCAGATTTTGTTATGAAGTGTGCCGTGTGTCAGCAAGTCAAAGTGGAGCATCAACGGCCAGGTGGATTTTAAAGCCACTACCTATCCCCGAATGGAAGTGGGATCAAATTTCAATGGACTTTGTGTGTGGATTCCCGAGGACATCCACAGGATGTGATGCGGTCTGGGTTATAGTGGATCGTTTGACAAAGTCAGCACACTTCCTACCAATTAATATGACCTATTCATTGGACAAATTGGCTAGGATTTACATCAAGGAGATTGTGCGACTTCACGGTATACCGCAGGGATTATTTCAGACCGGGATCCAAGATTTGTTTCAAAGTTCTGGATGAGCCTACAAAAGAGCCTAGGCACCAAGTTGCATTTCAGTACTGCCTACCATCCTCAGACAGATGGACAGTCTGAGCGAACCATTCAGACCTTGAGGATATGTTAAGGCTTGCATATTGGAATTCAAAGGAAGTTGGGATAATCATATACCCCTGATTGAGTTTGCCTATAACAATAGCTACCACTCAACCATTCAGATGCCACCATACGAAGCCCTATATGGACGGCGTTGTAGGTCCCCTCTGTTTTGGGATGATGTGGAAAAGCTAGCTATTGGTCCTGAATTGGTTCAAGAAGCAGCTGACAAAGTCCGGGTTATTCAACAGAAAATGAAAGAGGCTCAAGACAGACAGAAGAGTTGGGCTGATCTGAAGAGAAGAGAGCTGGAATTTCAAGTAGGCGATCATGTCTATTTGAAGATAAACCCAATCAAGAGCATAAAGAGAATGCGGGCTCAAGGGAAGTTAAGCCCAAGGTATATTGGACCTTTTGAGATCTTGGAAAGAGTGGGAGATTTGGCCTATCGGCTAGCCCTGCCGCCGAATTTGTCGGGAGTTCACAATGTGTTCCACGTATCAGTGTTAAGGAAGTATGTACCTGACCCTGAGCGGATAGTGGAGTTGGAACCGATTCGGTTAAAGGAAAATCTCACCTACGAAGAACACCCAGTAGAAATCTTGGATAAGAAGACTCAGAAGCTTCGGAACAAAGAGATTAGATACGTTAAAGTATTGTGGAGAAACCACACTTCTGAGGAAGCGACTTGGGAAGCCGAAGAGGAAATCCGAAGGAAATACCCCGAGTTGTTTGAGAATCAAGGTACGTCAGTTCAGTTTTGAGGACAAAACTCTTTTTAAGGTGGGTAGGTTGTAAACCCCGGTTTTTCAAGTAGCTAAGATAACCCTAGAACCGGAAACCAAAACCCTAAACCGGAATAGCTCAAGCCTGGAGTGAGAACTAGGAACCCTAATTCCGGCTTTTCCTCGGTTTCCAATTAATAAACTTTTCTAAGAAAATTTACTTTTGATTATAATTCTTGAATATATTTCAAACTAAGAAAATATTGATTTTAAGAAAATTTCAATTCCGGGTCATCCCGAGACCCATTATAGAAAAACGTGCCCCGGAACTAGAATTTCAAAAATTCTTATGAGTACTCATTAGAACCGAAATAAAATAAGGATTTCAAAAATATATTTTTCATAATTTTCCGGTTTATGAAAAATACAGTTATAGCCTTTTTATTCGTATTTCATTACTACCGGAAATTAAATTGTCTTGTCAACTATTCATTACTATTCATAAAGTACACCTACACTACCTAGTCTACTTTTTAGCCTACCCTACAAATCCAACTCTTACCATCAATCACTTCTCCTCCTTTCTTCCATAACTTTTGTCACTTCACTTCACTTCATTTATGACAATTGATGCATGGATCAAATCAAGCCAAATCAAAGTGAAACAAACAAGTTCTCCCCCCTTTAAGCTCCAAAACCGGCGCATATGGCCCCCCCTCTCCCTTGTCAATTTGAAAAATCTCCTCTTCATTTAACCTAATTCACCTTCTATATAAACTAACTTTTCTCTCTCTCCTCATTCTTTCATTCCTTCACTTTTACAAAGTGTGAAAAAGCTCCTAAATCCTCTCTTCTTTCCCCTTTGGCCGAAACATTTGAAGCCCCCCACACATCCACACAACTTCTCATTTTTCTCTTCTATCTTACCCATTTCAAGTAAGTTATGATCTACTACTTCCAACTCATAAAACCTTGTTATGGCTAGGTGATTTTTGGTTATCTCAACTCCATGTTCCCATGATCTTGTAGTAGGAACAATGAGATAACAACACAAAAAATCCCAAACCATTTCATGGTAGATCCATCTTTTAAAGGAGTTTCCTTATCAAAAGCTTTAACTTTATCCATCAAAAAGTCTTTTAAACAAAGGATCTTTTATAAAAATATGGTTTTTATGTTTTTAAAAATCATTTAAGCTTTTAATAAAGTAGATCCATCATCTTGTTACTCATGAGCATGTAGGCATTTATAGTTTCATTATTATTTTGTTCATATGTGCATAAATAGTCTTTAACACTTTTGTCTTTAGTAAATGACTTTCTAGTGTATAGATCTACATATATATGGGTCCATGAAGTCAAAAAGGAAAGTACTTTACAAGAAAAAGACTTTTGAAAATTCGGATGACTTTGAAAACCAAGGTCAAAAACACTTTTAACAACTTCTAAACTTATATTTTACAGAGAAATAAAGCCTATGGGTAATAGATAATGATTAGTGTATTTCTCATGAGTCTAAAGGAGTTTTTACTAAAGAAAATGTTAAAACAAGAGATGAAGTCCATAGGAGTTTTGAGTTAAAAGTTATGAAAAACCAAATTCGTAATAATGGATGAAGGGTTAGAAAACACTATTTTTCCAACTTCAAAAATGATATTTTCTTAAATAAATGAAGTCCTTAGGATATAGGTATAATAGATACTTAAAGTTTCAAGTATAAAATATATTTTTCCTAAAGGAATCAACTTGAAAATGGATTTGTGTAAATTCGGATTTTTGGAAACCCCATAGTAAAAGACCCACTTAAAAGTTTGTAAATGTAGATTTTATTAAAGAAATAAAGGCCTTAGGATATAACTAATATAGGGGTCAAATATTCTTTAAACAAAATAGAGTTTTCCTAAAGAAAATCCATACAAAATGTAGATGTGTCAAATGTAGTAAATTCTTACTAAGCTTTGAGAGGAAATGGTTTCTAAGGAAAGTTTGTTTTCTAAAAATCGTTAAATCTAAAAGTTATAAGAACATAGACTCCTTAAGGTCCACATCATGACATTCATGATAGGGAAAATCATTTCCATTGCATTTAGCATCATATTACACTTAGGAATCTCAAATGCATTCATCAAAACCGCATTTTTGGAATCAAGGAACCCGCTGTACAGATCTGATCCCTCAATTCCGAGGCTTAGATATTTTCAAAACTTGATTTAAACTTCATATTTGGAAAGCTCTTTCGAAGTAGATAGGAATCGGTATATAATTTGCGAAATTCCGACTTAAAACGACCAAGTTATGGCCATTTTAAAACGGAACTTCGGAAATGACGCGAATTCCGATTTCACTAAGTTTCCTTAGAGTTTTAGTGTCCTAAGTTGATAGAATACTTATTAGGGTAATTTCTTATATGAATAGGTGAACCCGTGGACGGACGAGTTACCTCCGGATTATTACTACTAGAAGACCGGAGTACCGATGGCGGAGTGAGTTTTTCTTCCCAATTCATTTATTGTATGTGCTTGTAAAGTAGTGCACTAGAATGTAGGTCAATTGAATGGAATATGAATAATGGGGATTATTGGGAAATTATATGATTGTTGTTGATATGAGAAACAAATTAAGAATATCGAAACCGGGTGATAAACTTTGATTGTATAGTTAGCTATGATGGATTGTCTGATAAATTGATTGATCGCCTGAGTAAATTGGCTTAATCAACTACTTGAGTAAATGATAAATTGACATGTGCATATCACAAGGGGATGGAGCATGAGCATTTGTAGGTTAGTCGTGAACCATAAACGACATCGAATAATCGTAGGTTAGTCGTGAACCATAAACGACATCGAAATAATCGTAGGTTAGTCGTGAACCATAAACGACATCGAATAATTAGGTTAGTCTGAACCATAAACGACATCGAATAATCGTAGGTTAGTCCGTGATCCATAAACGACATCGATAATCGTTATTAACCGTGAGCCATAAACGGATATTGTCGTACCGCAGGATTCGTTAATCTGCTAACACCGATGGCGGCTCAATTCCATCCACATATGATTTCCGGTTGGTCATATGTATGTTGAACTCATGTGTTTGATGCATACACTTGCTTGATTAATAACTTGGTTGAATTGTTGTGATATAAATGTTTTTGTGGGAGATTACACTCACTAAGCTAGTTAGCTTACATCCCTACAGACCATTCCTTTTGCAGCTTACGCATTTATGGCTTAGGCGAAGAGACCGGCCGAACAGGTACAGAAGCTAGGAGTTTTCCCTAGAAGTTATAATTCTTTTTGTATTAGACTTCCATAGAAAACTTCTAAGACTTGGATGACTGTAATGGACCGCTAATTATTCTTTTGCGGGGGAATGCCCCTTAGAATTATGTAATATTCTTTTATGTTCATGAATTATATCCTATTGCCCATGCATGCCAAATTAAGCTTTTATCTCCATTCGGACTTGTACTCTATTGTGTAAAGGTACGCCTTACATCTATATGAGACTTCCGAAAGACTAAGGTGGTAATTCGGGAATCTTATATGGCATGTGGCGGACTGTTACGTTTAGGGTACCCTATGGGGCGTGACATCTACCTAGCTCATTAATAGAATGCCAATGTAATTGTTGCAATGGAAATCTCTTCTAAACTTCTTTCATAATACTGAACTTCATAGACCAATTTAAGATTTTGGATGTTTATGTTATGCTATTGTAAGTCCTAAGGTTAAGGAAAATTTTGACAGGCGAGGTAAGCATTATGTGTTCATTGCATATTGATCATGTTATAAACTCTATGATCTAGAGTCACATCAAATATTTATTAGTCGTGAGTCCAATTCTTTGAAAACCATTTTTCCCCTTTAAATAATTCATATATTGAACATCCTTAACATGTTTTGGATCAAACACTTTTCCTCATTAAATTATGTTCATGATACTGGAAACACAGGTTTGTTTAGCTATTTCACTCCTGTGACTATTCCTAATGCCTTCAATCTTTCTCGATACTACCTTATCTAATTCTTTAGACATCCGCAAAATATACACGAGTTAAACATCTACTTAGGTTGCTAAATGATTTTAT